>OY292389.1:30504666-31109833 GCA_958496215.1 Verbena officinalis
TCATTGCAATGACAAATAAAGGCAAAAATTAAGAGATATTCTATATCTACACTTGCTCTCTAGTCAAAGTCTCACAGATAATAATACGTATGAGAAACTTCTTCTCATGTCACTTGCATTATCTCAGTAAACTGTAGAAGAAAATTGAAAATTATCAAACACATTCAACTCTACAGGCAGCATTCTCACACAATGTACATGTAGAGAAAAACACTAGATAAACCATCTCACCATGTTGCGCTGCTTGTGCACACATCTCATTTCCAAGTGGAACATCAATAAAAGCATCACTAGGTGGAGAAAATAGAAGTCATGCACATAAGCTTTCATTTAGAGATCAAGAGAAAACGTATCAGAGTTGATAAAGAGATAGTATTATAAGTTATCTTAGTTTGGAAGTTAGAGGGCACTTTACGTAAAAACTAATCATACACTGAGATAACCTAGACTTTCACCAAGAAAAATATGTTTGTGCAGAAGATCCACATTGCCAGGTAGAAAAACTATGCTCTTTCTAGTTACTAAGCCCAGTTCGAAAGATTCAGGCCACATCTGAATATTTTTCTTTCACAGATCAAACCTATTTGGGGAGATTCTCTTCTTCTTTGTTCCCCTTAGAGGGAATCTGAATATTTTTCTTTCACAGATCAAACCTATTTGGGGAGATTCTCTTCTTCGTTGTTCCCCTTAGAGGGAAGTATCAAATGTGTTTCTGTGTAGGCTTTCTTAATTGGTAAAGATGGAAAAATTTATCAGAGGACTTAAAGTCAATCCTCTCTAGAATGCTCACAACGAGAGTAAAGATTACATAGAGGCAAGGACAGAAATGGGCTTACTTACTATATCCGTTGGCAGCAGGTAGCTGATAGGTATCAACATGTCCGAAAAGCTTCAGTACTGACTCAAACAAGATCAACAGGCATGGTGTTGAATAAGTATTTCTATGACATATGCACTGCATTTAAACAGGGCTTTTCCAGCATTCACTAACCGTACAAATATTTCATTGATTCTGTTACTTAAACTTGCCTAATGGAATGGGTAATGATACAAAGAAAGAAAAGCTAACAAACATGTGTCAATTTTTAGGTTTAATTCCGTAAAATGTTTTCACTCCCTCAAAATGAAGCCAAGACAATTCAGCCAAAATACACTTTCTTTTTCTTAAGACAACTGCGATCATTTCCAATTATTACATTATCATATACAGTTTATATATATATTTAGGTATATACATCAAGGTGTTCTTATCAAGGCTTCAGAAAGACAGCTGCAATCCAAGGTTAGAGCCCCCTTCCCCACCACAAATAAACAAGTCACAAAATAGCTAGTGGGAACATGTCATCATATTTTATGACATGAACGAAGCTTTACAAATCAGAAATTACAGCAATTAAAGGTAATGATTAGACTCTAAGCAAATCAACCAAACAGAACTCATTTTTGCCCCTGATCCACCAGCAGCACTGAGCGCAGCATAAATGCCAGTAATAAGTTGCCGTGTATCACTACAAGGAATATATCTCCACATTTTTGCAATCAAACCTGTCCATTCGCTTGAATATTCAGCAAGCACAAAATCCACATAAGAGTTCATAATGCACCGTCTTTCTCAACTTCAACTTTCATAGTGACATTGAAAATCTTATCTGAGTCACTGGACTCTAATCATGTAATGTAAAGTAACAGTTCTCTCGAATAAGAACCAAATGACATTATTGAGAAATTTAGAATATAAATAAACAGAAGCAAATACAAATTGGAAAATTAATCATCAATCGGGAGATATTGAAGTGACAATCGATTATCAGCCGAAAACAATGCAGCATACCTTATTCTCATCATCATTGCTCGCTGGTCTCAACAAATTCCTCTGATACTTGCTCAATTCAAGCTTCTCGTCCACTTCATCATCCCGCTCACACGACCTGCAAAGATGAAACTATTATAATATCATCAAATCAAATAGTTAGAAGTGCACAGAAGAAATACTGAATTACCAGGAGACGACGAGGTGGAGGCGACTGCAGATGAAGGAGCGAAAGGGTATTCGTTTATACGCTCCTAATATCAACAGGGCAAACCGCGTTAACGGCAATTTAATTTCTAATTAGCGAATCGCTTGTGGAAAAATGAAAATAATTTCTAATTTAGTCTATAAAATATATTATTTTTATAATTGATCCCATTAATCCCGAGTTTCTTGTATAAGCCATAAGGCCCATAAAATTTTAAAAATCTCATTTTATATTACATATTTCACTTTTTTGTTTATTGACTAACAGAAAATTTCCTAAATTTATCCAATATACAAAATATTTCTCCTAAATTTTTATTTAATTGATGGAAATTGAATCTGGGACATAAAATGATTTTTTTTAGATTTTACATGATATAATATGAAAATTTCATAATAAATGATACCAAATATAAAAACTATATATGTTAATGGGATTAAAAATGAAGTTTTTCCAGAAATAAATATGTAGTCTAACACGATAAACTTTGGCTATAATAAAATTATAAATACCCAAATAAAATTGTTCCTAATGGTGTATATCAATTAGAATTTAGAACTAATAATATGTTAAGAAATAATTTTTACTAGTTGAGTAAAACATGAACTTAAAAACAATTGAATTGATTATGGAGAAAAAAATTGTAATGACTATCTAAATTAAATTAAGTAAAAAATTTAAATATAATTATTAAGTGAGTCTATCATTTTATTAAATGATATAGATTGATGAAGTCGGTTTTTGGTAAAGGGTTATGGTTGTCCACATGTCCGAGCACAGTAGTTGAATTTGCAGTAGATGGAACGACTTCGATCTGAAACACACAAACACAGGTGTTATTTGGCCGGAGAAGGTTATCTCCGGTGTAGCACCTCCGACGCTCAAATCAGTATTAGTGAACTCAAAAGGGTAAAGATGAGAGAATGCGGCCGAAGCAGTAATGAGAGCTTACCTACCATAATAAATGCTGGGTGTATTTATAGATGAGCTTAACACGCACTAAGTACACCTCCAGCGGTGTGCATTTAATGTCTCGACTGAGGATCATTTAATGCTCAATCAAGATGTCTGCGACATTCCTTATAAAGGGATGTTCCTATCAAATCCGTCATGTCTGAGGTACGATTTGCAGGTCAGTAGCATTTAATGTCGCCGCATATAGTATGGGCTTGATGAATGGGACGCGATCGGGATCGATCACAGTGTTCTACTATTATTTGGTCATAGAGCCTACCGGAGGCCCTTTAGCTTGTACAATTGGCTTGGCAAGTTGCGTAGTGGTTAGTGTTTGGACACCACATCTGACCTCGACCATAAATTAGTCAGTGATATACGCTCGACCACGACAAGACCACTTTCTGTGCCAGTAAATTTGACCTTACGGTCAAGTCATCGACTTCGAGGGTCGTTGACCAGTTAATTGGGGAGACTTTGACTCGGTCCACGTGGCACTGAGACTGCTAGGATCGTGACATGTGAACAGACGAAAATATTTCCTATCACATATGAATCTGAATAATAAATTTTTAACTCATAAAAATTTGATTGATTTTCAAATATTAGAGAAATAATGTAGTTACTAAATTACAAATTAAAAAAAAATATATGTATATATTGTTTCCTATTTCTCATAATCTTCCACCCCTAGGCATACACAATGGCCTGTCTCCGATATCGTCTTGTATGATACGGTGTCGTTTCAGAGCGCCTTTAGAAACGAACACTACCCCTGATGATCGAGCTTTTCTTGTCGTGGGTCCGCGGGAGATTGGGTAAAGAAAGAAGACGTTGTCAATAATTTCTTCTCCCATGAACGAAATGCTGGTTCTCGTTCTGCCGAGGTTTATTCCTATACATAATCTACAGTTAACTTTGATTTGAAACTGAAATAATTACTACTCAAATTAAACCCTTTTACAAAACAGTTGTAATTTTATTTCTATCATTTTCTAAAAAACGAATCATTGAGGTTTCTTATTGTGTTGTAATTTTATTTCTATTATTTTCGAAAGCAAATTCGTAAGTTCTCTTCTAGTAACTTATGGTGTAATTATGGAGGTTCATTTTATTTCTAACCGTTTGATCTTAGAATTTTGTGCAGTCGTCCCTTGTATTTCTTACTGCTCTTAATCAGTGAACTATTTCGAAACACTTTTAATAAGACCTCGTTTATCTGTATTTCTTGGAGATTTGTTGCTTGTTTTGCTTTTATGATCTTCGGTGGCTGAAGCATAGAGGAAGATTAGTGATACACCTCATTTAGTTTTGATTCTGTTCAACCAGACTACTCTTTGTGAATTCTGATGTCAATAGTGTTGAGTTAGAAAGCTTTTAAAATGCTTTTAAAATGCTTTTACAATGTTTTTGGAGAGTTAAGTATAATTTCCTTACCACAAAAAAAAGTTAAATTTGTGGAGATATATTCCTGAATTGATGCCTTCAAGATGATTATAAAATTATTTGCATCCATTTACTGGTATGTGTGAGAATCCTTTTTTTTTTTTTTTTTTCAGTCAGGTCATTCGGTATAGAGTTTTTCGAATGTTGTCAGCACTTTACAAATTAGTTCAAGTGGGATGCCTTAACGCTCTACAGTATAGGCCAACAAAAGTTTTATAATGTGAATTTTAGAGTGGTAAGCATAATCAAGAGTTCTTATTTATAAGATGGGTTATCAAACTAACATCATTTAGTTTTAATATGGAACCATGGCCTTGTGGATGTGCTTTTTTTCGAGGTTAGTATGTTTACTTATTGCCCTTGCGCTTTTACAATTCCAAATCCTTTCCCTTGATTGAAGGTCTATAGCGTGCTTCTTAGCTGGATAATTCCATTTTTTCCTATCATCAGTGTCATCCTCTTATATGTTTATACTATTTATAAAAGTACAGTCTCTTTGTTGCCCTGACTGATGCAATATCAAAGATCAAACAACAATTACTAAACTTATTTTCTGAATGGTTATGAATGTAGTTTCCTGCAGAAGAAAGGACATGCTTTCTGTTAATAGTATGTGTTCTCTAAGTGGTTTTTTATCTATTCTTATAGTAATGAAGCTAAAGTGAGCACAACCACTGAACCTCATAGTTGTCTCACTGTCAATTCGTCTGCTCTGGTTAGCGACCAAGGGATTCAAGCAAATCCATTGGCGCATTACCCTAGTTTTTTGAAACAGTTGCTTAAATCTCATCTATCTGGTAAATTTTATTTGGTGAGTTGAAGTTCTATCCTCTATAAATATCTAATTGTTTTCTTTCTTTTATTTCCAAATCAAGTCATGGAGAAATATTCTTGATAACAGGGTTTACCAAAGAAATTTTGTGATGCGCATCTGCCAAGCCATGATGACACTATTGTTTTGGTTGATGAGAATGAACAAGAATACAGGGCAAAGTACTCTTTTCGAAAAAATAGACTAGGTGGTGGTTGGAGAGGTTTCTCAATTGCACACAAATTGCTTGAGGGAGATGCCTTAGTATTCCATCTGATTGAGCCTTGCAAATTTAGGGTAACTCTCTTTGAGCCTCATATTTTTAACTTTACAGTGTATAAGTTGTCTTTCTTTGTTTATAACTCAACGTCGGTTTACATGGAAGTGGACGTTTAGTGGGGTATAAATAGTGAGGTGATTTGAGTTCACCTGCATATCATTGCTGATTGAAATACAGGCCTTTTCATATCAAACATACTAAATAATGGAAATAGTTGGACTACAGCTGACACTAGTTACGGGTTTTCAGACTCAAGCAAGGTATAGTCTGGTTCCCTGTGTTGTAGTTTTCAGTAGCAACATGTTCCTAAAAGTGCATGAACATCTGATAATTTTCTTTAAAGAATCATGCAAATTAATGGCCAAGTTCAATGTCGGAAGTCATACCTTTGTCATGATTCCTCTGCCAATATTACTTCACTTCTCTTGCTGTCTGTGAATTAAATGCCTAATTTGATTATTTTTTTACTTTCACTCACTTTGTTTCACCACAAGGGTATTTGACAACTCACTTTCTGATGCCCTAAGGTATATATCGTGAGAGCAGGCCAATTAACAGAAAATGATGCGGCTATGGATCATCACACTTACGATTTTCATAATGCAACGCCACTTAGAACCGGTAAGAAATTTCACATCTTAATATTTTATTTTATCATTTGCACATTTTCCAAGAAAATACCGTACTCAATGTTGGGCCAGTGAAAATGGAGTATCAAACGGTAGAAAATGCGCATATTGCTCAAAAATCAAGTCGAGTACAGGATTCTCTTGAAGTGGATGCCGATCATGAGAACAAAAGAGCCAGATTAACATCAGATAGTAAGCTTGGCACAGACCATCTTGGCTCCAATGTTCCTGAATGTGTCAGATATTCAGAAATTGATCACCATTTTAAGGAAATAAAGAGTTTTGAGGATTTCAAGATACAAATAGACGACAAAATTCTCGACTCAGATATACCAAAAGATATTAAAACAAAGTACCACAACCTCTGCTGCAGTCAAAAGATGTTTCTTCATGACCACCTTATTAAGGGCCTTAGCAGAAAACTAGCTGTTGTAATGATTTCTGAAACAGTCGACATAGCTGATGCTGTGAGATCTGCCAACCTTGCTACGTCCCTTCATCAGTTGGAATGTTGGGATAAAACCCTAAAAGCTTTTGAGGATTTAGGAATGGCGGTTGGATTTCTACGCAGTAGGATACATGAGTTGGTGGGCCTTTCACTTGAATCTCAAGCTACTATTGAAACAAGGAGAACGAAAATAGCTCAAGCTGATGAAGAGATTAGCCATCTTGAGGCGACGTCTTTGAATGTTAAAGCATTTGTAGGAAATCTAGAGGATGAAGTCGAGGCTCTCGAATTGAAAAATGGGAAGCTCGGGTTTGAGTTTCAAGCGCTTGCTGGAGCTCCATGGTGAAATGTTGTACTTTGATTTTATTAGTAGAGCTTAGTACAGGTTCTGATTTATTGTTGTGCCCTTACATTGTTGTTTGATTTTATAGAACAATAAACAAACAGAAGCATCATGCAATCCTTAAGGCATGCAGGGCATTGTATTTTCTTGGTTTTATATAGGTAGTGTTTGCAACTTAAAGAAAAAAAAAAAAAGCATTTCCAGTACTTTTTTGCTTTTGTTCAGCACTTTGCATGGGTGGCCATCGTGGCCCAACACCCATATGTCTCATATACATAAATATTTATTAGTTGCATTGGGACCAAAAGTTAATATTACAACTATTAGTTCAGTACTTTAGTTACATACGTACAGCAAAAGTAGACTTCGTTTTGGAGGGAAAATGTATGTATACTAGATAGCTTATTTTGGTAGGAAAATTAGTTGTTTATTCCATCAAATTAATAATGTAAAAATCAAATCTAAGAGATTTGGGTTGATTTAAAGGATAAATTTTATCTAGTTTCAATATTTCATCTGTTGTATTATTAAACTTATTGATTAAAATAAACTTTCTAATTATTTATGTGTAATTTATATTTATAGTGTTATTTTTAGTTTTTTTTTTAAATTATTTAATTTTATTGTCTAGGTAAATAACATCACAATTTTCTTCAGTTATCAATGCTTACTAATATATAAGGAAAATTACTTAATTATTCTTATTATGTTTGAAAAGGCTTATGTTAAGGAATGGAGATATTCCTTAATTATCTCTGCACCTGCACAACCAGGGGCGCGCATCACTATAATTTGCAGAAAAGGTGTACCAGAAATTGCAGAAAGAGAGAGGAAAGAGACAAGCACATGCGAGGGAGAAAGGAGCAAGATAATTTCTTCATTAAGCATAAAAACGCCAAAAGTGCATGGCTACACTATATAAGCGAGTCTGTTCTTACATGCCAAAATGGAAAATAAAATAAAAGGAAAACATAATGCAATAATAGAAAACGCAAAACATTTCCTATAACGTTTCTATAAGTCATTGAAACCTTTCGCCCGCGCATGACGTCATTCTCCCATCAACCACTTTTAAAGACGCCCGCCAACTTATAAAATCGTTTCAGCAATTTGTATTTAACTGGCTTGATTAACTCAGCAACCCTGACTTGCTCAATAATCTTAGCCATTTTGCCATGCAGTTTCATAACATTACTTCCCCCTTGAAAAGAATCTTGTCCCCAAGATTCGATCTCTGGAAATTGCCTGGTGATCATGTAGTAGTCTTCCCAAGTAGCTTCAGCTTCTGGCAAATGAGCCCAATGGATAAGCAATTGCGGCACCTATGATGATAGATCTTTGCCTAGTGTGAAGTATCATCTTATTACCTTAAAGTGATCATCTGTCTATTTACCTAAACTCCAAGCAGTAGTTATACCGAGCAAGCTTTGTATTCCAGTCTAAGGGCGGGATCAGCACGGGAAGCACATGCTTATCGGATAGGAGGACAGAAAGAGGTAATACAAGATCAAAGGATCTAACAATAGTGATGTGATTGAAGGCTCAGCGGTTCCTCTTGACCATTCTTCTAGCAAGAATTTTGACAGGATGTCAAAGGATTTGGGAATCCTCATCAAATGCTGGCAGATTAGGAACCACTCTCTCCACAGAACCAACACGTTTTTTCAGAAGGGATACATGAAACATAGGATGGATCTTGGCCTCAGCTGGAAGTTGTAATTTATAAGCCACTTCTCCGAAATTTGAAAAGGCCCTGCAAATTTTGGACTTAGCTTCCAGAGTGCACTTTTCCTTTCTGACAACTGTCTATAGGGCTTAAGTTTCAGATAAACATAGTCTCCCTCCACAAAATGCTTTTCTTTCCTATGCTTATCCGCCTGTTGTTTCATTCTATTTTGGGCAACAGTCAAGTGATGCTTCAAAAGTTGCTGTATCTGCTGTTTTTTCTTCGTGAAATCTTTCACACCAGCAGAAATAGTATTGGCATGAGTGGAAATAGCCAACACATTTGGTTTGTAACCAGAAAGAGCCTCAAAGGGGGTCATTTGAAAGGCAGTGTGATAGTTAGTGTTGTACCACAATTCTGCCAGAGCTAACCAAGAATACCATTTCTTAGGAATACTCCCACACATGCACCTCAAGTAACTTTCCAAACATTGGTTCATTCTTTCAGTTTGACCATCAGTTTGTGGATGGTAGGCAGTGCTTAAGTGCTGTTGAACTTCCAAAGTGCTGAATAACTCCTTCTAGAACTGACTTGTAAAAATCTTATCCCTGTCAAACACTATGCTAGAGGGTAAGCCATGTAACTTGTAGATGGAAGACAAGAACACTTGTGCCAGAGTTGATGCAGTAAAAGGATGAGCAAGAGCCACAAAGTGAGCATATTTGGTGAATTTGTCCACAACCACCCAAATAACAGTTTTCCCTTCAGAATTTGGTAATTGCTCGATGAAATCCATGGTTATGTGTTGCCAAGCTTGATTAGGAATAGGCAGAGGCCGTAGTAAACCAGAATCTTTCTCAGTGCTATGCTTGCACAACTGGCACACTTCACATTTGCTCACCACCTCCTTAACTTTATCCAGCAAATAGGGCCAAAGAAAAACAAGTTTAACCCTTTGGTAAGTGACGTGAACACCAGAGTGCCCCATTCCCTTGAAGCATGGATGTGTGCTATCAGTTTCTCCCTCAAGTTAGTGCTAGCTCCCACATACAATTTCCCTTTACAAGTGATCATTCCCTTTTCATAAGTGAAGAAACTTAGATTGTAAGGAGTTGTAACACTCTCTAGTATCACCTTTTGAGCCAGCTCATCATTTGCATAACTGTTTTGAACCTCTTCCATCCATTTGGGTATTACTGCAGAAATTACAGATAACTCCCCTATCTTTGAGTCCCTTCTTGACAAAGCATCTGCCACTTGGTTGTTTTTTCCCTGCTTGTACTCTAATAGTATAACTGTACCCAAGTAACTTAGTGAGGTATTTGTGTTGGAGAGGTGTGGATATCTTTTGATCTATGAGATACTTCAAACTGCACTGACCTGTTTTAATGATAAATGTGTCATGCAGCAAATAATTTCTCCATCTGTCCACTGCTTGTATAATTGCCATCAACTCCTTTTCATAAACTGATAGTCCCAGGGATTTAGTACTCAATGCTTTGCTAAAGAAAGATATGGGATGTTTATCTTGCATCAACACAACCCCCAATCCACTGTAGCATGCATCGGTTTCTAGTATGAACTTCTTCTTGAAATCAGGTAATGCCAGAACTGGAGCTTCCACCATAGCCCTTTTTAAGTGTTGGAATGCTTCCTCAGCTTTAGTATTCCAGCAGAATTGTCCCTTCTTTGTCAGTTCAGTAATAGGTTTAGCAATAAGCCCATAATGCCTAATGAATTTTCTGTAGTAACTAATTAATCCCAAGAATCCTCTGAGCTGTTTGACTGATTTAGGATTAGGCCACTCCACCATTGCTTGGATTTTCTTAGGATCTGCCTCAACTCCTTATTTTGTAATGATGTGTCCCAAGTATTCCACAGAATTTTGTCTAAAACTACACTTAGAGGCTTTAGCATACAACTCATGTTCCTCAAGTGTCTTGAAGATCAGCTCCAAGTGTTGTAAATGAGAACTCAAATCCTGACTGTACACTAATATATCATCAAAGAAAACTAACACAAATTTCCTCAGATATGGCTTAAAAGTGTGATTCATAAGAGACTGAAAGGTTGCAGGAGCATTAGTCAAACCAAAAGGCATGACTCTGAATTCATACAGGCCAGAAGTGGTAACAAAGGCTGTTTTCTCCACATCAGCTTCTGCAACTCTGATTTGGTGATAGCCAGCTCTCAGGTAAATCTTTGAAAAGATAGCAGCACCATTCAACTCATCCAATAGATCATCAATCAAGGGTATAGGATAGCTATCTTTCACAGTTAGAGAGTTCAATTTTCTATAATCAATACAGAATCTCCAAGAGTTATTTTTCTTTTTTACTAGGAGTACTGGAGAAGAATAAGGGTTAGAACTAGGCTGGATGATTCCACTTCTCAACATCTCATCCACTAATCTTTCCACTTCTATTCTCTGCACATGGGAGTACCTGTAAGGTTGCTGCTTAAAAGCTTCTACTCCATCCTTGAGAGTAATCTTGTGATCATGAGCTCTCACTGGTGGAAGTCCTTCTGGTTCCTGAAAGATAGATTTGTATTGATTGAGCAAAGATTTGAGTTCATCTCTAGCTTCACACTGCAAGTCTTCTTGTGTAGCATTCAACATACACAAGCAAATCACTTCCTCCTTCCCCTTTTTCATGAAAAGTTTCTACAAACTCTTTCCAGTGATTGATTTCAAGCTCATTTCAGCATTCTTACTTTGGACAGTGATGGTTTTTCCAGCTTTGGAAAATTGAACCACTTGTTTATCATAATCAAAAGTAACAGGGCCCAATTTCCTGAGTAAATCCACCCCGATGACCATATCACACCCTCCAAGCCTCAACAGTCTCAGTGTAGCTTTAAACTGCTGCCCTCTCATTTCCCATTGAAACTGCTCACACTTAGCATTGCAGTTGATCCTAGCTCCATCTGCTACTGTCACCATGAGTGGGTTAGTACACACAATGTCACACTTCAACTTTTTAGCTGTGCTTGGATCCAAAAAAGAATGAGTGCTGCCCGTATCAATCAAAATTGATAAGTCTTGACCCTTAACTTTCCCATTGATCTTAATAGTATCAGGGGATATTTGTCCAACCAAAGCATTTACTGAAATCTGTATCTGCTCTTCTTCAAGACTGTCCACTTCAATGATCTCTGGCTCCCTCTCCTCAGCTTCTTCCTCTTCTTCCACTCCACTGATCACAAATAATTTCTTACATCTGTGTCCTACATGATACACTTCATCACAGTTGAAACACAGTCCCTTCTTCCTCTTTGCATTCGTTTCTTCACTGGAAAGTCTTTTGACAAGGGGGTATTTGTCATTTCCTGAAAACAGTACTCTCTTAGGTTGTTGCTCTGAAATGCTGCCTTTGGAATTCTAGGACTTTGGTGCAGCTTTCCCTTTGTTCTGAGTTTCCAACAGAGCTTCTTGCTTCCTGGCCAGTTCAATGGCTTGATCCAAGGTGTCTGGATCAAACATCTCTACCATCTGTCTGATTTCATCCTTAAGCCCACTCACAAAACTCTGAACAAAATAGCTCTCAGTCAGAGCTCTGTTGGCACTGATCCTAAATGATTTCAGCTCTTCAAACCTGAGTACATAGGCTTCAACACTCCCAGTTTGCTTGAGCTTGTTGAACAATCCCACAATATTTCGTTCATTGAGTTTAGAAAACCTCTGGAGCACTAGATCTGAGAAAGCTCTCCATCCCATAGCTTTCCTTCCCTCAATATGATCCAAATACCAATGATCAGCTATCCCTTCCATGTATATTGCAGCTAGCATCACCTTCTCACAGTCGTTCGTTTGATTGAATATGAGATATTTCTGACATTTTCGCAGCCAGCTTCGTGGATCGTCCCCATTAAATCGTGGAAAGTCCACTACTCGGCTCATCTGCTGGTTATTGACTTATTGCTCTGGAACCCTTTGATGAGGATTTGGCAAAATCCCATCTCCTTCTGGTCGTGGTCTAACTGGTGGATCATTCATTGTGGGAGCTGGTGGGGTTCCCTGTGGTACTGCACCGGCGCTGAAAGGGTTGTGAAATCCCCCATTTCCAGAAACGACTTCAGCATAGGTGGCAGAGGAACCCTCAGGTGCCTTCCCCTTCAAGTTATGAAACATGCGGCGGATCTCTTGCATATGGGCGTCGAGTTGAGCTTTAAGCTCCTCATGTCCATCCGTCAAATCGCCATACCCATCCTTCAACTCGCGAAGCGACCATTCCAAGTCCTCCATGCGTTGTCCATGAGTTTTTGTCATCTTCCCCAATAGAAACGACAAGCTCTGATACCAATTGTTATAAACCAAACAGGAGAACTCATCCCCAAAGACTAGTCTAGTAGGAGAGAGAGCCCATTTGGTTTATAAACCTCTCACCAATTGCCCATACAACCGATGTGAGACAAGTCTCATACCTTGTAATTGGTCCAGGTCCATGACAATCGACCCCCCTTAAGGGTCAACGTCCTTGTTGGTAACGGCTGGCTCTCCCAGGCCACCACTCCGAGTTGGCTCTGATACTACTGTTAAGGAATTGAGATATTCCTTAATTATCTCTGCACCTGCACAACCAGGGGCACGCAACACTATAATTTGCAGAAAAGGTGTAACAGAAATTGCAGAAAGAGAGAGAAGAAAGAGACAAGCACGTGAGAGGGAGAAAGGAGCAAGATAATTTCTTCATTAAGCATAAAAACGCCAAAAGTGCATGGCTACACTATATAAGCGAGTCTGTTCTTACATGCCAAAATGGAAAATAAAATAAAAGGAAAACATAATGCAATAATAGAAAACGCAAAACATTTCCTATACCGTTTCTATAAGTCACTAACACCTTTCGCCCGCGCATGACGTCATTCTTCCATCAGCCACTTTTAAAGACGCGCGCCAACTTATAAAAACGTTTCATTAATTTGTATTTAACTAGCTTGATCAACTCAGCAACCCTGACTTACTCAATAATCTTAGCCATTTGGCCATGCAATTTCATAACAGCTTACTTGAAATTTAACAATCAAACAATAAAAGTAAGAATTAATAACTAATTAATTACTAAGAAGAGGATATAAATATAGTGATGAAGGTCGAGGGATTAGGGAATAAATTTTAATTTCGTCAAAAAAGGTTGGGACTTTTAAGAGTTTCCTTCATTGGGGGATAAATGATAATTTTCCAAACAAGATGGAGATTTTGTTATTATGCCATACTTGAAGGATTAATGGATGTAAATTACAAGTTTGATACTTCTCTTTTAATTTTAAAATTGGATCAATTTAGTCTTGGAAAAACAGACCCGCCATTTCTCTTGTGTGCTGTGTCCCTGCCCAATAGTATAGTCGTAGAGCAATTCTCCCAACATCCTAGCAATTAGGGCGGCCATAATCCGAACTTAACAGCTTTTATCCAGGTAGAATTTTCTCCGTGCTTATATTTGTTCTTCTTTTGACGAGTTTATCTATTTCCATTTTGGCTTCGCCACAGTATTTTGCTGCTCTGTTGTTTTCCGACAGGACTACAGTCTACAGTTATGAAATTGGAGATTGAGGACGATCGGACGTCAAAAAGGCCTAAAACTCTCGATTCCATGGATAAACAAGTAAGCTTGCGTTTCTATTTTTCTGAAATGCCATTAGCCGACGTGATTGAGTGAATAGACGTATAGAAGTCTGCTTTTATTCTTCGACAACAAATATGGTATGGTTAGTGTTCGTTTTCTGAGCTGTTGGATTAGAAATATGAAATAGTGTTTTTCCGGTCTAAACAAAATTGAAACATGTATCTGGATTCTGGAATATTAGTTTTTGTCAACAGGTGATTTATCATTTTAGTTATTTTAACGAAGAATATAACTTCTAACGATGTAGATACTTACATGTGATAAAGCATTCAATAATCTCAATGTTCTTAATCATATTGAAATAAATTAAGTAATTAACTTAGTATGAGGATTATTTGTCAGAGCAAATTAGTACTTTTGGGATAGCATTAATGTTATATATCCTTACTCAGCGTGCTTACTTGTTGGTTGGGCATTTTTACAATTCAAGAAATTGATCGTAGCCACAGTCGACTACGATATTTCTGTTACTATGCCGTGTTACTTTAGGTCATTGTTATTTCTTTGCTGCAACTACAAGAACTAATAAGTTGGAAAAGTTTTCATAAACATTTTAGCAGGGAAGAAGAGCTATTGTGAATAGTCCTATGTTAAGGTAATTAAGTCTGAATTTATTTCTAAAGATAGTAATACCATGGAAGAATAAGAAGTACTTCCTCATAGACTGCATCTTTTTAACATTGTGGTCATTCTCTAATCATATAGTAACGAAACCGATGTGAGCTCACACTGTGATCATGTTCATGTCGAGTCCTCTACGATCGAGAGAGCAGAAAGGATTGGAGAAAATTTGTCGCCTGAGTTCCCTAGCTTTTTGAAGACTCTATCCAGAACACATGTCTCTGGTGATTTCAAACTGGTAAGTTGAACCTATCTGCCCAATATTTAACAAAAGAAACTTCTGATCACATATATATGCCAATGAGAACTTTATTACCAGTATATACCGAGCATATTCTGGAAGGAACTACCAGAGCAGGAGTCCCCAATTGTTTTCGTGGATGAAAGTGGACAAGTACATCAAGCAAAGTACTCAATAGGAAGGAATCGTATGCGTAGACTAATGCGTGGATGGAAAAGATTCTCTGTTGCGCACAAATTAGTGGAGGGAGATGTCTTAGTTTTCCATCTGATTGGGCCTTGCAAGTTTAGGGTAACGTTTCATCCTTGCAATTCATATATCTGTTAATTGTTCGTATGAATTGAAAGCATTTCAATGCTCAGAAAGTGGTGAGATTACTCCACTGTTGCAGACTAGTTGGATAATGTTAATTGCATTTAGTATGATCAGATTCCAATTTATTGAAGTATTCGCTTGCAAATATCTTCCTGAAAGTATATGAAGAATTGAATACTTGCTGTTTTTTTTAATAAAATGTAACTGCTTTTTGTTGTACTTATATTCAATACCTGAAATCGTCCTGTAACATGATGCTGCTGAATTTGTTTCTCTATCTCTTCTTTTTGCCAATTTTGATAGTTGGGATCTCTAACAACCTGCTTTTTGGTTCTCTAAAGGTGTACATTGTGAGAGCTCGAGAAGCTAATGGAACTCATCATCTTGTTAACAGAAGTTCTCATGTCAAGCGAACTAAAACCGGTATTTCATTTCGCCTCTTAAGTCTTCATTGAATTTAATAAATTGGAGACTGATGGAAGCATGAAAATATCTTGAGAGCTTCCTCTGTAGACTTCCATTTAGTTTACAATATGGAGATATTAATTACTGATGCTACTTCTCTTGCAGATGCATCAGGAAGCCACAATGATAATTCCTTCTCGGATATTCAAGAAAGTTCTTAAATTTCAGTCTCTCTTACAAAATTTAAAAATGTGAAGAATTTTGAGGATTTCAAGATTAGTGTGGGTGACATAATTATCAACTCAGAGATACCAACTGATATCATGAAAAAGTATTATGAGCTATGTTGTGGTCAAAAAATGTTTCTCCATGACCATGTCATTGAGGGCCTTAGTTGTAAGCTAGTTGGTTTAATGATTTCTGAAACTGTTGACATTGTTGATGCTATCAAGGCATCAAACATGGCCACTGCGTCTCTTGATAAGTTGAAATGTTGGGGCAAATCTCTAAAGGGGTTTGAGATTTTAGGTTTGTCGGCTGGATTCCTGCGCACTTGGCTAAATAAGCAAATTAGGCTTAATTGTGAAACGGAGGCAATTATTGAATCCAAAAGAGAGAAAAGAGTTAGGTTAGATGAAGAGATGGAAACACTTACAGCAGCGGTTAAGAAGGCAAAAGAGTTAATGAGCAGTTTAGAAGCTGAGGTTGTGGCTCTTGAAGTGAAAAAGGAGAAGCTTGGAATTGAGTTCATGGACCTAGCTGGTGCTATGAAACTGTAAGTATTGTGTAAGTGTTTTTCTTACCAAGTTTTTGTTTTTTTTGCTACGTGATAGAAATGGAAGTTTTTGCTGGTAAAGGGTAAATTAACATTGTAGATGTTATACACTTCACCCCTTAAATTATATAAGGTGTATCATTTAACCCCAAATTATGAGAGGTAACATGAGTAGCACTCATTCCCCAAATCCAGTGTGTTATATTTAACCTTCTAATATGATATTGTGCAACGGACCAGGGTTCAAATTACCTCCCAAGACACAAGCTAAGTGACTAATGTAAGTTGTAACCACATAGAAAGAAATTATAAAATTAATACAGAGATTTCTTAGTAAAGTAAAAAACTGTGAACTCTTGTCCCTTTGGAGATATAGGATGGAAAAAAAAAAATGTGAATTCTTTGTATCCCTACATGCATCAAATTATGGGTTGGAACTTTTATATTTACTTTCTACTTTGAGTTATTTTATATGTAATCTTCCAAATACCTGCATGATCATGTGCAGGGACCTATAAGGAGAACTTGGTGTCAAGAGGGTCTTGAGGACATAAAGAGATCGACTACATGTACATTTGTCTTGTGGCTTGCTGACATATGGAGAAGTTGTTGCTGGTAAAGATATATACTCGATAATGGAATCACATCTAAATCTATCATCTGCTTTTGAGAATATAAAAAATTAATACAAAAAGTAGTATATGTTTTTTGGTGTTATCAAAAGATGGGCTTTTGTCATGGTAGCTTCTATTGTCTATATATAGCATCTTTGGTTTATTTCTGACTTACGGTTTATGGGGAGAATAGAACCAGGGATTGGTGTCACTTGGTTTAAGTCATAAGCGCGCGATTACGGCGCCATTAATTGCACATGTTTTGTTTCCAACTTTCCATTAGATACTAAGCTGGAAGATCAGCAGAGATAACAAGAACTGTAAATATTAGACTTTTGGCTGCTACTACGTACAGTTGAGAAACTTGAGATCTTCTCCCTCCGTAAAACTAGCATTTAAATCAAGAGCTTTCTAATGAATCTTGTCAAGTTTTTCCTTCAAAGCAAATTGTTCAAGAATAACTACATGTACTTTTCCCATTATTATAAACGGCAAAGCACGTGAATGCGTTATTCTTTTGGAGACAGGCTCGATCGTTAAACGTGTTAAATATAATCTTTTAATTAAATAACTTCTGAAAATAAAATAAATTTTCATATTGCATGCTAATAAATACATAAGTAAACGTAATTCATATATATATATATGAAAATAATATAGTGGGAAATTTTAGGAAATATGCTTATCTGTTAATGAGATGGATTAGTTATAATTAATCCATTTGGCCATCTAGATTGTTTCTATAATTAAGTTCACTAATTATTATTTTTGCAACTTATATATATTTAATTGACATTCCATACATTTATTTATATTAAAAAATGTGTAACTCCTATTTAATTATAGAATTATATAACTACGTACTTTATATAATATTGATATTGAAAATTTTATTCAAGAAATAATTTTAAGTAAATTTTAATAAGTTTTGCTAATCATTATGAAAATTACATTTAAGTGCTAAATATATATATATATATATGATTGAAGAGAAGCATAAAATTATTTATAATTTAAATATAATATTTAATTTGTACATGAAAACATAGTATAGAAGAATTATCATTCACAAAAATATTAATAATATTTAGGTAAAAGATTATTTAAGTCTATAATTAATATATTTTTTGTCTTCTTTTTATCTATCATTAATCATGTAATTGTTTTTGTGAGAACTCAAGAAACTAATGAATCTGGTGATCATCTTGATAGAGATTCTCATGCCAAGCAAATTAAAACTGGTATTTTCAGCTCACCTATATCTTAAGTTTTCATTGAATTTATTTCAACATTTGTGTAGACACCGAAAAATTTCATGCCAAATTAATATTTTTCTTATCAATTGTATTTTTATTTAGCTTGGAATCTTCTAAATTAAATTTCAAGATTAAATAGAATATTTAATTGATAGGTAAATAAATATGGTTATATTTGAGAATTCTTGGCAATTAAGAAAGTATCAAATCACATCTTGTGATTATGGAAAAATATTACAAGGAAATATTGAGGACCAATTAAATTGTATTTCCTCAATGTCAAATAAGGTAAGGATTCAATTCCTACACAAGAGTCCCAAAATACTCTCAAGTGTTCAAAGTCTTCAATCCGCAATCAAAGTGCTACGCGTTCTTCGGCGTTCATCAAGATCTCGACGTTCAATCCGCAATCAAGTCAAAAGACCTGCGGATTACCGTTACCAAAATTCAAATCAAGTCAAGTGAAGATCAAACCAACAAATCCATCAAGGAAGTGTTTGAATCTTTAGGATCAAAGATTTCGATAGGAAGAATCAGAGGACAAATATAGAGATTGTAACACTATTTTCCAAATTGAAATTCAATAAAATCATTTGTGATATTTTTCGTGTTTTAATTATTTAATTTACACGAAGTTTGTCTTACAATTTGTTTACCTAAATAGGAGACTAATCTAATAGATTGAAATATATATCATGACATATAAATTTCTAATGGTACTTACTCGTGCTAGCTGCAGATGAATCAGAGAGTAACAAAATGTCAGAGTCTCTTGATGAAATATAGAAACATCAAGAATTTTGACGGTTCCAAGATTAGTTTGGGTGAAGTAATTTTAGAGGTACCAAGATATAGACTCTTGAAAGATTACTATGTGATTGGCAACTCTCAACAAAGATTTCTTCACGACCATCTCATATATAGAGGGTCTTAACAATGATTTCTGAACTATCAACATTGTTCATGCAGCTATCAAGGGATCAAGCATTTCAAGCACATGCATCTCTCAATCAATTGAAATGTTGGGATAAAACTCTAATGGGGTAATTTGAAGTTTTAGGCATGTCAGTTGGATTATATTTCTGCGCGATTGGCTAATCAAGCTTTCTGGTGAAAATGAGTCAATCATTGAATATGAAAGAGAGAAAGAACTGAGTTAGAGAAGGCGAAAAGGTCAATATATACATGGTTTAGAAGTTGAGGTGAAGGATCTTGAAGAGATCCAAAAAAGAGAAGCTTAGGCTTGCGTTCAAGAGAGCCAAATTAAGTGTTTTTGCCTATGCAATCGCATTATTTCTGATGACTGGTTGGAAATTTGGAATTTAACCAATTAAGCGTACTGAGAATACGTACGTGTTTTTGACATGAATGTGATAATATATGCATATGTATTAGCTGAATTTGTCTTTATATTGACGATTGGGAATTGGGATGTTTTACAACCTCTTGTTTTTGTTTTCTTGAAGTGAACTCAAGAAGCTAATGGAACTCATGATTTTCTTAATGGATATTATCATGCCAAGGGATCATTTTGAAACCGATATTTCACTTCTGACTCTTTAAAATTTCTTTCAACTTATTTCTGCACTCTTCTGCTAAATAGGAGACCAGACCACTAAAAGAATGAAATAGAAGAAGAAAAAAAATACTTTAATTTCTAATTTACATACAGCCCATTAAAAAAAGATATGTAAAAAGCATTCCAACATGCTTGTTAAGCTCCATTTTACAAACATAAAATTTATAATGTTTATTATATTTACACAAAATAGATATTTGGGGTATTTCAGATACTTTATACGGTCTTTTACTATCTTATATATATGCTTGTTTTGTGCGTGTAGATCCGGCAATGCATAGAGAATTTTTCGTGTTAATTTTTGGAAAGTTGAAGGTTTCTTGTGTTAGCTTTTGGAAAATTTAAAGATTTTATTAAATATTTTAAACCACAAATTTTGTTGTGTCATTTCATATCTTACTAGTGACCTTGATGTAATTAGTTTTTTTTTGTTATGACCTTGATGTAATTAGTTCGAACCTCTTTAGTGATTCGAAGGGGGTGAATGATAATTTACCAAACAAGAGGGGGATTTTTGTTATTGTATCATTTTTAAAGGATTAATGAATGTAATTTTCCAGTTTGATACAAAACAATTGCACCCAGCATGTCTTTTGCATGCTCTTCTTCCCCCTGCCAATAGCACAATCATATAGGCTATAGCAATTATCCAAAACCCAGCAAATAAGTCGGCCATTATTCGAAATCAACAGCTTTTTTCCAGGTGAAATCCTTTTTCATGCTTTTCTATTTCTTATTGTATATGAGTTTATCTATTTCCGTTTTGGTTTTGCTACAGTATTTTGCTGCGTGTTGCTTCGCAGCAGGGCTGCAATTATGAAATTGGAAATCGAGGACGATTGGGCGTCAAAAAGACGTAAAACTCTCGAATCCATGGATAACCAAGTAAGATTGTGTTTCCATTTGTTCTCGAATGCGTAGCTTACTTGATTGAATGAGTATATAGTTGGAAATGTCCTTTAATTCTTCGAACAAATATAATTTGGCAAGTGTCTGACAGTGGCTTGCGTTAGGTTTTTGAGTTCTTGGATGAAATTAAAATTTTGAAATGGTGTTGGTTTGGTCTGAAAATTAAAGCATGCATCAGAAAAGTTAAATTTCTGGAGTAGAATTATCTGTCATTTTAGTTATTTTCACCAAGCATTTGACACTTTATCATGTGAGCATAACTTGTTAAAACAAATCATTACTTCTCGAGTAGCATTTTTATATTATCATTATCTCCTTATTCGCAAGTCTCAACTCTTGGTTGCTGGTTGGCTACTATTTCCATTTCAAGAAATTGATCCCTATTATGTATGATAGTATGTCGTATTACTTTAGGTCAATGTTATTTCTTTCTTGCTGATACAAGAATCAACACGCAATTTTTTTCGTAAATACTTGAGCAGGGAAGAAGAGCTAATGTGGATAGTCCTATGTTAAGGTAAGTCTTAACTTCATTTATAACGATAGTAATACCATGGAAGAATAAGAAGTTCTTCTCATAGACTGCATCTTTTTTAACCTTGTGGTCATTCTCTAATCATATAGTGACAAAACCGATGTGAGCTCACACTGTGATCCTCATAGTGGTGTTCATGTCGAATCCTTTGCGATGGAGAGAGAAGAGAGGATCAGAGCAAATTTGTCACCTGAGTTCCCTAGCTTTTTGAAGACTCTATCCAGATCACATGTCTCTGGTGAATGTGTATTTGTAAGTTGAACCTATCTTCCCTATAATTAACAAAAGAAACTTCTGATTACGTATGCAAATGAGAACTTTATTATATTGATCACCAGCATATACCGAGCATATTCTGGAAGGAACTACCAGAGCAGGAGTCCATAATTTATTTGGTGGATGAAAGTGGACAAGCACATCAAGCAAAGTACAAAATAGACAGGAATCATAAGCGTAGAATACTGCGTGGATGGAAAAGTTTCTCTATTGCGCAAAAGTTGGTGGAGGGAGATGTCTTAGTTTTCCATCTGATTGGGCCTCGCAAGTTTAGGGTAACGTTTCTTCCTTGCAATTCATATATCTGTTAATTGTTCGTATGAATTGAAAGCATTTTGATGCTCAGAAAGTGGTGATATTACTCCACTGTTGCAGACTCGTTGGATAATGTTAATTGCAATTAGTATGATCTGATTCCAATTTATTGAAGTATTCGCTAGCAAATATCTTCCTGAAAATATATGAAGAATTGAACACTTGTTTTTAAAAAAGTAAATAAAATGTAATTACTTTTTGTTGTACTTATATTCAATACCTGAAATCGTCCTGTAAGATGGTGCTGCTGAATTTGTTTCTATATCTCTTCTTTTTGCCAATTTTGATTGTTGCGATCTCTGACAACCTGCTTTTCAGTTCTCTAAAGGTGTACATTGTGAGAGCTCAAGAAGCTAATGGAACTCATCTTGTTAATAGAAGTTCTCATGTCAAGCGAACCAAAACCGGTACTTCATTTCACCTCTTAAGTCTTCATTAAATTTCATCTGCAAGAGGAGTAGCTTCTTGCGGTAGGCCTCCAGGTCCAGGCATCCAGCTTACAATATGGAGATATTAATTTCTGATGCTACTCCTCTTGCAGATGAATCAGGAAGCCACAATGATAATTCATTCTCGAATATTCAAGAAAGTTCTGAACTTTCAGCCTCCCTTACCAAATTTAAAAATGTGAAGAATTTTGAGGATTTCAAGATTATTGTGGGAGACATAATCATCGACTCAGAGATACCGATTGATATCAAGAAAAAATACTACGAGCTTTGTTGCGGTCAAAAAATGTTTCTCCATGACCATCTTATTGAGGGTCTTAGTTGTAAGCTCCTTGGTTCAATGATTTCTGAAACTGTCAATATTGTTGATGCTATCAGGGCATCAAACATCAACACACCTCGTGACCAATTCAAATGTTGGGACAAAACTCTTAGTTGTTTTGAGGATTTAGGTATGTCAGTTGGATTCCTGCGCACTTGATTAAATAAGCTAATGAAGCTTAATAGTGAAATGAAGGCAACTATTGAATCTAAAAGAGAGAAAAGAGTTCGGTTAGATGAAGAGATGAAAACTCTTAAGAAGGCTAAAGAGTTAAGGAGCAGTTTAGAAGCTGAGGTTTTGGCTCTTGAAGTGAAAAAGGAGAAGCTTGGAGTTGAGTTCATAGAACTGGCTGGTGCCACCAAACTGTAAGTGTATATTGTGAAAGTGTTTTTGTTTAGTAATGGAAGTACCAAGTTTTTGATGCTACTTGATAACAATAAAAGGTTTGCTGCTGGTAAAGGGGTAAATGTTACATTGTAGATACTAAATATAAAAGTTAAATTTTACACTATATAAGGTGTATCATTTAAACCCAAATTATGAGAGGTAACAGTAATTCTCATTCCCCAAACAATCCAGTGTGTTGTATTCAACCTTCTGATCATATGATATGAGCTGATGTTAGTACCCTGAATTATTAATTCTGTTGGTTTTCGTTCATTTTTGTACTTTAGTTGATTTCTGTTTTCTTTTTATTCCCCTTCCACCATGTTTCTATTTTTCTAGGCAAATTTGATCTGACCTAATATGTTATGTTTCTTGATGTATTATCATTCAGAATTTGCATTCAGTACAACATATTACAACAAATCAAATGTGTTATGATATATGGCTTTTCTTCCTTTCCCTCTCAGACCTCAAATTATTAATTACCAGTTTTTGAGCAACTGATCAAGTTACCTTGGTAGATTTTAACCATTAGTGTATGTGTAGTTTTCTGTAACAATCCAGTACTGTATGTTTAATTTTTTTGTGACAATCCACTTACCTTGTTTTTTTTTTGTTTTTTGATTATCTCTGCTTCGTCGTTTATAGGATTTGTATATTGAATTGTTCGTATTGAATATTAGTCAAAGGACCAATACTTGATACGTGCATTAGTGGACCCTAATCCAAAAGGTGCTACAAAAATGGACTTTTAAAAAAAGAAAAACACATACACATAATAGTAGCTCTGAGTCACATGAACTACATGTTCAAATTAAAATGAAGATGATTAAATTTGGCATTTTGCTCATAATTGTAATAAGAGTATTTTAATCTTTTCAATCACTAAAACACATATATTGAAAGAAATAGATAATATGATAATTATTCTATATGACCAGTACTATTAAGAATAAAAATAAAATAGAATAACCGAGTAAAATTTATGAATAGTACATGTAATATGAATTAATTACCCGATATAATTCTAATGAGCCCATTTTTTTACTGACTAAAGAAGACTTCCTTGACCAACAAAAACTAAAGAGCAAACTAGGCGGTGACTATCATTAGTAGGAAGTGAAACACGGAAAGCTCCACACCACATCAATAGCTTGTCATTTTTACCCAGGTAATCATTCTCCATGCTTTTCTTCTTTTCCTTCCAATATTTTTTGCCATTTTTATCGTTTTATGAGTTTATTTACTTTCGATTTTGGCATTTTATTGGGTCGTTCGCTTGTATAACCACAGAGTAGAGTCATGAAATTCGAAATCGAGGAAAATTGGACGCCAAAAATGGGAGAAATTCTCGACTCCGTCGTCGATAAACATGTGAGCTTGCGATTAGCCGACGTGATTGAGTAACTATAATTGTAGAAATCTGCATTTTTCTTCGAAAACAGAGATAATATGGCGAGTGTGTCTAACTGTGTCTTTTGTTAGTTTTTCAGTAATTGGAAAAAATTATGAAATTTGGTCGACAAATTAGAACGAACATTCATCTCGAAAATTACGGTGCTGTGTTTTACAATACTATTATTTTAGTTGCTTTTTATTTGCATATGAAGCAGTGCAAGGCACTTTAGCAATATTGAAGCTCAAATCTACCAAGTTGTACTTGTCAGAGCAAATTACTAATTTTGTAGTGGCGTTTCTCTTACATCTGCTTGTTCCGAGCTCTTCCATACTTTGCTATTATTCCCAATTCAAAGATTAATCATTATTCCTGTTATTTTGCCATGTTACTTTAGATCACTTTAGATGAAAAAACACACCTAATGAGGCTTTTCTTCAAAAATTTGAGCAGCCGAGAACAGATAATGCAGAAATTCCTATGATGAGGTATGTCTCATTTAATTTATGAGCAAGTATGCTTCTCATGGACTGCAATTTGTTACCTTGTCGCTGTTACTCTAATCATATTAATGAAACTGATTTGAACAAAAGTTGTTATCCTGATAGTGGTGTTCATCTCGAGTCCTCTTCAATGGAGAGAGCAGAAAGGATTAGAGCAACTTTATCTCCCGAGTTCCCTAGCTTTTTTAAAACCTTATGCAGTTCCCATGTCTCTCGTAGTTTTATATTTGTAAGTTGAAGCTATTTGTGCCCGCCCTATAATTAACAAAAACTTATCTCGTTAATGCGAAAAAATTACTAACATTCTTCAATAACAGAATATACCGGTCAAATTCTGTAAGGAACTACCAGATCATGATTGCACAGTTGATTTGGTGGATGAAAATGGACAAGCATATAAAGCAAAGTACGCAGCAAAATATCATATACTAGATGTTGGATGGAGAAGATTCTGCACTGCACACAAATTGGTAGTGGGAGATACCTTAGTTTTCCATTTGATTGAACCATGCATGTTTAAGGTAACACTTTGGTCCTCATTCTCATTCCTACAGTACTATATTTGTTATTGCTATTCATGTAACTGTTTGGTGTTTGTATAAATAGAAATCATTTCAATGCTCAGGAAGTGGTGAGATTATTCAAAAGTTTCAGACTGTTTCTTATAGAATAGTAGAACATTAAATATGACTAATAATGAAAATAATGTCCAATTGTGTGCTTCGAATTTCACCTGCTATGAGTATGCAAATATCTTCCTCTTAAGTATATGAAAAGAATTAATATTTATTGTTCAATTAGGATCTTTGACTGACTGCTTTTTGTATTTTTAAGGTTTACATTGTGAGAGCTGTAGAAGCTAATGGAACTCATGATCTTCTTAGTAAATGTTCTCATGTCAAGCCAATTAAAACTGGTATGTCAGTTCACCTCTTATGTTTTCACTTGACTTGAATTCACATTCGCTTTTATGGAAGACTATTAGAAGAAATTGAAATATCTGGCTTCTTGTAGTAAGACTTCCATCTAGTGTACAATATGGAGATATTAATTACTGATGCTACTCCTCTGGCAGATGAATCGGGAAGCCACAATGATAATTCATTCTCAGATATTCAACAGAGCTCTGAAATTTCAGTTTCTCTTAAGAAATTTAAAAATGTGAAAAATTTTGAGGATTTCAAGATTTTTGTGGGTGACATAATTATCGACTCAGAGATACCAATTAATATCAGGAAAAAATATTATGAGCTTTGTTGCTGTCAAAAAATGTTCATCCATGACCATCTTATTGAGGGCCTCAGTTGTAAGCTAGTTGGTTCAATGATTTCTGAAACTGTCAACATTGTTGATGCTATCAGGGCATCAAACATCAACACATCTCGTCACCAGTTCAAACATTGGGACAATATTCTAAGTTGTTTTGAGGGTTTATGCATGTTAGTTGGATTCCTGCGCACTTGGATAAGTAAGCTAATGAAGCTTAATAGTGAAATGGAGGCAATTATTGAATCTAAAAGAGAGAAAAGAGTTCGGTTAGATGAAGAGATGAGAACTCTTAAGAAGGCTAAAGAGTTAATGCGTAGTTTAGAAGCTGAGGTTGTGGATCTTGAAGTGAAAAGGGAGAAGCTTGGAGTTGAGTTCATGGAACTGTCTGGTGCCACCAAACTGTAATGGAAGTACCAAGTTTATTAGGCTAATTTATAGAAGTAGAAGTTTTTGTGCTGGTAAAGAAGTATATATTTCATTGTAGATGTTAAATGTAAGACGTAAATTACAGTTTACACCCCTTAAATCATATAAGGTGTATCAGTTAACCCTAAATTATGGAGTATTTAGAAACTTAGCATTGCTTCAAAGTTCAAATTCAAAGGGAATGGATTAAACTAGATTTTCTTACCTTCCTGATGTTTTTGATTTAGTTGATTTATTTGAACCCACCTGTTCAAGAAAGAATTAAACAAAAAAATGCATTAGTTCAGTGAATTATAAAATATGTTATGGGCCTACTTATAGTTTTTACACAAAACTATATCTAATGGCCCAATCTAATTAAAGAACTAAAGCCCAGTATGCCCAAGGAGGATTCATTTAATTATCTATTTATTGGGCCCAAATTCAAGCTAAACAAAATTAGGGTTTCAAAGATTTGCATTAAGGGCTTAAGGCGAAATTGCAATTTAAGTAATCACGGTGCCAATTATCTTCAGATCCTCAAAAAATCTAAGGAACCCACAAAGAAAATTTCCATCAAAGACAAATCTCTATGAACAAAACTTAATGGCATCAACTGACAGAACAACAAAAACACACAAAATCTAATTGTACATAAATAATAACGAGATGAGCTCAAGAAAAGTTCAAAAATAAAATTACAGGAATTTACAAGTTATTAAAGGGGAAAGAAGAAGAAAAAAGAAACAAATGTTTAAGTTCTAATGATTTCACAATAAAAATAGTTAAGTAATTAAGTTTAACCTTTGACTTTAAATTTAGTGTTCCTAGATTAGTTTTATGTTCTATTTGTTTCTTTTTTTTTTTTTGGTTAAGATATGTTCTATTTGTTATGTGGTGACACTTTGTCTCACTTAATTTGATCAATTGTCTGATTTTTTCTGTCTCATCAGATAGCTGATTGATTTCTGCAGAAGAGATATAATTGGTTGATTGATCTTTCTGATTTTTCTCTTTCTTTTCTTCTACAGTTTGTCTTTTGATGTTTAGTGGTGACACGTGACTCCCTATAAAAGTGGAATACTAATATTGGATTAAGTGGTACAATTAACAAAATAAAAAGAAGTTAATAAATTAAAAAGGGGCAAAAATTAAAATGTTTATCTCCAAAATATGAAAATTTATCTGAGAGCATGACACCAAACTTTTTTTCCTCTGTGTTTTTTTAAGGAAGAGCTCTACATGCACAAAATGCTACGTTGTCAAATAGTTTATATCTGTCATAGAAAATAAATTTTAAAATCTTGTGTTATATATCAATAATTAATTCCTCGTCCCCCTAAGTGAATTATGCTAAAATTAAATGTCGAGAATCCGATTTATTTTCATTTACAATCTACGTAATCCACTTGAAATAATTTGGTTATGATTTTAATAGCTAAGACTCATCCTTATCAATGTTTCTTTTTGTAATGTCTCACATCGTTTGAACATTTCTTATAAGGGGTTGATATCTTTACCTTGTGAACGCGTTGCATTTTCTGAGAGTGCATTCATTAAGAGCTCTCCCAATCCGGACAGTATTTGGAAGCGAATTTTCGAATTCTTTTCTTAATAAAAGAGTACTACCTAGAATTTCACACAATTTTCAAGTGGGTTTTCGAACTGTTTTTTTAGTGAAAAAATACTACCTAAAATTTCACACAATTCTTTGTTATTTTTATCGTTACTTCTGTATAATGTTATTTTCAATTTTGCATCAGAAGTTCAGAACTTGGACTATAGTGACAAAATATGAGAAAGGGACCGAGGAATTAAAAAAAAAAAATTAACTGCAATTTTCAAAAGATAAAACTAACACCTTTTAAAATAAATTAGGATAACTCTCACTCTGAGTGACGTGAAGAATTTTTTCTTAATTAACACCTAGCTCCACTTCCTATTTTAATTTATCAATTTTCTTTTTTACTTTTTTTTAATTAAATCCACTTATCTCATGATTAGTGTTCCACTTTTATAGGATGATGTGAAGAGACAGAACAGAATCAGTGATTTGAGGAGAGAGAATAATCATAAACATCAATCAATCACGTTTGTTCTGTAATTCTGCCTAGATGAGAGAGAAAAATCAGACAAATCAAGCAATCTCGTCTCTTCTGCAATTCTGTATTTATGAGAGAGAAAAGTTAAAAAGACAAACAAATTATGTGTCTTCTGATGTTCTAACTGTGGATTTTATTCCTTTATTTTAACACATCATCAAAGTTTCATCTTCTGCTTCTTAATCATCTTTTTAGTTATTTTTATTTTTATTTTTTACTTCTTAATCATCAAGAGGAATTTATATAATTAATAGAGGAGCCGTAATATTAGAAGGCATTTTGTTAGCATATATATTCGTGGTTAGCCACAATTACAAATGTGGATTTGTGTCATATTTAAGTTTTTGGTCTAATCAATTTATTAGTCGTATCCAAAACCCAAAACCATTTATATATACAAAGTTTTTGGACCTCAACTTCAATCAATATGCCTAAATTTTAGCCTGTCTCAATTCTCCAGGAAATATTGGAGAGTCAAGAACTGGTCAAACTTGGCCATACATTCCAAGCCAATTCTGGTAGTGATTTGTACCTACAATTTCAGATATCTCCATGGTATTTACACCTATATTACACCTTTGGTGACAATTAAAAAAAGGCCAGTTATAAAAATCCATATGAGGTTTACGTCGTTTATAAAAATGCCTTGGTATCTTAAAAGTTATATCCTTACACTTAACCTTCTGAGGGGGTATTTGTAAGATTTATTAAGGGATTAATTGTATACATTTTTATATTTTAAGGGGGAATTTGTAAAGTTTTAGCTGAAAAAGGGGTATTTGTAACGGAAACATAGTCGATCCACCACTAAGCACAATGTTTCCATAAAGCTCCTAGCTCCTTGATATCAACATCACAAGTGGTAATGGAATTATAGCTAGGTTTCCTGTTGGATGCTACGTACATGCCTCAAATCCACTTGAAATTATGCTAACATTAAATGTCGAAACTCCGATATATTCATAAAAATAATAACGAGATGAGCTCAAGAAACGTTCAAAAATAAAATTACAGGAATTTACAAGTTATTAAAAGGGAAAGACGACGAAAAAAGAAACAGATGTTTTAAGTTTTAATGATTTCACAATAAAAGGTAGTTAAGTGATTAAGTTTAACCTCTGACTTTAAATTTAGTGTTCCTCCCAGATTAGTTTTATGTTCTATTTGTTATGGGGTGACACTTTGTCTCACTTGATTTGATAGAGTGTCTGATATTCCTCTCTCATCAGATAACTAACTGATAGATTTCTAGAGAAGAGAAGAGAAGAGATGTAATTGGTTGATTGATTTTTCTCTTTCTTTTCTGATTTTCTCTCTCATCAAATTTCTGCAGAAAAGTGGAATACTAATATTGGATTAAGTGGTATAATTAATAAATTAAAAAGGGACTCAAATTAAAATGTTTATCTCCAAAATATGAAAATTTATGTGAGAGCATGACACCACACTTTTCCTCTGTTTTTTTTTTTTTAAGAAAGAGTTCTACGTGCAGAAAATACTCTGTTGTCGAATCCTCAAAACATCAACCGTACACCTACATATTTATGATGAAAATAAAATAAGGTTATATTGCCATGAACATAGAAGTATTTATGAACAATATATATTAGCATAGGACTGATCGTCAGTCTAATTACAGTGACTCTTCAATGCATCTAAAATTCTGATTTATTGTCATCCTAATCTACACGGAAACATAACCAGTCTAAGTAGACGGATGATTGGTCCTATGACATAAATATAGAAATATATCTATGAACAATGTTCATGCCACAGGACCGATTGTCAATCTAATTGTGGTGACTCTTCAATGCATCTAAATTTTTGAAAATAATAAGACAAAGCTGATTCGATGCCAAATCTTTCATTTCCAAGTTTTTCTGATCACAACTGCACAGTTATGTTCAGTATTCTTCGTTATTGTACAAACTTTTCTATCACCGAATCAACACATTCAAGACAGCTATCCAAATTGCAATTTCCAAGAGTATGACGTAGGTGCTGATGAAATATAAATGGTAAAAACTTCAAGTTGAGGGCTATCAAGAGAATCATTGAGCGTTAGGTTTCAAAGCAGGGCTGCAGTACTTATGAAATTGGAAATGGAGGACGATTGGGCGTCAAAAAGACGTAAAACTCTCGAATCTACGGATAAACAAGTAAGATTATTGTGTTTCCATTTGTTCTCGAATAGCTTACTTGATTGAATGAGTATATAGTTAGAAATGTCCTTTAATTCTTCGAACAAATATAATATGGCAAGTCTCTGACAGTGGCTTGCGTTAGGTTTTTGAGTTCTTGGATGAAGTTAAAATTGTGAAATGGTGTTGGTTTGGTCTGAAAATTAAAGCATGCATCAGACATTTTGATGCTCAGAAAGTGATGATATTATTCCACTGTTGCAGACTAGTTGGATAATGTTAATTACAATTAGTATGATCTGATTCCAATTTATTGAAGTATTCGCTTGCAAATATCTTCCTGAAAATATATGAAGAATTGAACTAACACTTGTTTTTAAAAAAGTAAATAAAATGTAATTGCTTTTTGTTGTACTTACATTCAATACCTGAAATCGTCCTGTAACATGGTACCTGCTGCTGAATTTGTTTCTATATCTCTTCTTTTTGCCAATTTTGATTATTGGGATCTCTGACAACTTCCTTTTCGGTTCTCTAAAGGTGTCCATTGTGAGAGCTCGAGAAGCTAATGGAAGTGATCATCTTGTTAATAGAAGTTCTCATGTCAAGCGAACCAAAACCAGTACTTCAATATTTCACCTCTTAAGTCTTCATTTAATTTCATCTGCAAGAGGAGTAGCTTCTTGCAGTAGGCCTCCAGGTCCAGGCATCTAGCTTACAATATGAAGCTATTAATTTCTGATGCTACTCCGATCCTCTTGCAGGTTCTGAAAGTTCTGAACGATTCTCTCTTACCAAATTTAAAAAAGTGAAGAAATTTGAGGATTTCAAGATTATTGTGGGTGTCATAATTATCGACTGAGAGATACCGATTGATATCAGGAAAAAATACTACGATCTTTGTCGCGGTCAAAAGATGTTTCTCCATGACCATGTTATTGAGGGCCTTAGTTGTAAGTTCCTTGGTTCAATGATTTCTGAAACTGTCAACTCTGTTGATGCTACCAGGCAATCAAACATCTTCACATCTGGTGACCGATTCATACGTTGGGACAAAACTCTAAGTTGTTTTGAGGGTTTAGGTATGTCGGTTGGATTCCTACGCACTTGGCTAAATAAGCTAATGAAGCTTAATAGTGAAATGAAGGAAACTATTGAATCTCAAAGAGAGAAAAAAGTTGGTTTGAAGAGATGAGAACTAGTCTTAATAAGTCTAAAGAGTTAATGAGCAGTTTAGGAGATGAGATTTTGGGTCTTGAAGTAAAAAAGGAGAAGCTTGAAGTTGAGTTCACGGAACTGGCTGGTGCCACCGAACTGTAACGGAAGTACCAAGTTTTTTATGCTACTTAATTTATAGCAGTAGAAGTTCTTGTACTGGTAAACAAGTATATATATATTTCTGATTTCATTGTAGATGTTAAATGTAAGAGGTAACACTAGCTCCTTCCCCAAACAATCCATTGTGTGATGTGATATGATATGAGTTGATGTCAGTAGTCAGTACCTGGCCTGCATGATTAATTCTTTTGTTTTTCGTTCATTTTTTAATTTTCGAATGTCTTGTGTAGATTTAACCATAAAGAAGTAAATACACTTTAACTTCAGCGTGTTCCATGCATATTCTGGAAAATTATACCAGACTGTTACTCTCAAGTTGATCTGGTTGATCATGAAAATGGACTAGTGTATCAAGCAATGTATTCATCAATAGCTAGTCGTAGAAAAAGTATGAATTGCTATGTTTTTTTTACTCAGCAGTTCAATGCTTGAAATCATCCTATACATACTCTTATGCTGTTTAAGTTTTTATATCTCTTCTCTGTACTCTCTGCCAATTTTGGTGGTTAGGATCTTTGTAATAGGCTGTTGTTTGGTTTTCCTAAGGTGTACATTGTAAGAGCTCGAGAAAGTAATGATTCTGGTGATCATATCATCTTAATAGAGATTAATTCTCATGCCAAGCAAATTAAAATTGGTATTTTCAGTTCACCTCTTAAAGTCTCTGATGAAATATAGAAACATCAAGAATTTTGGCGATTTCAAGATTAGTTTGGGTGAAGTAATTTTAGATATATATACCAAGAGATATACATCCTTGAAAGATTATTATGCATGTGATTTGCAACTCTCAACAAAGATTTCTTCACGACCATCTTATAGTGGGTTTTAACCTATGATGGACGGACACTTCTAAAATTCTACCATGTCATGTCGGATACTCGTATCGAATACTTTTCTAATGTAAAATATTGAGAAAAATTTATGTCGCTATATCCGTGTCCGTATTGCATAGGTTTTAACAGTAAGTTATCTGGAACAATGATTTATGAAACTATCAACATTGTTCATGCTATCAAGGGACTCTTTTAATCAAACAATTACACTTACCCCTGTAGGATTTTCAATAAATTACAAAACACTAAGTGTTCTAGGATTCCATCAAAACTGTAATGAAATATTCCGTTAAAACCCTAAAAATTTGATATTTTTTTGTAACTTATGAATCTCTTGTAGAGTTTAAGTGTAATTATTTAACTATAAAAGTCATGAATTATAATTTTACAAACTCTTATAACTCTAAATGTAAATAACCATTAATAATTTATAAGTTTGACCCCAAAATTTAAAAAGCGAAAACTATATTTCCGCATGCATGTAATCTTGACCAAAAGAAAAATATATCAACAAAATTCGGACACAAAAAATCATATATTCGTATCACACTCGAGCAAGATTATAATATTTAAATGTCAAAGAACAACGTGAAAAATCAGCAAAATTAAATATTAATGAAACTTGTGATTCTAAATCCTATCTAGAAAGTCATTTCACACCTCACATGAAAGGAAATATTCAAATTTCGAACACTGGCAATTAAAGGTTCATAAATATCGAACATAGGATGATATGTAAATATTTACATATTTTGACCTAAATTGAAAAGAAAAATTGAAACTTCAGTGATTGCGACCACTTTTACAATAAAGAGATTTTATTTACCTGGACCCAAAATGAAATTTACTTGGACAAAATGATGAAAATTACGGACAGGCAGATTGATTTAATTTTACTACCAAGTTGGAGCAACGCTATATTTCCGCAGTATGGCCCGCGTTTGTCTGTCTTGGTTTGCTAAGCTGGCATCCTCATGTCTCTTTATCTCTCTCCTCTCACAGTCTCACCACAAAATGTACATATAAAATAATCGGAAAAATACGTATGCCAAAGTTGAAGTCACAGTGAGAACTTTTGGTTGGTAGTAAAAGAGAAGAAAATTGAAAATCATGGAAACCGAAAAAATGAAAGATAAACTACATGAGATGGAGACCCAAAACTGCGGTGCTTCTGATTTTTGTCCGGCAGACCCCACAGATTCTCCATCTAAGGTTTTTATTTTATTTATTTTACCTGTTTTCTTTTGCTTATTTGGCTTGTGTATGTATGTACCGTGTATGGATTGTTTGACTATATTTTACTTTTTTTTTTAATTTTTGTGGCGTGTTGTTTTCTCTTGCAGAAAAGGAAGAGGAGAAAGAAGAAGAAGAAGAATATAATGCAATTAGAGAGCAGTTCGAAAAAGAGGGTTTCAGGAAATCCTAAAAGTGTCAAATCTAAGAAGAAACAAGTGAGAATTCTTTTTTCTGAATTTAGTGATTTTTTTGGGTGTTTGGATCCATGCCCATCTTTATATGTGTGATTTCTGAGTAGATGCATGTTAAACATTTTGTGTTTTTTGTTGTTCTGTCAGTTGATGCCGTTAAGTTTTGTTCCTAGAGATTTGTCTTTGATGGGAATTTGATGAAATTTCTTTGTGGGTTCCTTAGATTTTTTGAGGATCTGAAGATAATTGGCACTGGTGCTCCTGGATTACTTAAATTTCAGTTTCGCCTTAATGCTAATCTTTGAAACCCTAATTTTGTTTAGCTTGAAATTGGGGACAATTTTATTTATTCGTCGATTTGTTTCACGCCAGATAACCTGGCATTGGTTGTGGATTAAGTTCGTTAGCATTTATTGTAGTTGGATCGCATTGTTCTAGTTCGTCATTCGTTTTCGTTCAAAAAAACTCTGACTGCTTTAATGCTTACTGATTACAGAAGTTCAATGAAATCTTGAAATTTTGAACATCTGAAACACTTACATTTGAATTGAGGCGGAAAAAGCAAACACAAATGCAAGCGCTAAGCTGCAAAACTAAAAAGTTTCCTTGTTCTCCTCTCCCTCTCTCTCTAAAATTAAAGAACCAAACACATGGTTAACTTCTTGGAGAGTTATAGAATTATGGTATAGTATTCAAACTTCAAAGCAGTGGACACGAGTTTGAATTCACGTTCTTGTATTTCATTCTTTCACCGGCTTGATTCATTGATGTTCTATCATCATATTTGCTTGATACTGAGGTTGAATTTCAACTTTTATGATAATTCACTGAACTAATGCATATTTTTGTTTAATTCTTTCTTGAACAGGTGGGTTCAAATAAATCAATTAAATCAAAAACATCAGGAAGGTAATCAAATCTAGTTTAATCCATTCCCTTTGGATTTGAAGCAATGCTAAGTTTCTAAATTTTTGAAAAACAGCATTTCGAGAAAGAGGACTCGGTATACGGACATATACGATGATATTGAGGCTAAATTCTGTGTTATGGAAAGGGCAGAAAGAATACTAGCATGTTTAGAAAATGAACTTCCTCACTTTGTCAAGTGCATGCTCCCATCAAATGTTGCTCATGGATTTTGGCTGGTGAGCCTGTGAAATACTTTATTTATTTTTCATGTTTCTAAATGTTGGTGAGCTCGATGATGCTCTTACTCGTGCTAATGCTTCTTATGGGCAGCATCTACCAAAAAATTTCTGCCGTATTTATTTGCCCAATCATGATACCTCTATCGTGTTGGTGGATGAATGGGGAAATGAGTATAAAACATCGTATCTTCTCGAGAGGCATGGTTTGAGTGCTGGATGGAGGGGTTTTTCCATATCCCATAGATTACTCAAAGGAGATATTCTAATTTTCCATTTGGTCGAACCTTGCAAATTTAAGGTATTTTTTTTTTCATTTAGAGTTTAATTTATAATATTCTGGAGTAGAGCTGATGATGATGTGGTATTTTAGTTGCGTTAAACAAAAATGATGAATTTATGAGGGAGTTACTATACCTATGCCCGTTGAAATAATTATTAGAACTTTTATCCTGGTGTATAGTTTGTTAGTGTTGTAATTTTACAATTAATTTTGCATATAATCTTGTAGGTGCGCATTGTAAGAGTTAATGACTCAGACGTTGTAGGTGCAGCGCTTTGCCTCATGCATTTAGATGCTTCTGGAAGAGGGACGGATGCTGGTTAGTTTTTCCGTACATTTTTCTTTTATTTTCCCTTTTCATTGTTCTGTTAGCACATTAGACGTTTTTCCAGTTTCTTGATCGCTTCCACTTTCATGTTGAATAAATGAAAGAAGATCTCATGAAGAAAGATAACAGGAAGCGTAAGAAAACTAAGTATGTGGAGCCATTTCCACTGTGTATTTCTACACCCATCGAGAATATTAAAGGAAAAAATATATCAAGATCCTCTATCGTTGCACCTGTAGCAGATCAATCTGCAAGTAACAGTGATGGTTTTAGCTCTGAAATTATTGAAGGTATTGGTTTTACATTGCTTTGGATTAATAAATAGGAGTTGATTGCATGTGATCTTCTATGCTCATTAGCTAATGCTTACTGAACCAAAAATCGTAATTAACCTGGAAAAATGGTATTTGTAGGTTCTGAAATTACGAATCGGCCTCAGTCCAATGAGCTGAGGTATAAGGAGACGTCATTTTTGCATGATCATTCCCGTGAGGGTGTCACTTGTAGATAGGCTCTTTAAGAAACTATTGGAGATGGAGAGCACTTCCAATCCTGGCCGTCCATTTTGTAGGGGTAAAAGATGTAAAAAAAATATTAAGTATCAAGGAATAGGGCAATGATTGCACAAAGTTTTTGGCTCGAATCTTGAGAAGCTTCTAACTCCGAGTTACATCTTGGTGTGGAAGGTGAGATGTATACAAATACAAATAGTGTTTTTGAAATACAGCATCTGACAGAATGCCTGAATATACTAACATTGACGTCCGGAGGTAAACGAAAGACTTGGTGAATTCGTATTCGCAGCTAGCATAGCATGTATGTCTTTTTAGATGTATGATGTTTATACATAACAACCTTTTGTAGTATTTGTAATGAAATCATTATAGTGTTGTTTTAAAGCAGCTTTTGTGAGTACTTTCTGGGCATGTTTGGGTGCAAAAGTAAAGTTCATTTTGCTGCCATGTTTTGTTGCAAATTTAGAAGCCCCTCTGATTATTTAAATTGAATTTTCCGTTTTTTATTCAGTAATTTGAGTAATTACTTCAATTTGATAGGAAAGAACGGTGGTAACTGGTAAGCTAAAAATACATTATATTGCAATCTCAATCATAGGCAGGCAGGACTGGGCTCCTGGAATTTCCAGGGAGGCGGATGGGGTATTTATTTTGGTAGTTGTTAATTTAAATACATCTTAAAGTTGATGTATCATTATCAACAAAATACCTTCAATACGGGCATGGCCCTTTTTTCTGATCAACGAAATGTTTTTTATTCGAATCCATCGGAATTAGGGTGTAATTGTGTAAATGAACCGAGACTTGTTCGCGAGCCGAACCGACTTATGTTCGAGATTGAATTCGACATATTCGAACCCGAGCCGAGCCGAGCAGAGCCCGAACTAGGTTCGGTTCATTTTCTAGCCGAACTCGAACATTTAATTAGTTGTTCGTAAGCTCGCGAGCATGGCTATATATATCATTTATTACATATATGTATATATATGTATAATATATATAATAATTATATACATAATATATATATATAACTCGAACTCGAACTGAACCAATCTAGAACTTGAGATCGAGCTGAACTCGAACCCAATATGTAGCAATTGGTCAAGCTCGAGTTTGAATTCGGGCTCAAATCAAATTATTCGAACTCAAACTCGAACATTAAAAAATAGCTAAAATTCGACTCGATTCGGGCTTGTTTACATGGCTAATCGGAATCAGACAAAATCACTTATGATAGATACACCACATCCACATTACTTATTGATAACACGGTTTTTTTTTAAAAGCAATTAAATCAATTTTAAGATGAGTTTTGACAAAATTAGGGAAAAACGAATATTTTGATTCCATATAGAATGTCGTTTTCACGTACAATGTTCAATAAAATTTGTTAAAAATCTCTCATTATGTCCAAGAATTCAATTTTTGTTTATTCACTAACGAAAAATCTCCCCTAAATTCGTTAATAAATGAATGAAAAATGAGGTTTGGGACATATATGGCATCATATGACAAACTCATAATAAATAAGATCGAATGTGGAAACAGTATATTTCATTGGACCTAAAGTGACTTTGTTAACGATCCTTTACTCCGACAGCATCTAATGTTTCTCGAACAATATGATATCTTACACCGAATAAATCCTTAACCCTTCTACCTCTTACTAAGACTGAAGAATGTTCTTGTGAATTATGGCCAATACCAAGTATATAAGCAGTGATTTCAAATCCAGGGGTTAATCGTACTATGACAACTTTGCGTGAGATTTTCCCAACAAATCATCTCCACTGTTTAGTATTTTATATATATTTTGCAAAATTAACTAACAAGAACAATCTATTTATTTTATTAAATTGAGATATAAATAACCCATTATAATCGAGTCATCTTTATATTCTAAAAGTCTTAAAAATAGTTGTATCTCATGATTAATGTTATTATATTTATGTATGTAATATTGATGTTATGCACTAAATTAAAGTTCTTGAAATCTTTTGTATCTTGATATGAAAATATATGTAATTTTATTTATATTATATATTCAAAATATAAACTAGGTTAATTACACAATCTGACATTCTCTTGTAGAGGTGTACGTTTGATGTTTTAACTTTTAAGGAGGTGATATGAACTACTTGACAATGGAGCATTTGTGCTTGTAGAGGCTGCCCTTCCTAGAAAAAAGAAAAAAAGGATACAAACATATATTTGAGATAATCATACATTTTAATTTGCGTCCTTTTATAATTTATTAACCTTTTTTTTTATTTAATTATACCACTTATTCCATGATTGGTGTTCCAATTTTATAGGAGTCATGTGTCATCACTTAACCTGAAAAGACAGAATGAGAAGATATGTAGTGACTAACGACAGAAGATAAGTTAATTAAAAAAATCAACCAATTACGTCTCTTAATATGTAATGACTAACGACAGAAGATAAGTTAATTAGAAAAATCAACCAATTACGTCTTTTCTGCACAATTCTGATGAGAGAGAAAAATCAGAAAAGAGAGAGAAAGATTAAAAAAATCAATCAACCAATTACGTCTCTTCTGCAGAAATCAATCAGTTATCTAATGAGAGAGAAAAATCAGACAATTGATCAAATTAATTGGGACAAAGTGTCACCACTCACTCCATAACAAATAGAACACTAGTAGAACATAAAACTAATCTCGGAACACTAAATTTTAAGTCAAACATTAAATTAAGTACTTAACTACCCTTATGATGATATCATTAGAACTTAAACATCTCTTTCATTTTTCTTCTTCTTTCTCTTTTAAAAGTTAAAACAAATAAAGAATCTTATGAGCTTTTATTTTTTTTAGGGCAAATTACATCTGGTGTCACTTGAGGTTTGGTATAATTACAACCTGATCCCTCTCTAGTTTTATCTTTTACATAGTAGTCCATAAAGTATGTTGTCGTTAATAATTGAGGTCCCCCGTTAGAGCTCCGTCATACTTCTATTGAAAAAAACAAAAAAATTCCCCAAATACCCTCCTAACTAATTATGTTTAGGTTGATGCTTCATGTCTCTGAAAATCTTATTCCTTCAAAAGAATACGAACGGGAAAATTCCTTATTTAGTCTCATATCTTAGATTTGAGGTCACAAATGGTCCCAAAGGTTGAATAAATTCATACTTAGTATCATAACTAAGTTCTTGAGGTCACAAATGGTCCCATAGGTTGAATAAATTCATACTTAGTCCCATAACTTAATTTTTTAGGACAAACTTAGTCCCTCCGTTAAATTTTAGTAAGTTTATACATTTCTGCCGTTAGGTTTTGAATTAGTGTGAAAATCATCTAATTGCATTCAATTTTGGTGGGAAAAATATTCCTCCTTATTCCATAAATACAGCTTCACCTCCCCCCACCTCACAACATCAAAAAACAATAATTTGCTCCATAAAAAAAGAAAAAAAATCGCAGCTCAATAATATGCTCCAACGGTCTATATAATGTTTCATATTTTCAAACTAATGAAATATGCAATTTATCAACCTCACTTTGCATAAGAAAACCCTATAAAAAAAATACCTAAAGGTTACATGAATTATCCGATAGCCTCCAACGCAGCAAAATAATCATCTTCAGCGCCAATTACCAGGTTTTCTAACGTCCTTCAAGAGTTAGCATATATATTCGTACAGAAATTTTGTCATTCTTGTCGAGATTTTTAGAGATGAGGATTTGGGGATTTAGGATTTTTTCGTTTCTATAGAGAGAGAAACCCTTGAGAGATTTCAAAATTTTGAGAAAATAATGTTTGGTGTGGTAGTGGTTAGGTCAAAGCCCCAAAAATTATTGACTAACAGGCACATGGCCTTCACATGACTTCTTCCCGTTGAAATATAACGAAAGGACTAAGTTTGTCCTAAAAAGTTGAGTTATGAGACCAAGTATAGATTTATTCAACTTATGGGACCATTTGTAACCTCAAGTCTAAGATATGGGACCAAATAGAGAATTTTTCCGAATACGAACTAAATCAAGAAAAGGACTTTCTTTAATTTCTCTTTCTGTTTAGTATTCCCTCTGCATGTGTTAATAAGTTGAATGTAACAAGAGAATCAACGGTAACTTATATCTATCATCATCAGAAAGTTGCTACTTTTTGTGTTTAAACTTTAAAGTAAATAAATTAACATGCATGCTGTAGAAAATGGATTAACTAATACCTCCCATGTAATCATTCTATATTTCTATATTAGTGTGTATTTCACAATCATCATTGAAAAATCAAAATCTTCCTCTGTTATTTTTGTTATGTGTGTTTTTTTTGGATAATATATGGTTGCTTGACACTGAAATTTAAAGAGTCAGATTATTAACTTCAATGTAATATCAATTCATGTGAGCACGATAGACGTTGCTTAATATGAGGGAAAACATTTTCAAGGAAAAAAAAAAAGATGGGATAAGCCTGAAAATAGATCATTCTATAATTTATAACAATCTCTTTATTAAAGTGTGGGCAATTTACATCTACTATCCTTGAGGTTTGGTGTGATTACAAAATATTTCCTATTGTCTCATATATTACAAGAAACCCCTTGAGGTTTCATTATTCATGTAAATTTTTTGAAAATGTGGCAAATAAAGGCTTTGACCGATGTCAACTAGGCTTTAAACTGCATTAACTCTTAGACCAATGGATTGCATGAGATAAGACGGTTCTGGTGGTATGAAATTAAAAGGCCAAAATCCAAGAAAAATCTTATAAGAATAATGAAATCTCAGGGATATTTTTGTAATTTTTTGGATTTATTTGTAATTAAATCAAACTTGAAAGGTGATAGATGTAAATCTCCCTTAAAGTTTTTATTTCTTACAGCATGCTATCAAACATATATATATATCATATATATACCTGATGAATTACTCCATGGACACTACATACGTACTTTGAGATTTTTATTTAAATACTATTTTTTATGAACAATATCTCAGCGATATAAAATTTGCACGTCGAACATTATTTCCCACGACACTTGGTACGTCGATAGTTACATTTACAGGAGCTTCCATAGTTATCCTGAAGTTAATGTAAATAAGGAAGTGGGATATTCATGTTATGAGATAATTACGAAAAAAACCCCTAAGGTTGGGTCTTTTATTAGAAAATACCCTGACACCTTAAAATATTACAAATACCCCCCTGAGTCAATGATTCTACATTAGTCTTAGTGTTTGTAATGTTTTGCAAACTTTAGTGTAATTTTCATAATGTTTCAAGGTTTCAGAGTGTTTTTTATAGATGGAATAAACCTCACAGCGCTTCGGTAGCGTGGCCCTTTATATGAATCATATCATCGTAAAACTCTCACCGCTTATCGAGTTTGATGCCAAATTTTCAGATGGTGCTGCTAAACTGATGTCTGATGACTGCACTTCTAAATCAAAGATTTTGGCAAGTAACGAACAAGTTCGTGTTCAGCTCACAAGCAAACTAGTGCTGGTGATGCTCCAGCTTCGTCAAAATTTCTTCATTAAATTTGGGCCACAATTTATGTTGAGAAATTGTCAGAAGAGGTTACATGTTTTGTAATGATCAGGTGCACATTTGCAGGCAAACGTAATGGATTGGTGCAGATACTGTTATATTAGCACCAAAAAAAAATATATATATATATATTTATTGAATAGGGATCCAAAGCTGAGAAATTTTCCTTCAATTATGTGTATATTCTAAATTTTCCATTTCTTCAACGGTGAAAAACAAATTTATATTTCACATTCATCGTCTCGATGAGACAAACATAACGGTATCAAGAAGTTAATGGAACTAACTAACGGTTGACCGATCAAGAGACTAAAAAACGAAAGTAATGGGGCCTAGATGTAAATATGACAACTATTAGAGATTCCAATGTAATTCACCCTATATGGTTTAATTTTTACTACTTTCCTGCTCAATGATTCTCCCGATCGCCCTCAACTTGAAGTTTTTACCATTTATATTTCGTCAGCATCTACGTCTTACTCTTGGAAATTGCAATTTGGATAACTCATGTCTTGAATGTGTTGTGTTGATTCTGTGATAGAAAATTTTGTACAATAACGAAGAATACTGATAGTTGTGATGAGAAAAACTCAGAAATGAAAGATTTGGCATTGAATCAGCTTTTGTCTTATTATTTTTAGAATTTTAGGTACATTGAAAAGTCACTGTAATTAGACCGAATATCGTTTTTGTGGCATGAACATTGTTCATAGGTATATTTCTATGTTCATGCCATAGGACCAATTGATAGAATGGTTATGTTTCCGTGTATATTATGATAACTTAGAAGGAAATTAGAATTTTAAATGTATTAAAGAGTCACTGTAATTAGACCAATCATCGGTCCTGTGGCAATATATATTGTACGTTCATAAATATTTCTATGTTCATAGAACTGACGATCGGTCCTATGGCAATATAACTTTATTTTATTTTCATCATAAATATTGTGTTAAAGTGATTTGAAAATGATAAAATAAATCAGGTGTAGGGTTGATGTTTTAAGGAGGTGATATAAACTATTTGACAATGGAGCATTTTCTGCACGTAGAGCTCTTCCTTAAATAAAATAAATAAATAAAAAAAAACAGAGGAAAATGTCTGGTGTCATGCTCCCAGATAAATTTTCATATTTTGGAGATAAACATATATTTGAGATAAATACTTTAATTTACGTCCCTTTTTAATTTATTAACTTGTTTTATTTTATTAATTATACCACTTAATTCAATATTAGTGTTCCATTTTTATAGGGAGTCAGGTGTCACCACTCACCACATCAAAAAGACAGAATAGCACAAGATACGTTATTTTGAAAAATTAACTAACTACATTTCTTCTACAGAAAATCTGATGAGAGAGAAAAATATGAAAAATCAATCAACCAATTACATGTCTTCTCTACAAATCAATCAGTTATCAGTTATCACTGATAGGAGAGAAAAATTAGACAATTGATCAAATCAAGTGAGACAAAGTGTCATCCCATAACAAATAGAACATAAAACTAATCTGAGAACACTAGATTTAAAGTCAAAGGTTAACTATCTTTTACTGTGGAATCATTAGAGCTTAAAACATTTGTTTCTTTTTTCTTCTTCTTCCCCTTAAATAACTTGTAAATTCCTGTAATTTTATTTTTGAAGGTTTGTTGAGTTCATCTCGTTATTATTTATGTACAATTAGATTTTGTGTTTTTTTGTTGTTCGGTGAGTTGATGCCATTAAGTTTTGTTCCTAAAGATTTGTCTTTGATGGAAATTTCTTTGTGGGTTCCTTAGTTTTCTTGAGGATCTGAAGATAATTGGCACCGGTGCTCCTGGATTACTTAATTAAAGTGCAATTTCGCCTTAATGCTAATCTTTGAAACCCTAATTTTGTTTAGCTTGAAATTGGGGACAAATTTATCTATTCGTCGATTTGTTTCACGCCGGATAACCTGGCATTGGTTGTGGATTCAGTTCGTTTGCATTTATTGTAGTTGGATCGGATTGTTGCAGTTCGTCATTCGTTTTCGTTTAAAAAAACAGTCTTGAGTGCTCTAATGCTTAATGATTGCAGAAGTTCAATGAAATCTTGAAATTTTGGTTTGAAATTTTTGAACATCTGAAACACTTATATTTGAATTGAGGCAGAAAAAGCAAACTCAAATGCAAACGCAAAACCGCAAAACTAAAAAAGTTCCTTGTTCTCCTCTCTCCCTCTCTCTCTAAAATTCAAGATCCAAACACACGGTTAACTTCTTGGAAGGAGAGTTATAGAATTATTATGGTATAGTATTCAAAGCAGTGGACCCAAGTTCGAGTTTTATGATAATTCACTGAACTAATGCATTTTTCCCTTTTATTCTTTATTGAACAGGTGTGTGATATGTATACTAGGCTTACAACTGCATTAACTCTTGGATCAATAGATTGCATGAGACAAGACGGTTCGTGGTATGAACAAAGCCAAAATTCGATAAAAATCTTACAATAATAATGAAATCTCAAGAATATTTTTATAATTTCCGAAACAAGGACTTATTTGTAATTAAATCATATTTGAAGGATGGTAGATGTAAATCTCCCTTAAAGTTTTTATTTCTTACACCATTCTATCAAACATATATCGGGCACTACGTACATACTTTGAGATTTTTATTAAAATGCTATTTTTTTATGAATAATATCTCAGCGATAAAAAATTTACATGTGGAACATTATTTTCCACGACACTTGGTAGGTCGACAGTTACATTTGCAGGAGCTTCCATAGTTATCCTGAAGTTAATGTCAATAAGGAAGTGGGATATTCATGTTATGGGATAATTACGAAAAATCCTTCAAATTGGGTTTTTTTGGAACACCTAACACCTTAAAATATTACAAATATCTCCCCCGAGTTAATGATTCTACATTTGTTTTAGGGTTCATAATGTTTTGCGAACCTCAGTTTAATTTTCATAATATTTCAAGGTTTAGAGTGTTTTCATAAGCGGAATAAACCTCGCTGCGTTTCCGTAACGAGGCCCTTCATATTATCGTAAAACTATCACCGCTAAAATTATCGAGTTTGATGCCAAATTTTCAGGTGGCGTTTTTCATATATAACGTGGCCCTTCATATTATCGTAAAACTATCAAGACTAAAATTATCGAGTTTGATGCCAAATTTCTAGGCGGCGTTTCTGTAACGTGGCCCTTCATATTATCATAAACTATCATCGCTAAAATTATCGAGTTTGATGCCAAATTTTCAGGCGGCATTTCTGTAATGTGGCCCTTCATATTATCGTAAAACTATCACCGCTAAACATCGAGTTTGATGCCAAATTTTCAGATGGTAAAGGCGTAAAGCTAAACTGATGTTTGATGAGTGCACTACTAAATTAAAGATTTTGGCAAGTAACGAACAAGTTCGTGTTCTGCTCACAAGGACACTAGTGCTGGTGATGCTCCAGCTTCGTCAAAAATTCTTCATTAAATTTGGGCCACAATTTATGTTGAGAAATTGTCCGAAGAGGTTACATGTTTTGTAGTGATCATGTGCACATTTGCAGGCAAAGGTAATGGATTGGTGCAGATACTGTTATATTAGCACCAAAAAAAATTATTTATTAATTCAATAACAAAATGGGATGAGAAATTTTCTTCAATTGTATGTATATATTCCAAATTTTTTATTTCTTCACTGAATTAGACAAATTTATATTCCAAATTCATCGTCTCGATGAGACGAACACAACGGTAACGGGAAGTTAATGGAACTGACTAACGATTAACTGATCAAGAAACTAAAAAATGAAACTAGAGGAACCTAGATGTAAATATGGCAACTGTTAGGGACCTAATGTAATTCGCCCTATTATCTTATGGTTTAATTTTTACTACTTTCCTGCTCAATGATTCTCCCGATCGCCCTCAACTTGAAGTTTTTACCATTTATATTTCGTCAGCATCTACGTCTTACTCTTGGAAATTGCAATTTGGATAACTCATGTCTTGAATGTGTTGTGTTGATTCTGTGATAGAAAATTTTGTACAATAACGAAGAATACTGATAGTTGTGATGAGAAAAACTCAGAAATGAAAGATTTGGCATTGAATCAGCTTTTGTCTTATTATTTTTAGAATTTTAGGTACATTGAAAAGTCACTGTAATTAGACCGAATATCGATTTTGTGACATGAACATTGTTCATAGATATATTTCTATGTTCATGCCATAGGACCAATTGTCAGTCTAATTAGAATGGTTATGTTTCCGTGTATATTATGATAACTTAGAAGGAAATTAGAATTTTAAATGCATTAAAGAGTCACTGTAATTAGACCGACCATCAGTCCTGTGGCAATATATATTGTACGTTCATAAATATTTCTATGTTCATAGAACTGACGATCGGTCCTATGGCAATATAATCTTATTTTATTTTCATCATAAATATGTATTAAAGTGATACTTCCTATTCAGGTGTACGGTTGATATTTTCAGGAGGTGATATAAACGATATAAACTATTTGACAACAGAGCATTTTCTGCACGTAGAGCTCTTTCCTAAAAAAAACAGAGGAAAAAGTCTAGTGTCATGCTCTTAGATAAATTTTGATATTTGGAGATAAACATATATTTGAGATAAACATTTTAATTTGTGTCCTTTTTTAATGTATTAACTTTTTATTTTATTTTATTAATTATACCACTTAATCCAATAATGATGTTCCACTTTTATAGGGAATCACTTGCCACTACTAAATGTCAAAAAAATAAAACTGCAGAAGATATGTTAATCAGAAAAATCAATAAATTACGTCTCTTCTGCACAAATCTAATGAGAGAGAAAAACAAGAAAAGAGAGAGAAAGATTAGAAAAATCAATCAATCAATTACATCTTTTTTGTAGAAATCAATCAGTTATCTGATGAGAGAAAAAAATCAGATAATTGATCAAATTAAGATGAGACAAAATGTCATCCCATAACAAATAGAACATAAAAACAAATCTGGAACACTAAATTTAAAGCAGTGGACACAAGTTCGAGTTCACGTTCTTTGTATTTTATCCTTTTACCGGCTTGATTCATTAATGGTCTATTATCATATCTGCTTGATATTGACTATTGAGGTTGAATTTCAAGTTTTATGATAATTCATTGAACTAATGCATTTTTCCCTTTTATTCTTTATTGAACAGGTGGGTTCAAATAAATCAAAGGTGAGTGATATGGGCTTAGCCCATTTCAGCAGCTCACTGCATTGGGCCCAGAGAAAAAGCCTTAGAAGGCCCAATTAATTACATCCACACGTTAAGTGATGACACATGACTCCTATAAAAGTGGAACACCAATCATGGAATAAGTGGTATAATAAAAATTATAAAATAAAAAAAAATTAATAAATTACAAAAGGGACGCAAATTAAAATGTATGTTTATCTCTCTTTTTTTTTTTCTTTTTTTCTCTCTAGGAAGAGCTCACATGCAGAAAATGCTCCATTGTCAAATAGTTCATATCACCTCCTTAAAACATCAAACGTACACCTCTACAGGAGAATGTCAGATTGTGTAATTAACCCAGTTTATATTTTAATAAATAATATAAATAAAATTACATACATTTTCGTATCAAGATACAAAAGATTTCAAAAACTCTAAGTGGGTTACACTTGGCTAAATCTAGTCCCTAAAAATCAATCTAACAATTAAGTCCAATGAGTAATCTCATGAGAGAGAAAAATCAGACAATTAATCAAATTAATTGGGACAAAGTCTAACCCCATAACAAATAGAACATAAAAACTAATCTCGGAACACTAAATTTTAAGTCAAACATTAAATTAAGTACTTAACTACCCTTATGATGAAATCGTTAGAACTTAAAATATCTGTTTCATTTTCTTCTTCTTTCTCTTTTAAAAGTTAAAACAAATAAAGGAATGGGCTTAAGAAATCCGTAACATGGCCCTTCATATTATCGTAAAACTATCACCGCTAAAATTATAGAGTTTGATGCCAAATTTTCAAGCGGCGTTTTCTAACGTGGCCTTTCATATTATCGTAAAACTATCACCGCTAAAATTATTGAGTTTGATACCAAATTTCCAAGCGGCGTTTCCGTAACGTGGCCCTTCATATTATCGTAAAACTATCATTGCTAAAATTATCGAGTTTGATGTCAAATTTTCAAGTGTTTCCGTAACGTGGCCCTTCATATTATCGTAAAACTATCACCGCTAAAATTATCGAGTTTGATGCCAAAATTTCGAGGTGATGTTTCTGTAACGTGGCTCTTCATATTATCGTAAAACTATCACCGCTAAAATTGTCAAGTTTGATGCCAAATTTTCAGATGGTACAGCTAAACTGATCATGTTTGATGAGTGCACTACTAAACTAAAGATTGTGGCAAGTAACGAGCAAGTTCCTATTCAGCTCACAAGGACACTAGGGCTGGTGATGCTCCAGCTTCGTCAAAATTTCTTAAATTTGGGCCACAATTTATGTTGAGAAATTGTCAGAAGAGGTTACATGTTTTGTAATGATCAGGTGCACATTTGCAGGCAAAGGTAATGGATTGGTGCAGATACTGTTATATTAGCACCAAAATATATATATATATATATATATATATATATATATATAGGGATCCAAAGCTGAGAAATTTTTCTTCAATTGTGTGTATATTTTAAAATTTTCATTTCTTCAACGGTGAAAAACAAATTTATATTCCACATTCATCGTCTCGATGAGACAAACATAACGGTATCAAGAAGTTAATGGAACTAACTAACGGTTGACCGATCAAGAGACTAAAAAACGAAAGTAATGGAACCTAGATGTAAATATGACAACTATTAGAGATTCCAATGTAATTCACCCTATATGGTTTAATTTTTCCTACTTTACTGCTCAATGATTCTCTCGATGGCCCTCAACTTCAAGTTTTTACCATTTATATATATTTCATCAGCATCTACGTCTTACTCTTGGAAATTGCAATTTGGATAACTCATGTCTTGAATTAATGTGTTGATTCTGTGATACAAAATTTTGTACAATAACGAAGAATACTGAACATAACTGTGTAGTTGTGATCAGAAAAACTCGGGAATGAAACATTTGGCATTGAATCAACTTTTGTCTTATTATTTTCAGAATTTTAGGTGCATTGAAGAGTCACTGCAATTTACTTCAATCATCGGTCTAATTAGATTGGTTATGACGTTATATTTCCATGTAGATTAGGATCTTATTTTATTTTCATCATAAATATGTATTAAAGTGATTTGAAAATGATAAGATTAATTGAACTTTCGATTTTTAATTTTATCATAACTCACGTTTAGGGGATGAGGAATTAATTATTGATATATAACACAAGATTTTCTATAAAGCAGGGTTAATTACACAATCTGGTATACTTCCTATTCAGGTGTAGGGTTGATGTTTTAAGGAGGTGATATATAAACTATTTGACAATGGAACATTTTCTGCACGTAGAGCTCTTCCTTAAAAAACAGAGGAAAAAGTCTGGCGTCATGCTCTCAGATAAATTTTCATATTTTGGAGATAAACATTTTAATTTTCGCCCCTTTTTAATTTATTAACTTTTTTTTTATTTTATTAATTATACTTAATCCAATATTAGTATTCCACTTTTATAGGGAGTCACGTGTCACCACTAAACTTCAAGAGACAGAACTGCAGACGATACTATTCAGAAAAATCAACCAATTATGTCTCTTCTGCAAAAATCTGGTGAGAGAAAAATCAGAAAAGAGAGAAATTAGAAAAATCAATCGACCAATTACATTTCTTCTGCAGAAATCAATCAGTTATTTAATGAGATAGAAAAATCAGAGAATTGATCAAATTAAGTGAGACAAAGTGTCACCCCATAACAAATAGAACATAAAACTAATCTGGGAACACTAAATTTAAAGTCAAAGGTTAAACTTAATTACTTAACTACCTAATTTTATTGTGAAATCATTAGAACTTAAAACATTTGTTTCTTTTTTCTTCTTCTTCTTTCCCAAGCTTTAATAACTTGTAAATTCCTGTAATTTTATTTTTGAAGGTTTGTTGAGTTCATCTCGTTATTATTTATGTAACAATTAGAGACATCCCATACAGGTTTACTTATGTCTGATGTTTTAAGGAGTTTCAATATACCATATAAACTACTACTTGACGTAATTCTTATTTGACAATGGAGGATTTTGATTTATATATGTGTGTGAATTTCTGAGTAGATGCATGTTAAAGATTTTGTTGTTCTGCCATTAAGTTTTGTTCCTTGAGATTTGTCTTTCTGAGTTTTGTTTTGTTCCTAAATCAAAAAGATCAGGAAGGTAAGTGTATGGGCTTTAGCTATTTATTGGGCTTAGCCCATACTTTACTTATTAATTCAGCAGCCCACTGCATTGGGCCCAGAGAAAAAGCCTTAGAAAGCCTAAGTGATTACATCTACAGGATTAGAGTTAGATGTAGGGACTAAATTTAGCCAAGTGTAGCCTAATTTTATGTGAGCACTATAAATATCTCCTTTTCCACTTTTCTCTTTCCACTTTGGGAAAGCTAACTTATATACATCACTAAAATTATACTGAAATTATTCTATCATTCACTCTTGACTTGTATAAACTTTTAGTAAGTTTAAGAACTCAGAACTTGTAAAGTTCATAAGTCAGGGTCGTATTCTCAACCCTAAGATTCGAGCATGTTCGCCTCACTAAATTAAGCAACCCTATTGCAGTAAGCAAATCTAGTTTAATCCATTCCCTTTGAATTCTCGATCCTAAATTTTTGAAAAATAGCATTTCAAGAAAGAGGACACGGTATACGATGATATTGAGAGGCTAAATTTTGTGTTATGGAAAGGGCAGAAAGAATACTAGCACGTTTAGAAAACGAACTTCCTCACTTTGTCAAGTGCATGCTCCCATCAAATGTTGCTCATGGATTTTGGCTGATGAGCCTGTGAAGTAATTTATTTATTTTTTCATGTTTCTAAATGTTGGTGAGCTGAGTTCGATGATGCTCTTACTCGTGCTAATGCTTCTTAAGTCTGGGCAGCATCTACCAAAAAGTTCTGCAGTATTTATTTGCCTAATCATGATAATTGATATCAAAAAAATTCGGCAGAATTTTAGGTGTATTGAATAGTAACTGTAATTTACTTTTAGGTCGTCATAATCTACACGTAAATATAACTAGTCTAATTAGACCGACCATTGGTCCTATGACAATATATATTTTTTCTAAAATTAAAAATTATTATTAATGATCTCTCTAACTTTATTAAAGAGCATGAGTGATTACAATGTACCAAAAATAAATAGTCAAATATATATATACCGATGAGTTTGAATTTGAAATGCTGAAAGTGGGCCTCCACCAAAAGGGTTTTCGGAGGGAGATCAAAGGTCAAATTAATATTTTCCATATCAACGGTCCATTTCTTTTTCTGTCTTCATTCTTCCTCCAGTTCTAGCTCACTGCTTCTGCATACTCCCACAAACACAGAAAATCAACTTTCCAGAAAGCAAAAGAAAGATCTAATTAGCAGAAAGTGAACAAAGAAGATAACAAAAATGGTGGTTCCGCAGAAAGCAGAATACGAGGAGAGCAGGCAGAAGAGGCTGGAAGAGAACAAGAAAAGAATTGAACAACTCAATCTCAACAAGCTTGCTCAAGCTCTGCGCACTCCCAAGCCGACTCCTGTTCGTACATATTTTTTAAAAACTATCTGTTTTTTTATTGTTTTTGAACTCGATATCTAGCACTAATTCAAATGGGGTTTTATGTAATATTCTTCTCTCTTTCTTTTTAATCTATTTCTCCCACAGATGAAGAAGGTGAAGCCAAAGGTCCCAAAACAGCCTTTGGATCCATCTTCCGTGCGGAGGTCTAGCCGTGTTGCAGATTTGCCACCCCGTACTTACAAAGAAGTCTGTAACTCTGTGTGTGTGTGTGTGTGTGTCCTACTTAAACAATTTATATCACGGTTTGGAGTATTCCTGTAATGACATGTTACATGTATGATGTATAGTCTTTTCCAGGATAGCTTCTCTTGAATTTTATCGATTTAATATCACTGTGAATTTTTGAAGAACTACATTTAAAAGTATCAAGAATGTACAGACAAGTTAAGCTATTCAATTCCAGCCCCTGTTTCAAGCTCAACTCATAAGTTTGCAAAATTTCTCGAACCATAACCTTTATTACATTTTAGAAGGTGACTGTTTTGATAGTGTTCTCTTCGTTTTTGATAGGTTCCAATTGAACCAATGGGGAGACCAAGGAGGTTAGTGCCTGAATTTTTATCTCATTTCATCAGATCACTCATTCATTGTGATTCTGGTTTCAAATTGTTATGTTGGATTTTCAGTTACAGTGGCAACAGAAGGGATTTGTCTAACAGGGTGTATGCTTCAGATGAAGCTAGAGCATATGTTATACAACGTGCTGAAGATCTTCAATCAGGTTTAGATCAAGATTTTCCAAGTTTCATAAAGCCTATGCTTCAATCACATGTTACCGGAGGCTTTTGGCTGGTATGTATCTTTGAGATTTTCATTTTTTTTTCAATTTCCATCTAACTTTTCACGTTATTAAAAGAAAATGAAAGCTTATGATTTGCACACTCATATATTGTTTAAATTTGAATAGGGTCTTCCGGTCCAGTTTTGCAAGGCATACCTTCCAAGTCGTGATGTGTATGTCAACTTAGTTGATGAGGAAGGCCAAGAATCTCAGAGCAAGTATCTTGCTTTAAAAACTGGTCTGAGTGGTGGATGGAGAGGTTTTGCTATTGATCATGAATTGGTTGATGGTGATGCCCTCGTTTTTCAGTTAATTGACCCAACAACTTTCAAGGTACCCTTGTGCTTTTCACTTTATTTTCAGCCGTTTCATTTAATGTTTCGTTCCATCAGAATATTGTGATTTTAGAGACTATTGTGATTTCCAAGTCAACGTACAGGTTTACATTATTCGGGTAAACGAACCAGGAGATAGCAGCAGCTCATGAGTATATAACGTTTTACTTACCACTAATATGAGTACAAGACATGAAGACCAGGTATGCTCAGACCTGTTTGACTGTTGCTTTTATCTTGTGAATAAATTTCAAGTTAGTTTTCGCCCAGAAATTTATAATTTTGTATTATCATCTTTGCTCTGCAGATATCTAGCATATCAGTAGCATTTTTTGTACATATCTGTATTATGTGAAAAGCGCAAAAGCTTTTTAGTCATCTTGGCAAGAAGAAGTTCCCATGTTTCTAGATCTAATTTATCAACACTCTCAAAATGTATCAATCTCGACAAACTATTGTCATTGTGCAATAGGAGGTAGAAAAAGTTGTGTAGCAACCAATCTGCAGCTTGAAATCAATTATTGCGACATGTTAATTTTTTCCGATTCAATGATAAATAACGCAAAATTTCATATATAACTTGAATTCACATAAAGAGTGCTTTTGCTAGAACCAAACGGTTCGTAATAACATGCAAAACACAAAAGCCACAACGAAAGTTTTACACAGGATGCGGTACAACATTGCACACAAAATGTACAGGTGCTGTATTCTTTTTCCATTAGTCTCCAATGACGCAAGCAGCTGCTTATTTTCTATTCTTTTTCCCTCCTATTTATATGCATTGAGTGAGAAGCATGTTCTGTTGAGCCACTTTGTATTTATTTATTATATAACTAGCGTGACAAAACAGTTGAATAAATATTAGGCCATTGTGTCCTCATAGTTTTGCAGGACGGTGACTGAAGGTTGGATCAATGCGGACAACCACCTGCAAAAAATTTACAAAATTGAATTTTAAGCCCTCAGAAAGAGTAGAATTCACCAAGGAACCAAAAACTTTTAAGAGTAGAAATTACCTTGCCAACACTTTTACCAGAATGAAGATATTCAACTGCATCAGCAACAGAATGAACGCCCAAGAATGGTTTTGGGTCTAAAGCCACCTGCCAAACATAATAAAAGATTGGTTACGGTATGATGAATCCAGACAAATAAGTGTGAAAAAGTGTGGAACATATATTTATTTACCTTGAGTTTGCTTGAGGAATACAGATCTACTAGCTTATCTAGATGTTCTTGCCAAAGGTGGGCATATTGTACTAAGAAAAAACCAGCCTGAACATTTGGAATCAACATTACAGCAAAAGTGAATATTGTGCTACGAAAACGCCACTGAATATGAGGAATATAAGCACCAAGGCAAAATGGAGATAATCCCATAAAGTACAAAATAAGTTATCATTACTTTCGCGGACACAACAACAGTTGATAACATGAATTAAAGCAAAAATAATTTCCAAAGTGATTTCAGCAATCAGCAAAGTTTTAGGACTTGACATATAAGGTTTATGAACATAAACATACATAAATCATGGCAAGGGAATCTAAATTATACATCCACACAAAAATATTCTTACAGTGGAAAGGACAAAGATGCTTAGTGTCACAAAAGGACGGTGGAATATTGAGAACGACAACTGTTTAATTTAATTACAGGTCAATTTCATTTGTGTAATAACCAGATATAAATTACTTACCACGGTCTGACTCTTTGCAAGTATCTTTTCGCATAATCCAGTATAATTTCTAGGCTTCCACCCTTGTTCTCCTTGATACTGTAATCATATAAGTTGTTCGATATGTCAAACCAATGAATTGAAGACCAATAGAAATACTTCATTTGGTTTAGTAAGTTTAGGATCTGCATGAAATGACAGATTTAAGATGCCTACAAATTGTATGCTTTTAGTAAAAGGCCAAACCTGAGAAATCATTCCAATCACAACAAGACGTCCGTAATTTGCCAATGCATTCAAACAAAGATCAAACATTTCACCTCCAACAGACTCATATACTATATCAACCCCTTTTGGGAACTCATTCTTCAGAACCTGGGAAGATGAGAGATAGAAACATCACAAGATTAAGTATGCAACATATGTTACCGGGAGCAAGTAAGCATTTGTCTCGAATGAGAACAAACAGAACAAAACATTTAGCCTGCACAAAGTTTCTAAACTTTTCTAGCAGGTACATCATTTGATGCAAATGTATTGAAGTCAAAAGGAGGAAAGCATGTTGATCATTGCTGCCACATGGCAGTTGGACAGATTTTTTAGTAGGAACTTCGTAAAATCAGCAAATGAACGTTGAAATATATTTTAGGCATACTATCTTTTATTATGGAGCATTGTCAATCATTGCAGGAAAAATGTATAACGAAGATCTGATAAAGCTTTTCCACAATGAAAATCAAAAGCAAAATGTGCTGGTTCATCTTGAGGAATGGAAGATATCAGAACCATGCTGGAAAACTAAGCTGTCAACTAACCAGATTCAACCAGAAAAATCTCAATATCATATTTGCCGAGAGAAAATATAAACTGCATGTTCATTATGTTCTTACACAAACAAAATTACTTAATTAAATTGGTATTACCATAAAAGTTGGGGAGGGGGTTATTTGCTATTTCACTTTCTTATACCCTATCCAAATATGCATCAAAAAATTAAGGGGAAAAAAGTTTTTGCAAAACATACAGTTTTTATGTTTTCAGATTTGTAGTCAATGACTCTATCCACTCCCAAACCCTTCAAGAGCCCGGCCTTGTCTTTTCCTCCACAGGTTGCGATCACCTTATTTCCAGCTAGTTTTGCCAGCTGCAATAAGACAGTCATATGGTTAACTAGTGGGAATGCTATTTCTTGATAGAATGAACTGAACAGTCTGTATATGGACCATAAAGGAAACAATTAGCAGAAAAAGAAGGCCCCTTCTTGTCAGACTTCTAATAATCTCATTGGATGGCCTCTCCTCCAGGTGCAGCTATTTTGAAAGTCTTGTATCATGAGCCTCGGATATTAAGACTTCCATTAGAAAGTAGCACAAATAACAAAAAAGAAGATAGACCCAAGTATTTTGATTGCTTCTTCAGTAAAAATGGAATGAACATTCTTCATGCCTTACTGACAATTAAAACTCTTAAATAAAGATTTCTTGCATCATGACAAGTTTACCTGGACAGCAAATTGCCCTGTTCCCCCAGCAGCGGCAGTTACAAGAACTGTTTTTCCAGATTCCATTTGTGCAGCCTACAACATCAAAATGACGAGGGCATTACCCAAATCATTCGACAGGCGAAATGCATATGAACAATGAAGCCATAAAAGAAAAAGAATTTATCTACTACCAAATCCATTCAGAGCCAATGTTTTAATTCATGAAGATGGAAAAGGAAAAGAAAAGAACCGAGAGAAGAAAAATGTATACCAACAAGCAGCTAAAATACCTTTTCTAAAGCAATTGCTGCTGTTAGTCCAGAAGTGAGCATAGCAACAACTTCTGCATCTGGTCTTGCCACAGGAAGGATGTGTTTTGAGGGTACCTAAATCACAGAGAATCCATGCTCACAATTAGTCAAAGAAAAATGAAAAAGATTCTAAAAGAAAAGTGAGGGGAACATATTGTCATGTTTCAAAGTCAAATAAATGTTTTACCATTGTGAATTCAGCATAACCTCCAAATATCATGACTGCTGCTGGAGTGCCAACTTTTAAGTGTTTGACTGAATCGCCTATTGCAGCAATTATGCCCACAGCCTGAAAAAAAAAAGATCATGAATGTGGCGTGACTAAGAGCCATAAACTAAATGGCAATGCTACTTTCTAACCGAACAACATTCCTTTTTTCTTTTCTTTTTTTGGGGCAATGGCTAGCATGACTTCTCATACTAACATGTGGGTAACTAATGATACTGATAGAGATACTGAAGTTAACTAGAGAAGTCTCACAATTTGAGAGGAAACTAGAGATAGCGGATTAAAAAGCCGTTTTGATCTGATGGACAAATTTTCAGGATCTGCCTGAAAACTGTCAACACCATAGCATATTCATAAAGCTTCGTATAGTCTTTTTAATAGTATCACACTAGTTCAACAGCATGAATCAAATTACTGGTAAAGCTTGGTTTTTTCCCATAAGCTTCATCATTAATTTATAAGTATAATCAAACTAACACAAAATTTAGACTTAATTCTAACCTCGAAGCCAGCATCAAATGGGAGGCGGGAAGCAACGTCTTTGCTACCCCCACTAAAGTACCTTCCAGAGCTAAAATTCACCTATTCAGAAATGATTTTCATCAATAAACATGTACAGTCAAGTTCTCCTCTATGATGCCAATTCATCTGAAGAGGCCCCGACACATATCTGCGGGTGCGAAAATATAATTTATTTACTAGTTGTTTTATGTGTTTGTACCTAATCGAAAAACTAAAAGATAAATAAACTAACAATATGATAACTATGAGTGGAACAATCTTACATCACTTGCATTAACTCCAGCATAGAGGACTTTCAAAAGAACATAATCTGGTTTGAGCGGCAATTTCAATGGTGCCCGTATAACAGATGTCGCAGCACGGAAGTTGTGATTTAGAGTGTGAACAATTCTAGACAAAAACAAATGACAAGCACAAGATTCTATCAGTAGCCAGGTAAGAGAAGCTGACTGAAAAGCGATTAAATAATGAAGTACGAGTGCAAGTTCAATTTTAAATATAACAAGCAAAAAATAGGTAAGATGGTTGAGAACCTGCGAGAGGGAAGCTAGAAAAACATACAGTGGAAATAAGATATCATAGTTTGCTCACTCATTCCTAGAAATTCAAGATTAAGAAACGTGTTTTGCGCAACCATTAACTACCAAAGCTTTACATCTATAAAAGCTCAAGGTATCTAACTCTCATAATTTACTCGTGCTTCCATGTATTCACCAAATGGTTGTGGATTTCATAAATTCCCATCAACTTAATTTATTCTAGTCTTTCCTGGGGCAACAGCGAACACTTTTACTCACATCTTCTCAAAAGTTTGCGGGATCTGAACATTCAACTGAACAACATCCTGAGATTTTTTCCTCGAACCCTTGGGTTTTACACGATATTTTTCTTCCTCTGCAGGAGTTGGCCAATACTCCATGCCCCTTCTGTTAGATATCCACAAGCAAGAACCAGCTTTATCTTCATTGGTAATGAGCTCGAATGCACCTACACAAATTTGAAATTACAACATCAATGTAACAAACAAAGTTTAATAAGAGAGTTTAATTACTTTTTAAAACATTTATATAATGCAGAATATTTAAAAATAATGTGTTTTTTTCTGTAAAGAGCTATCTGTCATGACTGAGCCTATGCAGGTCCTTGTATAAGAGTCTTGAATAAAATAGGCATACTAAGCATATCCCTGAAAAACCATCAGAGTTGGACACCCAATGAAAACTTGCTCACTTCAATTAAGGATCACCTTGCAAATTTCGTAAACGAAGGATAAAGAGAAGTGTTTAGACTATCTATAGCACCTAATCTTGCACATTGTTAGAAATATTAAATATTTAAAGTCTTCTGTGGTCACTCAATACGGCATCATCGGCAGGCCAAATAAAAGGTCTTAGGTTCAGATCTCACTGCCACCCATTAATGAAAAAGAATTCACACCGAGGCTTAAGAAAGAATACTTTTTGCACCTGAGCAAGCATGTTAGAAGTATTAAACATAAAGTGTCTCTAAGCTCTAACAACTAGAACTTTTAGACAAGTGGTAATTTGACACACATGAAGAGCATCCCTATTGCCTATTGCTTGACTCAGTTTCAAGAAAACTAAGAGAGAGTATTTCCACAAATCATATTTAGTTTTATTTGCAAGCAAGAAAATAGGTAATACACAATAGCTGGCTGCTTCTCTTTAACTTTAGAGAATTAATATTGACCAAGTCATGTCGAAGTTACTCCAAATAGTTAATGCTCAGGTACACTTTGATCAAATGATGCATAATGATGAGAGAAGAAAGATGACAATGACTACGAAGTTTATTTCAACAGCAAGATTAATAAGGAACACATGAAAAATGACGGTCATTGCAGGAGATGCAAAGCAAAATATCAAGTGGACTTAGTTACCTTTCACAACCATTTCCATAGGCATGAAACCCCCCATCAGATCGATAAACTTCGGATCCATCTTAGAAGCCAATTCCGTTAGAACGAACTGCAGAAGTTAAAAATTGGAAACTTATAATGTACAGTCTTATAAATTACAGAACCCAGTTTAGTAACACAGCAAGACCTGCCGAAAGTGATTCTGTATTATCGAGTAGACTGATAAAAAAAATATTGAACCGGATAGGCAGAATATTAGATGCATAATACAGTTATTTCACTAGCCCACTATTAATCCACATATTTGAAGAATAGAGTGATATTGTACAAGCAATCCCAATAAATTCAGCCATCTAAAACATCTTTTGCAAGTTAAAACAATATTAATATTGAGATATCATGAGTACTAAAAGAGAGATATTAACTAAAAAATCCATGACCAAGGTTCACTTGGCTCCAAAAGTCAAGTGGCGAGTAGTAAAAGAAACACTAAGAATTTGACACCGAATTGATTTTGACAATATAAGATCCTACGAGTCAGCAGTTCTTCTTTTGAAGTTCCCTTCTTACAGTGTTTGTCAGTCTTTATAGCTACTTCATTTTATGAATCTTTATCTCCTACTATTTTGCAGTAGGAGAGGTGGCAAGAGTTTCCCAAAAAGGAGAGGTGGCAAGACTTACTGTTCTAGAAGAGGAAGTGAGATGGCACAATCTATCTCGAGATTTACATCTAAGTTGTTCTCTGGTGAAGAAAAGAACAATTCAAAAGTCTTTCTTTAAGGAAACAAACTCTCAGTCATCCAATGCCCACAAGCACATATGCATAAATAGGTTTCTGAATGAATGCTAATTTGATGCACATCAAGTTAATAATATATAAATTGACAGGCTGACTGGAAAAAATAAGATATAAATTGACAGACATGAAATTGTTGAATGAGGAAACTTATTGTGTTCCCTTTTCTGCGTGGAAGAATTAGAAACAACAATAAACCTAAGACATAGCTCACCTCAGGGCAGAGTACATTTATACGGATTCCTTGACGCTTGTAAAGAGCCATTGATCTAGTGAATAGAACTACACCCCCTGCGGAAGTTTTCTATTTAATCAGAATAAGAGTATAGAAATAGACATGAAAATAGACACCAGAAGAAGGTATAGATGAAGAACATGTTAAATAAATGATGGGGAAACAATAGAAATGTAAGCATATGCAAATGCTACAAAGAGCAGCTCACCTTTCGAACCAGAGTAAATAGGGTCAGCATACATGGGATACAACCCTGAAGCAGAGCCAACGTTAATGATCACACCAGGCTTCTTAGCCTCTTGCATAGCTCGAATCTGTGCAGGAAACAAAACTAATGCTTGAGAACCATGACTAGGGTCACCATAAATCAACATGTAACCATGCCCATAAAATTTGTAGGGCAGAAAAGAAGCAGCAAAAACTTTGCGTATCCTGCAGATAACTTCGCATCTAAGTCTTAAGAGGAGCAAGCTAACAGCAAGATTCAGAGAAACGCTGTATGCAACTAAATAGAATAAATAAACTAAATAACCATTCGCATCTAAGTCTTAAGAGGAGCAAGCTAACAGCAAGATTCAGAGAAACGCTGTATGCAACTAAATAGAATAAATAAACTAAATAACCAGCAAAAGTAAGTATCGCCTTAATTTCCATTTCCCTCACAGTTGTAACCACGCTTTAATTCCATGAAACTAACAAAACTAGAACTCATACCGCGAGACGAGTTGAATCAACAACTGCAACAAAATTGATATCAACAGCACGTCTCCAAGATTTAGAGCCATCACTCTGATCCTTATAAAATGGAACCGGAGTAGAAATCCCCGCACAGTTAATACAGATATCCAATCCGCCATAAGTCGACAAATGCTTCTCGAAAGCCGCCGTAAGTTCATCTAAGCATAAAATCAAGCATTTCAGACATACTCATTCCCAATTTCCTATTAAACGAATCAAAAGCGCTTGACCTCGAAAAACCGAATATCTGCTACTACTTACTCGAGTCAGTGACGTCACATTTGATGAATAGTACAGGTGGAAAATCCAGCTTCGCGTGAAACTTGGAAACTTCTTTTTGAGCCAATGATGCAGCTTGTTCCCCATTGTTTTGAGAAAAATCGACGATTGTGATGAACACGCCTTTCTGCGCGAGAGCCAAGACGAGTGCTCGGCCGATGCCGGAGGCGCCGCCGGTGACGAGAGCCGAGAGGCCAGGCCGGAGCTCCATGATTCGTAGCTTAGAGATGGGATAGATTACTGTGTCTCGTAGATAATTAATATGCAATAAAAAGAGAAAGCAGAATCTATATACAGAAATACGTCGTATCGTACGTGTAATGTGAATGTATTTATTGAAGTGAGCGGTCGGCTTTCCAAATCCTTATTACGTTGACGAACTCTATCCTTCTCGAAATTACCGCCCACCAATTGTATTGTAATTAAATTTTGAATAAAATAAATTCATGAATTAATTAAGTAATATTATAATATAATTTTCGGTTTATAATAAGTTTACACATTATAGTCTAGAACTCTAGATTTGGTCTTCGGGTTGCAAGCTAAATGGGATTAATGGTTCAAGATTGTAGAAATTTTCTTCAACTTTCCTTCAATTTTTATGGGAGTGTAAACTCATGCAAGTTAAGAGGGAGAGGAATTCTTGCGCTGACTTGATTGCTAAGTTGAGTCATGATTGCACTAGTTTGATGGTTATTTGGAATTATTTTCTGTCAGAGGCGGTCGATTGCATTCAAACGGATATAAATCCGAACTAGTTTTTATTATTTTCCTTTGCCGATAAAAAAAAGAATCCTTATTATAGTAAGTTATATTAATATAGCACGGAACGTTTAAAATAATAATAAAAAATTTATTAATTCTGATAATATTATTTATGAACTTAGGAGTTCTGAAAATAACTTTTTTTGTAGAGATAGATAATCAAATGAGTTGTTATTATAAAAGAGTTCTGATGTTTTATGTATTTAATAAATAAGGTCCTCGCTCTTGCAAAATTAAATATTTTAATTTATGATATAGAGTTGCATAAGTACCCTTTAAACTAATTGCTTCGGATGTACTTGCGTTGCGTAACAGAGAAGTGAGAACACTGGTCTGAAATCTGAAATGTGATCAAATCATCATACGAAAAGGTGACCCACAACCTTAAGCAAGTTGCATCATTATTTAATCAGCCACCCAAGATGACTTTATATTAACCAACCATCAACATTATTTTATTGATAAATGACAATGCAAATCCCATAAATGACAAATAAAAGAATCTGTAATACCTGTAAAATTAAAATATGCATTATAAAAACTGTTTTTTAAGTATTACAATAAATATTTTGCCTTTAAAAACTTATTATTATGGTGGAAAATTAGAGTCTAATTCCAAATTAAATTACCGTTATCCCTCGTTTTCCAAGAATATATCATCACAATCTTTAAGATTATACTATGCAATTGGACAAATCCAATGATTAACACGAAACCTTTTCCCCATCCAAACACGACTTCTTCGGAAAACAAAAAAACAATTCTTCTCAAATCAATTTCTCAGCCCTATCATAAACCACGACAAGAAAAAGGAACAATCTTTGTTCTCAGTCTTCAAAAGTCGATGGAGGTTTTAGCCTCCATCATCACTAATCCGAGTTTCAGAAACCCTAGTACCTGAGCAAGAGGAAGTACCAAAAAGAGATTAAAAAGGAATTTTGAAGAATTGTATAGATGTTTTCGTGGAGTTTCTCGAAATCCGCTGAGGCGATGTTCTCGCGGTGGGCGGTGAAACGTGTCTGTAAATTTTTGTTGAAGAAGAAATTGGGGAAGTTTATACTCGGAGATATTGATCTTAATCAGCTTGATGTTCAGCTCGGTGCTGGCACAATTCAGCTCTCCGATCTTGCACTAAATGTTGACTATATAAACGAGAAGGTAGGGACCACTTTTTTGATGCATGTAGATTGTTTTTTTTTAATTTTTCTTTTCTCTACACAATTCTTTTTTTGATTGAAAAACATGTTTTTTTCTTATATTTGGAGAATTTCTCTTGAGATAGTGTATTTTTAGTTAATTGAATGAAGTATGGTTCTGCAATTCCTTGATCATGATGTTAATTCGGAAGTATGCCATCAATTTGGATTAAAAGGTTTAGGCTTTTATACTTGCCTTTTGTTGAGGGGTGGAGTTTGGGCGTGGTAGGAGGTGGGAGTTGCTTACATGCTAACGTAAATAGTGATACAACTTTTACTAACTCTTATTAATTTGCAGTTTGGAACAACAGCACTTTTAGTGAAAGAAGGCTCGGTTGGATCATTAATGGTAACTATGCCTTGGAAGGATGGTGGTTGTCGAATTGAGGTGGATGAACTCGAGATCGTTCTTGCTCCCCGCAGGGTGAAAGTTTCTCGAGATGAATCCGAGACCAGTCCCAATAAAAATGGTGAAAATAGTTCTAACCATGGTAGTAGAAAGCCAGTCAATGAGACCCTCAATAGTGGGATGGGAAATACTTCTGTTGATGTTCATGAAGGAGTTAAAACTATTGCCAAAATGGTGAAGTGGTTGCTTACAAGCTTTCATGTAAAAATCAAGAAACTAATTGTGGCATTTGATCCACTTCTAGAAAAAGAAAGAAATAAGAACGGGTTAGACAGAATCTTGGTGCTTCGGATTAGTGAAGCAGAATGTGGAACGCACATTTCTGAAGATGCTTCTTGTACTAATTCCACTGCAGCTCATAATTTTCTTGGTTTAAGTCGATTAACAAACTATGTAAAATTTGAAGGAGCAGTACTCGAATTACTTCATGTGGATGGTCTCGATCATCAGTCATCCCCTGAAAATTCCCCCGAAAAAATTACCGGCAACTGGTTTCCAGGCTACTGGTCATCTGGTAGTATGACTACGATAATATCAGGACAAACTGGAGGTTTTTCTGGGAATCTGAGGTTAAGTTTACCTTGGAAAAATGGTTCATTAGACATTCGCAAAGTGGATGCAGATCTTCATATTGAGCCTATTGAATTAAAACTTCAACCTAGCACCATCACATGCTTCATCTTCATGTGGGACCTATTTAAACGTATTGGTGAGGAGAGCGAGGACCAACACCACTGTGAATCGTCAGAGTACTTATCTGCTCCAGGCTCTTGCATGCTTCTTTCTGATAAGGAGCTATTTGGGAATGAAGGTTTTGTTGAGAAAGAACCCGTAAATACTCTGCTATCAGAGTCGAATCTTATATCTGATTGGGTGAGTAAAAGCCAGGATCATAAAAATGAAGAAGAACCAGACTTCGGGGCAAGGTTGGTATATTTTTATGTATTTCAGATTTTTGGGTAAATGTTTTCCAAAGAAATAAATTGCTTCAAGTATAGAAAGTTGGGTATTAAGGATTCTGTGCATATAAATATCATTGTAGTTTAATAAACCACTTTATTTGGATCAGCATTTATGTCGAAAATCAAGGACACTTGTTAGCACATAATTCTGATTCCTGTAAGCAATTCACTCTTTGTTTTAATAGGGAGTAAAAGGTTTTTGCTATCTTATTGCTGCCTAATTTTGCTCCACTGTATTGGCTTATGACTATCCTAAAATCATTAATGTTGCTCTTGGCAGTGTGGACCAATTTTTTGAGTGTTTTGATGGACTAAGAAATTCCCAGTCGGCTTTAGGGAACAGTGGCATGTGGAACTGGACTTGTTCTGTTTTTAGTGCGATAACTGCTGCATCAAACCTTGCTTCCGGATCTTTACATGTCCCTTCTGGTATGTGCTTTACTGCCGTTAGCCTCTGTACTACTGCATTATTTTGACAATGTACTATTTAATTCTAATTCCTTTTTGTTTCTTTTAGCTTTTCTCCCCTTTCGCATGTTTTATAAATGTGTATTTTCCTCTCTGTCTCTCTCTGGGTAGGTCGGAGGGCTATATAGAAGCTTTTATTGCTTTATAGCTAAATGCATTGAGTCTGTAACCCATTTATTCTCCCACCCCCAACTCTTCATTCGGTTAATACACAATTTTGGTGTTTTCTCATGCTTATTTAGCTGAGGAATTTTATTGCTTGCTTGGTGATACTACTTTGAAGCTATTAACTGAATCTTGAAAAGCTTGAAGTTTGAATTTAAATCGTAAGTTTGAGATCAGGGGTGTTTGTTTGGGATGCTAAAGTGGATGTTACATTTTTTACTGGTAGTTCTAGTGTCGCATCACAAGTACACTCTAGTCTCAGACACTGTTATGAATTTTTTTCTTCATGTAGTTCTAGTAATAGTTTCTTTCACATAGAAACTAACATCGCTTTCCCTTCACATGGTTGCAGAGCAGCAGCACGTGGAGACCAATTTCAATGCATCCATAGCAAAAGTATCTCTCCTTTTGTCCTTCACTGACGAAGGCCACAAACAGTCTGGCAAAATGGAGAATAAGGGCAATACTGATCCTAATATTCATTGTGTGTGTGCACAATTCGTGGACTTATTTCTTGATATCCAGGTTAGCCCCGTATCATATACATCCATATACATATATATTTAATATTTGTGGGTTATAATAATATTCCCTTGCTGTTTCTTATTTCAGAACGTTGTGATGCTTCCCTTACTTCTGTAATTCCAAGTTTACTTGAATTTCATATTAGTTCACTCCATTAACATTGAGAATATTTACAAACATCACAGATACGCCCTCGAGAAATGAACTTCGAAGTGATTGTGCAACATATCCAACTCGTGGATCACTTGTTTCCCAGAAATGACAAATCTGACAGTGAGGTTTCCTCCATTCAGAAACTGCAAGATGGTGTGCAAGGTGCTCTTATGACTTTCAGAAAGTCTAAAAAAGATCCTGGAACAGATCACAAGGTTGATTATGCTTCTGATATTTCCCTGAGCATCCAGGACACAAGTGCATGCTGTCACATGTCAAATGGCAAAGGTATTTGTGGGAAAGAGATTGGTGTAACTTTTCTCAAAACAGCAGGCATAACTCGATGCCATGTTAGGGTAAACTCAGGTTCTTTTGGTGACTCATTAATGGGGCCAACATATTTTTCCTTAAAGCTTCCACCTTTTGTTTGCTGGGTGAACTTTGATCTAATCACTGTGGCAATAGAATTTCTGAATGGGATTGCAAATGGTATTGAAACAACTCGCGTGGGGAGTGATTTTGGGTGTTCACCTCAATGTGATCAAGGAAAAGTACCACCTCCAAGGTCAACAAATGTGTCGACTATGAATGTTCTGGAGGGCAACATTTTCCTGCCAAATGCAAGAATAATTTTGTGTTTCCCTCTCAAGGAGCATAACGATTCTAGAAGCTACTCTTCCTGCAACCAGTTTATTGCCTTAGACATTGATTCGCCAAAACTTGGAGGGAAAGATGTTCGATCAGCTAAAAGGATGCCTGTTGCCAGTTCTGATAACAGACAGAATTCAGCCACATCTTGCTCATTGAAGTTAAACTTAGGTGACTTTTATATCTTTGCAATTACCTTAGCTTTTCCTGAGAAGATTCTTGGAAGTGAAACCTACAACAGGAGTGTTGTCAGCTTCTCTGTGGAGAATATTATTTCTGTTGTGAATGAAACTGGTCACATGTCTCTCATTAGTATGCTCTGGCAGGAGGGTACTGCCACTGGTCCTTGGATAGCAAAGAAAGCCAAGCTTTTGGCCTCTTCAGAGAATTGTATGAGTGAAGGAAAGACCGCTGGAAAAGGTTGTGAGTTTGCCTCGGTAACTACTGTTAAAGGCAGCAAAGATTTTGATACTCAAACTCGACAAGAGATATTATCGAGCTCTTCTTTATTCTTGCATGGGAAGCTACTGCCTATTATAATCAATTTAGATAAACCTCAATATGAGAACTTATGTGGGCTCCTAAATCAGATGTCTGAGCATTTCTCATGCATCTCGTCTGAAACAGTAAGAACTAGTGAAGAACAACCTGCATTGCAAACATCAATTTTAGTTGAATGCGATTCTGTAACAGTTTCTGTTTTGATTGATCCAGTTGGGAATGATAATTGTTCCATACGTTCAGAACTTCTTGGTTCTTGGCGTAGTCTAACTCTTCATCTGGATAAGTTTGAGTTACTTTCTGTATCTAATATTGGTGGAATAAAGAGTGCCAATTTCCTATGGTTTTCCCATGGCCAAGGCAACTTGTGGGGTTCTATAACAAAAGGTCTACATCAGGAATTTCTTCTAACATCATGTAGTGACTCCACAATGGGTCGTGGTGATGGAGAAGGTTCAAATGTATTATCTTCTAGGTATTCAGGTTCTGACATTATAAACATGTGGGACCCAGAGAGCAGTCATAATTTTACTTCAATTACTGTGAGATGTGCCACTATTGTTGCAGTTGGGGGTCGTTTGGATTGGTTCAATGCCATATTTTCCTTTTTCAGTCTACCATCTTCTGAAGTTGAGCAAGCAGGTGATAGTCTTCTGGAGGAGAAGACTACTATAACTTCTTTCATTCTTAATTTGGTGGATGTTGGCTTGAGTTATGAGCCGCGCTTTCAAAAACTTGGGGCTAATCAAGGTTCAGATCTCAATCCTTCTGATAATGAATCTAAGGATGAGCTCTATGTTGCATCATTGTTGGCTGCATCGTCCTTGACACTTTCAAGTTCAACTGTGGTTGATCAGACAGAAGAGGAGTACAAAATTAGACTGCAAGATCTAGGTATGCTTATATGCTATGTGTCTGAATCTAAGCCAATTGGTCGTACATACAGTGTTGAACATCTTAGTAAGATTGGTTATGTGAAAGTTGCACAAGAGGCACATGTTGAAGCGCTTTTCAGATCACACTGTGGGAACGGCCACAAATGGGAATTAGAATGTACTGAGTCACACATCATGTTAAGCACGTGCCATGACACTACCGTTGGTCTAATCAGGTTGGCTTCTCAACTCCAAAACCTGTTTGCCCCTGATATGCAAGACTATATTGAGCACTTGGAGAGCAGGTGGAATGATGCACAGCAGTTGCAAGAAAACAGTGAGGAGAGGACATTAGGTGGTGAATTTTCTCCATCACTTTCTCGGGCAGAGACTTCAAGTCTTAATAAGAAATCCAAGGTAGGCAATTTGATGGATGAAATATGTGAAGACGTCTTTCAGCTGGACCGAAACTCTGACGGGCAAGCGAGAACTTTTGAAAAATCACATCTTTGTGCATTGGTTAGTGATAGTTCTCTTGTGGCCAGCACTGTCACATCATCAGAAGAAAAGATCCCCGAGTTTATAGAAGAATATTTCTTGTCAGATCTAAAGCCCCTCTCAGAACTTGCTCTGAAAAGCCAGTCGTCTGACATTCTTTGCAAAAGTGCTTCTATTGAAGAAGCTCGAACAGGAAATGGTGGGTGGTATGGAGATACATCATTAAGAATATTAGAAAATCACGCTCCAAAAGTGGAGCAGAATAATGCGAGGAAATCTGTAGAATGTGAGGCTTCTATAAGTGGTTCCGAACATGGTTTTGGGAAAGCTGAGTTTTGCATACTTCTTAAGAATATGAATGTTGTTTGGAGAATGTATGATGGTTCTGATTGGCCCAACTTTCAGAACACTTCTCAGAGTTCTGCAATGACTTGCACAAGGAATACAGCTGTTTGTTTAGAGCTCGTTTTGTCTGGAATAGGATTGGACTGTGACATATATCCTGATGGTGAAATATCTGCATCTAGATTTTCTCTCACTATTCAGGATTTCTGCCTGAATGACAGAAGCGATGATGCACCATGGAAGCTGGTATAGCTCAACTATCTGAACTTATAGTCAATTTGTTGATCTCTGTAACAGTATTCACTGACTTAGAAATTTTCATAATTGTTAGGTGCTTGGCTATTATCAATCAAAAAAGCATCCAAGAAAGTCCTCTTCGAAAGCGGTGAAGCTAAATTTAGAAGCTGTTAAACCAGATCCTTCAATCCGTGTAGAAGAAAACAGGTATGCTTTCCTTCCAGAGGATACACTGAATACCTTTTATTCATGAGGATAAACTGAATACCTTTTATATGATGCCTTTTCTTATTCTTATTGTACTTCCTCTCCAGGTTACGCATTGCTTTACTTCCTATTCGGTTGCATCTTCATCAGAGCCAACTTGATTTTCTCACCAGCTTCTTTGGAGGGAAAAATTCTTCAGTTGACTTAAGTAAGTCAGGAGAGCCAGTTGAGAAGAATGACAATCTACAGGGTCGTGCCATCTGTGAGGAGGCATTTCTTACTTACTTTCAGGTCTGAGTCTTATTTATGAATGGACCTAATTTGAAGCTTATTAAGTTATTTCATGAACACTCAACTTAGTGTTTACTTGCCCTTAAAATGACCAATGCCACCGTAACTAGCATAGTTTGCTTGTTTTGATGTTTCTTTGCCAAATATTCTAGGTGGTAGCTTAATTGTGCTCACTTATATTTCTTTGTGTTCTTACAGAAATTTGATATATGGCCAGTGCTGATTCGAGTTGATTACAGTCCTTGCCGTGTTGACTTAACGGCACTAAGGGGTGGCAAGTACGTTGAACTTGTTAACCTTGTACCTTGGAAGGTAAATTTCTGATTTATGCTGCTCTTATTTGATAACTTTTAAGTAACAAATTTTGCATACACCACGAGATTATAATAATCGGTACACACAAATGATGATTGAGTATAAAGTTACTAAAAGAGATTGGTTTCTGAGTTTGAAAAAAGAAAACAGGTATAGGTTTTTGTTTCATGAACTTGTAATTCGTCATAGTGTTCTTATTGGACTCATTCCAAACTGAATAAAGATGTCCTTAGTACCAGAAAAAAGAATAAAATATGCAAGACGGCTAATTATCCAGACTGCAATGTGTGATTTAACTGGTGTTGTGATACACAGGGTGTGGAATTACAACTGAAACATGTGCAAGGAGCTGGTCTGTATGGATGGAGCAGTGTCTGTGAAACGATACTAGGAGAGTGGTTGGAAGACATTTCTCAAAATCAGGTTCAGTTTCATATGAATATGATGAAAATATCATTCTTGGTCCCGCAGAATATGGGGTTTGTCAAAGTAGTCCGATTGTTTAAAACTACAAAATTTGCGACAAAATACGTCCCAACATTAACTTTTTAAACTGCATAACCCTTCTCTGTTTTTGGTTAAGTCACTATTGGCCCTCCTTTCTTTTAAAATTATCCAAAAGAATCTTCTGATTTAATGAATCGTAAATACATATTTTTCACTATAATATGCAAAACTTGAAAAAGAAAACTAAATAATTTATTTTATTTAAAAATTAAGCACTGAAAATCAAGTAGAAGAATCTCAAAGAAATAATTGAAAATGAGTTTTACAATAATCAGATAATTAATAGTCTCAGAATAAGTAATCGAATACTGAACAAGTGCTCTAACTAAAACTGTAAGCATTAAAAATAAGTAATTAAAAAATCTCAAATGAATAATTGAACAGGAGCATCAAAATACCTAATAATTAAAGCTCACAAAATAAAAACTAAAATACAATAAATGATCTAAAAAGTTTAAACAACAAAATAATTAAATATCTCAAAATAAATAATATATTTTGTCATAAATCTTTTTCCCATATCAAGTAACAAAACAACATTTCTTTTATTATCAAACCAAAGGGATTCTTTCATATATTGTAGAACAAAAGCGGGGCTCTTTAGTGACTTAACCAAAATATAGGAAATTTATGAAATTTATCCTTATATAGCTGATGGTGAGATGTGTCTTGTCAAGAGATGTGCTTTTTGGGACCAATTTTGTAGTTTACTATGCAGCAGGACTATTTTTGGCGAACTCCCTTTCACAATGGGACCAAAAATAAAATTTTAGCTCTGAATATATTACTCTTTTGAACTGTCAAATAACATGTTGAGCAGATCCATAAACTGTTGAAAGGCCTTCCTCCCATTAAGTCACTGGTCGCTGTTGGTTCTGGTGCTGCAAAGTTAGTGTCGATGCCTATGAAGAGCTACAGAAAGGACCATCGAGTACTCAAGGGAATGCAGAGAGGTAAACTATTGCAAATCTTTTGTAGTTTTGAGTTTTGTTTACATATACTTGATCATACGTTTAGAGTTTGCACGTTAATGAAGCCTTTTTATTTTTATCCGCCTCTAGAATTTAGGGCAACTATCAAACACTTGCTCTTTTTAATATTTTATTTCCTAAGCTTGTAAATGAACTGTTATTATAGGTACATTTGCATTTCTTAGAAGCATTTCTCTTGAAGCCATTGGACTAGGAGTACATTTGGCTGCTGGAACTCATAACGTCCTACTCCAAGCAGAGTATATTCTTGCTAGTATTCCACCTTCTGTTCCATGGCCAGCAGAAAGAAGAGTCGGTACCAATGTGAGATCAAATCAGCCCCATGATGCCCAACAAGGAATTCAACAGGTTAATTTCTCATTATAGTGCTATCTTCATTTCTTTTCGATGAATCCCTAAATTCCTTCATAGATACAGAAAAGAAAGTTCCTCAATTTCCCACCCCTTTTGCACGAAAAGAATATTATTCATATTTCTCCATTGTTCAACCTCCCATAGCAAGCAAGCACACAAATTTTCTATAATATAAATCAGAAAAAACATAACTACCTAAATCTATTTGAATTTATCAGAACTAAATAAATGTGAATTTCAAAAGAAAATATGAATTGTGCTTAGAAACTCAATGTGAAGATTTGTGCTTGCTGTTTCTTTGAATCTGAAATCTGTATCTTGTGTTTCAGGCTTGCCAGAGCATTACTGATGGCTTAGGCAAATCAGCTTCTGCTTTGGTACAATCACCCTTGAAAAGATACCAACGTGGTGCTGGTGTTGGGTCTGCTTTGGCGACAGCTGTCCAATCTGCTCCAGCTGCAGCTATTGCCCCTGCTTCTGCTGCTGCACGAGCTGTGCATTGTGCTCTTCTTGGTTTTAGAAACAGGTCGGGAATCTCTATTTGTGTACTTTTGTACCTTTACTGTGTGTTGGTATTGTCTGCTTGATTTTCCCGTAAATAGAAGCATATTAATAGTAATTTTATTTCTATGGCAGCCTTGACCCAGAGCGTAAAAGGGAGTCTCTGGAGAAATACTTGGGCAGAAATCCACCTCAAGAATCCATGCCATAGGTGTGCACAACAGCATGTGATACTATTACTACAGCATTACGATTGCGATAATTTTTATGGTTTTTTTCCTTTGTGGCAGCTGTAAGAAATCAGATGGAAACGCGTTGTTGTGGTTGTGTCAGAAATGAATCGGAAACTCCTTAGCTACAAAGGCTAGCGAGTAATTACGCTCTTCCTGGTTTTCAGGTGAAACATCCTTAATCTCTACTTTGAAGCATAGCTTGTTTTTGCTGGTACTCTATTGACGTAAGCTTTTTTGGCTGGTAGTCAATCGAATTAACTTTGACTTATTAATTTAATCAAGACACACAATGTTTTCAATTGGTTATTAGCTTACTTGGATGAAGTGCTACTCTCTCTTTGTATAATATATATATACAATAATACGAATGAGTCTGTTAAGGATGATGTTTTATCATTGTATCTTATTAACTTGGGTTATTTACACTTTAGCCCCCATGGGAATTTAGGACATTACAACTGGTACCCCTGGAGTTTATAAATACCCCCAACCCCAACCCCAACCCCATTATGTCTCCATCAAGAAAATCGTGGCATTCCCTTTGGGCCCTCCAGCAGCTATATTTTGTATGGAAAATGTTTATGATAAAATTACACATGGACACCAAATAGATACTAAAAATTGCAAAGGGGTACTTGAAATTATAAAAGTTGACAAAAGACGGAAACCTAATGGTGTTGGGACTAAGTGTAATTTATGAACCGTAGGCAAGACGTAAGTGTAACTATTTCCAAAAGTGGGCTACCACATCTAATTTCCTATATTTCCATGGGGGCCAACTGTTAATAACCCTATAAACTTTTAATCGTTGTCAAATATGTGCACTGGACAACATCATGCAAAGGGTTTTCAGGCGAACTTTGTTAACTTTCTATATATGCCTTGTATCCAGGTGTACATATGTATATAAATGATGTACAGACAGCTTACTCCATTAGAGTCGGCAAGAAAGATTCTGTAGATAGTGTATTAGTGTGAGTGAATGTGTGACAGATTGTGGAATTTAACTCGCCAATCCCAGCCTTCTTGTAATTAGGGTCATTGGCAACATTATTTAGCCTTATTGAAATGTAAATATTTACTTTCATTCATTCGTTTTGAATCTCATGCGTGTTTTTGCTGTAAATATACATATATTGTGATCCTGGAGCAAAGGCTTATTTTTTCTCAGTGATTTGTTAGTATCTTTTTTCTTTCCTTTCTGGCAACTGATGTGTTACTCTTTCCTCTTCGTAGGTTACTCTGTTAATGTGGAATTTCAAATTTACTACTTTATTTTGATAACATACTAAAGTCATCTTTAAGGGGTAAGTTTATTAAATAACCCTTTTAAGTTTCTATTTAGTTAAATAACCCTCAAGTTTGGAACTCTTTAATAAATAACACTTTTTACTAATTAACATGAATAATAATATTAATAACTTATCTAATTAAGAAAAATAGTTTACCCACTTTTAAAAATATAATTTTAACCCCAAAACTTATAAATACTACAAATCAAACCCAAAAAATATTTACAAACCCTAATTTGTCATCCCAATTTGACGAATTTTTATCCTCTCTTCTTCATCTTCCTTCATTTTTCTTGCATTTTCTCCACGTAGAAGACATCATCTCAAGGTATTTGAGCACTTCTTCTTCTCTTTTGCAAACATTCTTCCAAATACTTTTATATTGAAATCCTATATTATCAAAAGAAGTATTGTGGTCCAAGATAAAATATATTTAAGGAGGATTTCCACAAAAGTTGAACTAGAAAGTTGAAGGTAAGAACTATTTTGTACCCATATCAAATATATATTTAGTTGGGAAGATGGGTAATGAGATTTTGATGATTTTTGGCGAAAAATTATTTCTACTCTGCTCGATCTCGATTTCGCGACCCATAAGCGATCTCTGAGATCGCTTAAGAGTCGCGAGATCGCTTTTTAATTTAGCGCAAAATTAATAAGCGATCTCGCGACCTTAAGCGATCTCTGAGATCGCTTTTTAATTTAGCGCAAAACTAAAAAGCGATCTCAGAGATCGCTTAAGGGCGCGGCGCGAGATCGCTTTTTAATTCAGCGATCTCGCAAATTAAAAAGCAATCTTGCGACCTTAAGCGATCTTAGAGATCGCTTAAGAGCGCGGCGCGAGATCGCTTTTTACTTTAGCGAGATCGCAAAATTAAAAAGCGATCTCGCACCGCGCCCTTAAGCGAGATCGCTTTTTAATTTTGCGCTAAATTAAAAAGCGATCTCAGAGATCGCTTAAGGTCGCGAGATCGCTTTTTAACAGATTTCGCATCCGATAAGACCTCTCTTTTAGCAATCACAATAAGCACTTCTAACAAGGATATTTAAGCACTTTTGTATACAAAATTACACTATAATTCTTTTTGAATTCAAATTTATAATTTTCTAAGCTATTTACTAATATTCTTTTTTTTGTTTTTATAATGCAGATATTTAATTGCATTCAATGAAAGCATTTATTGTAGGTGTTGTATATGGCGATTGGGTGGAGAAAGAAAGTGGTTGGGAGTGGTATGCAAAAGGTAATGTAACTACACCACTTCTTTTGAGTACAGATACTACTTATGAGATGTTTATTGATGAAATTATCAAAAAGAGCGAGCTGAGTTGCTTACCTACTGATGTACATGTGAAGTATATTATAACAAGTGCACCTCCGAACGAAAAAGTACATCCTACTGAAATAAAGTCGGATGAAGATCTAATGATGTACAAAAGTGATGTTGGTTGTGATGGTTGGAGGCCCATTTTAAAAGTCTCTATATCTCATGTTGGAGAGGACAATCAATTTGAATTACCGAAAATTTGTTCACCAAACGAGAATACAATATTTGATTTTGATTTCAATGGTGAAGATGAGACTATGGATGTAAATGAGAACAATAAATTGGAAGAACTTAATGAAGAACAAAATAAGATTACGGATAAAGATAATAGTCTAACCGATCATCTACTTCTAGAGGATAGTGATGCCGATGAAGAAACTATGTTGAGTCGAGAAATGTTAGAGGGAAAAACAGGAGGTGAAGTTGGAAAAATTACATATCACACATTTGATGACGGATCGGATTTGTCTGAAGGATATTTGTTCAATGACAAGATGCACGCGATAAGGAAGATAAAATTTGTTGCTGTGAAAGGAAAATTTGAGTTTGTAACAAAAAAATCTACAAAATCACTAATTGTTCTTGGATGTGCTTCCCCAAATTGCAAGTGGTGGATTCGATGTGTTAAGATCCCCGATTCAAGTAAATTTGTTATTAGAAAATACATTCGTGAGCACATATGTGGTTTGGAACATATTGGAGGTGAACATCGGCAAGCATCGGCTGATGTTATTGGAGAGTTCGTGAAGCCTCTATTTGTAAATGGAAAAGGTCCTACATCCAGTGATTTGAAGCATTATGTGAAAACACACTTGGGATGTACTGTTAGTTATTGGAAATGTTGGAAAGGGAGACAATATGCAAAAGATTTTGTGAGAGGAACACCAGAACATGGGTTCGCAGTTCTTGAAGCATATCGTCATATTTTAGAGTTGACAAATCAAGGAACCAAGACAGATTTAGCGGTTGATAAAGAAAATAGATTTCTTTATTTTTTCGTAGCTTTTGGACCGTGCATAAGGGGGTTTGTGTTAATGAGGAAAATTTTAGCCCTTGATGGTTGTTTTTTAACTGGAAAGTTTGGTGGTACATTGTTTGTTGCCACTGCACAAGACGGTGAGAACCATATATATCCTATTGCATGGGCAGTAGTTGACTCTGAGAATGACAAATCATGGGGGTGGTTTTTGAAACATTTGCAAGATATAGTTCCTGATAGTGATGAGCTATGCATAATATCCGACAGGAACCAGTCTATAAAGAATTCAATTGCAAAAGTTTACCCCATGGCGCATCATGGGTATTGCATGAGGCACCTCGGAGAGAACTTAAGGATAAAATTCAAGCGTGGTGAAATTATTCGTCCCTATTATTCGGCAGCGCAAGCTTACACACTTGATGACTTTCATGAGCATTTTCGCGAAATTCGACGGATCGAAAGCAAAGCGGCCGACTATCTTGAACATGATGTTGGATTCCACCGATGGAGTATAGCTCATTCTCCTGCAAACAGGTTTAACATTATGACAACCAACATAGCTGAGTCTATTAATGCAAGGATTTTAATAGAAAGAGAATTTCCAATTACCGCTCTTTTTGATGCAATACAAAGAATACTTTCTACGTGGTTTTATGAGCGTCGTATGGAAATGGTTGATTGCACAACGATATTAGTTCCATCCAAAGAAAGCCTATTGCGCAAAAATTTGGAACTTTCCAATGTACTTGTAGCAAGTCCAATTAATGTGCATGAATTCATTGTGCGCGGTGGAAGTCGGGATGTTGTTGTGGATCTAAATAAAAAGGAATGCAGCTGTAGAGTTTTTAATGTTGACAAGATTCCATGTTCTCATGCATTAGCTGCTATTAGAGATCAAAAACTACCGGATTTCGGTAGGAGAATCTACACATTTTGCTCTCCTACCTATAAAACTGAAAGTTTCTTGCATGCTTATGTAGAAAATATATATCCTAATCCAGCAGAGGAACAATGGGAGGTACCCGAATCAGTGGCAAATATCATCATTTATCCGCCAAAAATAAAGGTATCAAGGGGCAGAAAAAGAGTTAAGAGGATTCCTTCCGCTGGTGAGGGCAACAAAAAGAAAAACATGTGCTCGAAGTGTAAGCAACCGGGTCACAAGAAGCGTACTTGCAACCAACCACCTCTTTCCAAATGACCAAATTTATATTTTCGATTTGTGTACAATTTATAATTTTGAAACGGTGTACAATTTATATTTTTCGATTGTACTAATCTACTTTAATTATTTTTCACGAATTTCTTCTATTTTAATTTATTAATTTTATTTTTCAAAGCCCATAATTTCGAATCTGGTAAAATGTACAAAACATTAGTTTGGATGAGAAAAAATTAATATTGCTTCATTTTTTATGCTTATTTGAGTGAAAACCATTTTCTTAACAATTAGAATGAAATGATAAAAAATTAGACACAAATTAAACGTTTCATAACAACCATCACTTTCATAGGCATAAAATTTCAAGTTTTTGGTCATTTTTTAAAATAATAAAGTAATCAATAATATAATAAAGTTATTTTTTAAGAAAATTTAATTTGATTGACAAAAAAACAATCTCAAACCTCATATATAATTTGATTGACAAAAGTCTTGTTCTACAAAATACAATTAATATAATGTTCCATTAAACCATTAGACCATTAGTTGCAATCTCATAATAAAATATAGAAATAAAGAAATTGTTCTAACTATTTACACACTACTTTAGTAAATTCATATACTATAATATAGATTAATACGATAAACGAGATTCATGCACTATACTCGTGCACTAATTTCATCTTTAATTCATCTAATTCGTGCATTTATTTTTTAAATTTTGAGTTTGAGATCCAAATAATCAATAATTTCTTCTATTTTAATATTTTAATTTGATTTTTGTAAATAAGCGATTTGGCTTCCCTCAAGCGATCTATGAGATCGCTTGAGGCAAGCCAAATCGCTTATTTACAAAAATCAAATTAAAATATTAAAATAGAAGAAATTATTGATTATTTGGATCTCAAACTCAAAATTTAAAAAATAAATGCACGAATTAGATGAATTAAAGATTAGTTTAGTAAAAATTCTCTCAAATATGGCAATCCAAAATTATTGGACGAGTATAGTGCTTGAATCAAGTTTATCGGATTAATCTATATTATAGTCTATGAATTTACTAAAGTAGTGTGTAAGTAGTTAGAACAATTTCTTTATTTTGTCAAACACACTTGGAAAATATACAAAATATGAGATTGCAACTAATGGTCTAATGGTTTAATGGAACATTATATTAATTGTATTTTGTAGAACAAGACTTTTGTCAATCAAATTATATATGAGGTTTGAGATTGTTTTTTTGTCAATCAAATTAAATTTTCTTAAAGAATAACTTTATTATATTATTGATTACTTTATTATTTTAAAAAATGACCAAAAACTTGAAATTTTATGCCTATGAAAGTGATGGTTGTTATGAAACGTTTAATTTGTGTCTAATTTTTTATCATTTCATTCTAATTGTTAAGAAAATGGTTTTCACTCAAATAAGCATAAAAAATGAAGCAATATTAATTTTTTCTCATCCAAACTAATATTTTGTACATTTTACCAGATTCGAAATTATTTATTATTTTGGATCTCAAACACAAAATATACAAAATACACAAAATATACAAAAACACACTATTTATTTTTTACATGCACTTCTTCTTGAAAGATCTCTATAGCTAGAGCCTATCTGAAGTATGGAATCGTGGAGTCATTAAGTGAATCAATGGGAGTCTTAGTCATATGGAACTCCACGAATTTAAGTGCATATATCCCACAATCTCCACTGCAATTTAAAAACAACAAAAATATTAAACACTATAATTTAGAAAAAACAAAAGGATAGGTTAAGGTACTAACCCATGTGAGTTTGAGGGTAAGTTGTCAACGAAATCGTATTTCCACCGTCGGTCAAATATCTCCGATTTCAAATGAGAAAACCGGCCGGAAGCCTTTAGTAGCTTCGGAAATAGCACGGACGGTGCCCACATCACCCGATCTAATGCCTCTTTTCGATAGCAAGTTCTATTGCAATCGAGAAGTTCAATTCTACCCTCGTCAAGAAACCACACAATAGTAATCCAGTGCATATCTGCAATATTTAGTATACCGTAAACGTTACGGACTTCAAGCCAATTTCGTCCGTTATATGGTCTCCTTCCGTCAAAATATTCATCAAATGTATCATTATATGGAGACCCAAGGAGAAGCTTCTCAACTTCTACCATACTCATCGTTTGCGGTTGTTTGACGTTTTTCTTTGCTTTTATTTCCGGATTACTTTTCTTCAGTGTCCAAAGGCGTTGAACTTCTCCATCAAGAACTTGCCCAAAATAAGCGTCGAGGACTGCACAGTGTTGATCATAGAGTTGAGGAAGACGACGTTGTTTAGACCTTATGAGAGCTAGACCTTCCTGCAGATGCTGCATTAAAAAGTATTACTGATAAGTATATATAAAAGTATTATATAATGTATAAATATATTGAAATATATACATATACTTACAGAATCCTCAAACCAAGCTCCTACATCCAATATCTGATCAAAAAAGTGATGCAAATACTCCCCATGAAAACATTTCGCCCACTTTGACTTGTCTTTTCCATCGTACCAATGGTAAAATGATTTCTTTTTTTCTTCGGAAATAGGCATTGAAATATTCAGGGGTTGTTCCACTTTTTTGTCATCAGTCTTTGTTTTTTTCTTGGCTCCATCTGCAGTGTATGGAGATGTTAAGTAATGACTTCTTTTTCTTTCTCTTTTTGGTCGTTCTTCAACATTTTGTTGAACGAAGTCATCTTTCATCTCGAACTCTTCTTTTGGTCGAAGACTCTCAAAATCTTTCCTCAACTCTCCCAACTCAACGACCGCAAAATCCACCCTCTTGCTCAACTCTCCCAACCCTTCCACCATGAAATCAACTTTATGGTTGAGCATGTCAACTTTATGGTTGAGCATCTTTTGTTCTTTGATTATGGTGTTCAGTAATTCCACCATTTAAGAATCAGGAGCAGAAGAGGGTGGTGGTGGTGGTGGTGATGGTGGTGGTGTGCTTTTCAACTCTACTCCACATTCTGGCGCAGAAGAAGGCAATGCTAGTAGAGTTATGTCGTTTTTAATTCGAAATGCATCCTCATCAGGCGAGACAATTAGATTAGTCAGCTTTGTGACACCCTCCAATGTCTTCTTCAATCGATCAATATTCTCATCCGAAGCATCCTTAAGCTCTTCGAATGATAATATATATTGTTCTCGCATTTCACGTTTAGAAGGAATTAAAAACGGATGCACAACCACCTAAAATTAAATTTAGACATATTAGCTAGGCAATAACATAAAAATATTATTGAAAATTACAAGTATCAAAACCATTGTGTTGAAATCTAACCTCATTGGATTTTAGGAGTGATTCAAGCGTGTCGTAATCCCATTTTGCAACTCTCCTCAATTGATATTGTAACATTCTCGGAATTGGCCGTAATGAATCTTTATTTAATGGAATAAGCCCATCTCCGAGTCTTGCAAAAAGGGGAATAGCTTCATACGCCCACACCTAAATGCATGTAAACAAATTATATTATAATTTATAACATATAAACGAACCAGGAATGAAAAAATAACATGAAGTTATTATTACCATAAATGCCCATGGAAAGCCTTGGAGGTTGAACTTTTGCAAAGTTTTATTTCCTTGCCACTCCTTATATGCTTTCTTCAAATTTCTAGTTTGGAGTGACTTGAGCGTAATCTCGAATGATGTCCTACCCCACGGAAAGGAGTTGAAGTAATCAACATCATTCACACTCGAGATCCAAAGAGGTTCAACATTCTTGCTTCCATCCTTGGCCATCAAAACATAGTGTAGGAATAGTATAAGACAAATCTTCAACTTATCTCTTGTACCAAAAGCTTTGTCATTATTTAACATGTCCTCTAAATCTTTACCCTTAACACCATTTCGGCCTCCTAAAATCTTCTCTAAAAAATCATTTGCGTTCTTTACGACCTTATTTTCGGCATCCTTGCTAGGCGTAGGTCCGCAATTAAGGCCGGTGAGAAGGGCAAATTCTTTCATCCCAAAGCATAAAGGCTTATTGTCGACTATAAACCACATCTCCAAGTCCTTCTTACTTCGGACCGAATGGAGCAACATGTAATGACAAAGCATCCCCGGAAAGATCCAATCATTTGGCAAGTCAAGAAAATGACCCAAACAAGTCTTACGAAATAAACCCATAACCTTCGCATTTTGGTGGAGGTACGTTTTTATTTGAACAAATTTAGACCAAGACGATCTCACCGTATAATTTCCGGGAAAATACCCGGACTCGTCTATCACCGTGCGAAGGTTAAAGTCACGTGGGTCGATTGACTTCGAATGTTCCGGAATGGAAAGCATGTCCCCGTCCTCCTCATTCTCCTACATATAAAGAAAAAAAAATGAAAAAGCAATAGAAAAAAAAATAATTTATATATTTAAATTCAAGTATAATCAGTAAATGATCTTTTTAAATAGTGATTTAGGTTCAATTTCAAATTATATTCAGTGAATTTGAAGTTTATACTAACGTTCAATGAAAATAATTGAATTAATTTAGACATATGCTAAAACTTCTAACAAATGCGTGCTTATGCAAATTCAACAAATATTAAAGGGTTGTATGTAATTTTCCCTCCAAATTAATAATACATATGTATGTATAGTATGTTTTATATTTATAAAAATTTTGCTATAATATTGAAGAAAACGAATTAAATTTATATATATTTATGACAAATAAACAGTACTTTTCGTAGTTCATAAATATATATATATAAAAAGAATAGATTAATATATAGAATTTGGTCCAGATGCAGGTCGCCCTCAACCTGCTCCAATTCTGATAACTAATTTAACCAAATTAATTCTATATATCTTCTGTTTCAAAAGATCCAAGTAATAATTAATAAAGTGATTGTATTGATATTAATTTTCTGCTTCAAAGAAGTTTAAATAAGCAAATACCTAAGATTCAATTCATGGAAATATATATGATCTAATAGACCGTTAAATATACGTTTACAAGATGCAATGTGTATATATGTATATATGTATGTATTCAAAGAAGAGATCGCTTTTTCAAAGCTCACTGTTAATAAGCGATCTCGCGTCGCTTAAGCGATCCCCGAGATCGCTTATTAACAGTGAGCTTTGAAAAAGAAGAGAGATTGCTTTTTCAGAGCTCACTGTTAATAAGCGATCTCCCGTCGCTTAAGCGATCTCAGAGATCGCTTATTAAGAGTGAGCTTTGAAAGAGAAGAGAGATCGCTTTTTCAAAGCTCACTTTTAATAAGCGATCTCGCGTCGCTTAAGCGATCTCCGAGATCGCTTATTAACAGTGAGCTTTGAAAAAGAAGAGATCGCTTATTAAAAGTGAGCTTTCGATCTCTTCTTTTTCAAAGCTCACTGTTAATAAGCGATCTCGCGTCGCTTAAGCGATCTCCGAGATCGCTTATTAACAGTGAGCTTTGAAAGAAAAGAAATCGCTTTTCAAAGCTCACTTTTAATAAGCGATCTCACGTCGCTTAAGCGATCTCCGAGATCGCTTATTAACAGTGAGCTTTGAAAAAGAAGAGATCTCGCTTTTCAAAGCTCACTTTTAATAAGCGATCTCGCGTCGCTTAAGCGATCTCCGAGATCGCTTATGTTGCGAAATCGCTTGGAAGAAGAAGCAGAACAACAAAAAAAATTTTCGCATTCCAAAAAAATCGTAAATATCAAACATTTAATACCTGGAGGTGTTCTACAACAGCTTTTTCTCCAATAATTTCTTCAAAATATTGAGATGGTTGGGCTTCTTCCGTAGTCTTCTTTGGAGATTCGGTAATAGTTGTCATTTTTCTAAAGAAACTTAAGAGAAGAAACCAAGTTGTTGCGAAGAACTGGAAGAAGAAGGAAATGTTGATTTCGCGCGACGGGAAGCGACGCCAAGCGAAGAAGAAGAAGAACTTGTTCTTGCAGGAAGCGAGATGAAGAAGAAGAAGTTCTCTTTTTTGAAATGTTTCTCAAGCGACTAAGCGATCGCTTGGGGGTAGGGCTTTTTCTTCGCGGTTTTGTTTTCTTAATTGCAGTTTACGCTTTTTTAACTATTTTTTTATTTAATAATAGTATAATTATTATTATTTAAAGATTAATCTAAAAAAAAAATGAAAAATAATTTGAGGGTTATTTGGTTAAATAAAAACTTGAAGGGGTCATACAAACAAATTTTCTCCATCTTTTAAGTGTACATTGTTTACCCTTGTACATATTTCTAAGAATTCTTATATGAACTTAATAGAGGTCATATTTATACATGAAGTGGGCAGGTGGTTTAGACTGCCACAGCCAGATTTAAGTACATGTGATGTGAGTCACGATTTGAACTACTAAGTTGGTGATTGGAATTCATCTATTAGTTCAATAAATTTATTCATTAAAGTGTCATATCGAATATAAACATAAGAGTTTCTCCATAGCAAGATTAATTTCAAGAGAAGAAAGCATAAAAGAGTCACGACAATAAAGCTAAATCAGAAGAATCAAAATTACACATACAAATTGTTACATTAAAAGTTAAAACTGCATAACATTTGTACAAAAAACGAAGTAGCTGCATACAATATGTCTACACATATCCCACCATTTATGGAAGGAAAATTAGGGATCAGAACCAATAAATCCGTTTCCTTCCTACATTAAATCCAAATCTTAACAATAATTTACCTGACCGTAAACATAATCAACAAAACTCTTCCTCAAACACAGACAAAATGTGCACTAAAATGATCCTGCAAACACAAAAACCAAATCAACACCAAAACATAGTACCACTTTAACAGTAAACAACCACAAAAAGTTAAAAATCATCTCTAACCTTTAGAATTAGGACAGACATGCTGAAAAACAATCTCCACATTCTTCATTTCATCAATACTCTCCAAAGATCCATCAAAACTCTTACAAGATTTCTTGGAAACATTGTTTGATCTCTTAAATCCTAATTTCTCCTTCCATCGGCTCGCGCCCCCTTTAGATGACAACCTTGGTGAAACATCCTCATAATCATCATCAGCAAGAAGCTCATCCCTAAGTGTGGTAGTGGTTTTATTGCTATTTTCCCTCGAGGGCACCATTTTTCCCTTGAAAAAAACCTCATCAGCTGAAATCATGGAGTAATTAGGGACAGAAAACTCGAATTCGGAAGAAACGGGAGCTTCTCTATAGCTGTTTTCCAGCTTAATTGGCTGTTGAGAATCAGCAAAATCATTGGAAAATGATATTCTTGGACTCATTGTATTGTAGAGCCCTTGATATTGTTCATTGAACATGTTTATGCATGCCATTGGAAATTTTTGCTAGAAGAAGGAAAAATGGTATTGTTTTTGGTGTTTTTGTTGGAGTTTCACATGCAATGTGAGGACCCTTTATATAGGAGAGTGGTTGTTATCATGTGCATGAGAGGAATATTTAAATAAAAAAATTTAATGCAGATGAAACTTGTTAAAGAAATGTGTGTGTTGCCACTTTATGTGGATTGGCATATCACTATCATTTGTTCTGTATTTATTCAAGACAAGAAAACCTCAATTAATAGTTTAAATAATCTTAATCAGATCTATATCATGTTGTAAGATATGAAAATTTAACTTTTTCATGTTTTTATATTAGCGGTCTAAGTATGACTAAGGATATTGTTGTGCTATATATCTAGATCTAAAGCTGTATAAAGTGAAGAGTAAGATGCAATTTAAGCTCTAATGAGTTATTTTTAGGCAAAATTTTCTGAAATCAAGGATTCAAACCTCCATTTCTCACCGGCCAGTCAATAGATTTGGATACAAGCTAAAGAAGGTTGAATATTGGTTTGTAATAATTCATGCTTTACATAGTGATCAGTTCTTGCAAACAATATGATTAATGTCTTATTACAACCCTAATAATTCATGTAGAACGCTGTAAAAGTAGTCAAAGTATAATTCCAGATATATAATAGAGTAATTAGATTGGGAGACTCATCCCAATTGAGCCTATGTAGTACACATGCTTGGAAAAAGACTGGTGGAAAACAAAAAAATAAAAAAAAGAGAAATAGGTCACAGTAGAATGATCATATTTGGGACACACACAGAAGCTAAGAGTGGATAAAGATGAATCAAATTAACACTATTATTGTGACGACCATCTATTTTTCGTTTTATGAGAAGTCAATCAAGGCTGCGGCTTTATCCAAAAAAGAAAAACGCTCAAAATTTGGATTTTATTTCTTATTCTACCACCTGCAGTAAATAAAACACAGTGAATTTACTATTGTAAAGTTGCAGGAAAAAAAACAAGAAAAAAAAAATTCCCTAGGTTGATGAGGCACTGTTTAGAGGCTCCAGGTGCATAAATAATTTGTTGAAAATTAATTAACCACAACATTCACTGTGTAGTGTCTACTTTTAGACATCTGCATAAGCACTAAATAAGGCAATCATTCACATGGGAAGCAGATGGGAGCTGCAATATTTTATTCAAATAAACTAAGTTATTTCATTTCATAACTCAAAAATATAATCTTTGAATTAAAATAGTTCAACACATTATAAAAAAATAGTTAAAAAAAGAAATACTAGTTTGTACAATATGCAAATCCTGGTTTTCTTGATCTCATTATTGGGAACGATGCAGTCCAGATTTTGACAGTCACAAAGCTTTTGAATAAAGGGAAGACAGCAAATTGTTGATATCTTCAAAATAATTTTTGATTCGAGTCTATTTATTTATGAGCAATTTGACCATAGAAATATATTAGTGAGCTAATTACAGACCAACACTCACAAGGTCAGTCTCGGAACTTGAACTATATATATAAAGACTATAGTAGTTTTTTTAATAATATACATTACATATATAATACTCGTTATACTGTAGCTAAAAGTTTTGAACTTATGTATAGTAGTAAAAATATGTATAAGGGCAAACTACATTCGCTATTCCTCTCTCAGCTTTGTTCTAACTTACAATTAAAAGTCCATATGTTTTCAAATATTACAAAAACCTCCCTGATGTCTTATTTTATTACAAAAAACTCACTGAAACTACACACCATGATGCTATAAAATAGAAGAATCAGCTATTTTCAAAGTGCTTTTTGGCATTAAGGTGAAATGTCATAGGGTTTATTCGTAATTTTTCAAAATAGGGGGATTAAATTGTAATTTAGACAAACCTCAAAGTAATACATGTAATTTTCCCTATATTGGCAATTTCTTTGTCGTTTAGCTGAGATTTAGAACTCATTTTAGTGGAGTTGTATACGCATCATAGTTTGCCACAAGAGCTGCAGGTGCATGGTTTGTGTTATCTGTAGAGCCAAACTAGCCTGGCAGCAACTCCCACAGCACATGTGCACTATCAACCATCACCGACATTTTATAAAACTAAACACTTTTTTATAGCGCTTTTCAGTCATTGTATTTTGACTAACACAAGAATCTACAAGCACATACACACATAGATGTGCAATGTTTGTACTCTTCCGAAACTATTTCTACAGTTACTCTCTAATTTGCATATAAAATAGATAATAAGAGATGTAAAAGCAAAAACTTGTTAGTATATTTACTAAGGGATAATTACCCAAACCACCTTAAGTTAGCTTTAAAATCAGAAACAGTATTCAAACCTGAAAACTGTAGAAATAACCTCCTTAAAATGTAAATGTAAGCAAAACTTTACAAATACCCCCTGAAAAACCTTACAAACACCCCACCTCTCAGGGATGTATTTGTAAGATTTGAAGATTTCGATAATTTTTCAAAAATTTAAGTAAACCTCAAGGGTTATATGTAATTGACCCTCTTTACAATACCATCTACTTCAAAGTAAAACCTAAAATTAGTTTTTATGCCATTTTCTTGTTTTGAGTGTGTGAGAGAGAGAGGGAGAGAGATTCGAATAGCTGAATAGATGGTGGTATATACAAGTGAGGGTCACATGGTTGATCTATTTGTGTTTGGAATAGTCAAATAGTGTTACAACAGGTAGCTGATTCCCTAGATTCTAAACAGCAAAAAATAATCTTACTTTGGAAAAAATGGGTCTGATTCTGAGGCCTCCATCAAAAGGTGGAGGACACTTAGCATTCTGTTTCTTTTGGTCTCCCATTCACCAAACAACATTTGTCTTTTTACCCTCATTTTTTGTTCTCTAAGCTTTTTTTTTTTCCTTTTTCTCCCAAAACTTTTTTCTTCTCTGGCTCTATTTGCTATATGTCATATCCAAGAGAACAAAAACATTTTCTATAGTATTTTGACTATATTCCTATGGGCACTCTCATGCATGACTATATATTTTCTGGATAAGTTTTCTCTCTTAAATGTGTAATAATTGCATGGTTTTGGTTGGATTGCGAAAGCTTGGTCAAATGCAATTATTCTGCTGGAAATTTTTCTTGTCCGCACCTATCAAACATCAAACATGTGCGTTTTATTTCAACAAGGACACTTTTCCGGAGATGGAGAAATTCAGTTAAAATATATATACATTTTTTATAACCTTCTCGTATTCCGACTCTTGAGATAATACAGAACATGCAAGTTGGTTTAAAGAGTTGTCTGAAACTTCATTTGTTGTTGTAATAAGTTATGCAGTAGAATTTAGACGTGGATGACATGCCTCATCAGATGGTTTTAGCTGTCTTAAAACTTAAAACAAGAATCAATCTCACATAGGGAATTAATATAGCTAGTCACAACAAATATAACATATTGAACTTCAAAAGAAATTCGCAGGGGGTGGAGGTGGGGGGTGAGGATGGAGGGTCTTGAGGAAAAAAGAAACAATATAGTACTGTCCTGCACCACAAACTCTCAATCAACTGTCTGAAATCAAGGTAGTGTTGCAAACACAAAAAAAAAATGTACCTTTTGGCTTTTAGCTTTAGAAAAAGCTGAAATGAAGTGTTTTGTATTTTAATGCTTCTTAAAATAAGCTAGAAGCACATTGATGGGTGCATTTTCAATGTCTAAGTTATTTTCTTATTTTTGAAGAGTGATTTTGTATTTTTTTTTTTTTCCAACCACTTAAGCTTCTACATTAACTTCTCCAAAAGTGAAAGTTTTTGTAAACACCACCTATATGTATACCCAGTATAATTGATGATGTTTTCACCAGTAATTACTTCTAAAAGAAATAGAATCATACTGTATAACATATATCTCGAATGCATCACGTTGGCAGAAATTAAGAAATTGATCCTAGGATCTGAACATTTAAGAAAATGGTATAATTAATTAGCAGCATAACTACCACATTCGGGTAACATGCTTCATTATGTACCTAGTCAATATAGACAACAAAAAGTTAAAACTAGATTCAAAAATCAAATATCATTGGCAAGAATAAGTGTGGCAATCATCAATGACATCTGTTAGGCTCCCAATGTAAGCATTTTTAACAAGCTGAATATTGTTTTTAACAATATGTATATCTTAATAGTGAAAAAATGAGTGGTTTTAGAAATAAATGCAAAGGAAATAAAAATCGTTCCATCTTATTATCCTTCTTTAAAACAGCAGTTTTGCCATATAATCATGGCAAAAATTGTACAGTTACTATTGTTACATACAAGTATTACATTTTGTATATCCAAATCTATGATATTGTTCAATCCATCCCTCAATGACTATGCTATTGATCAATCATAGTACTTGACTATCTATGAGATTTTGTTGATAAAAGAAGAATAATAAGCCAAATAATCCAAAATCTACTCAAAATCATCATCATTTAGGTATGCAGGAGATAATCGATTTGAGGGTATCTGAATAGAAGGGGAAAATTTAGGTGATGGAGTGATATTAGTTTTACCTTCTGAAGTTCTTATTTGTTTTGAAGGCTTCAAATTGGATGAAATTCCTGTAGATTCTCTGTTTAGAGAGATTGATGATGACATTCTTTTATGCTTATGTGACAAAAATGGTCTTTGGGCAGGACCTTTTCCAAAATTGGTCTGGTTTTTATGTTCAGCTACTTCCTCTATCTTTGGTTTTACAGCTGATTCAATAGGGACAAGCTTCCCATCTACTTGATTGCTAAAAACAAATGAAACCTGCAGAATGGGAAAAGAGATTTTGCTCATAATCCTGTTGGCGTATAACAGATAATAAGAGTTGCGTGTTCTCATTACAGTTTTAAATTGGGTTTCTTGTATGATTGCTTCAATTTTAAAATCCATATATATAGCTATCTTAAATAGAAATCGAAGAAGTCGGGAAAGGGGTGAAAAAACATAAAAGGCGACATCTTATTGACAACAGAAATAGAAATGCCGGTTACGTAGATCCTTCTGTGCAAACATGGTATTATTAATTAATGGATATGATACTAGCAAACAAGTAAGGAACTCTTGAATTTGAAGTTCTAGGAAAACACTCTCATGAAAATGTTCGTAACTATTTTAGTCTGAAGTTCCAAGGATTGAGGCCTGGTACTTTCTGAAAAGCAATCATGCAAAATAGCTCATCTTTATGTTTAAATGAAAAAAGAATGTGATCTAAACAAATAAGTTATAATCTCACCAATGCAAAACAACTCATATATGTGGTACTTTAACACCATTGCATTTCACAATCTTTGCAACAGAAAAGATAAATCGGAAATCACTTGACTTGAAATCCTCACCTCATCTCCTGCTGAAGCCTGAAATATGCAATCAGGTACAGATGATGGACTATGATGATGCCCCCAGTTAGCTAAATCTTCTTCTTTAGGAGTTCCGACCTTGAGAAAAAGCATGTAATGAGCAAACGAACGTATTCTATATCCAAGAATCTAGATATTGTGGGGATTACTAACCTGTTTCTCGTGGCATTTTAAATTATTTAAGCACCCAGCAAGTCCTGCAAATCCTCCTATATCTTCTTCATCATGCTGGCATTGCTCATTGATTTGGCTACATTCAAAACTGCTATCTGGCATCATTACTTGTTGTTTACAACGGCTGCAATTCATCTTCTCATGGATTTCCGAACTACATAATTGTATCATTTGTAAGTGGGAAAGAACATGACCTTTGCACAACTTCACGTAATGCTGATCAATGCAATCGCGAGTATCTTTTGGGTGTTTACATGATTTAAAGGGGATTTCTTCTGGCTTAACTTATTTTTTGGAGGTAAATTAGAGCATAGCATCAACAAGTTCACTGGATATTAACAATGACACACCTCGAGCTCTCATTAAATGTAAACAAGTCACGTAGATCTTCTGATGAAAGGAGATTTTCCTGTGATGAGTACTCCATATTAGCACACAGGATTAAGAACAGAATAAATGAAAATGATCAGAAGAAAAGGGAAGTACCTTCTCTAAATCGACATGCTCTTGCTGAATAACTTTTTGAAGTCCTTCTTTTGACATCTGACGCTGATATACCTACAGACAGAACATTGTACAATTGCTTAAAGAAACTTATAGATAGGGAAGCCAAAAAAAAGCATCAAGAATTGCTGCATGAAACCTTTTCTTCAATTGTTCCAGTACTCAAAAATCTATAGATGTAGACTCTCTTCTTCTGTCCATCCCTCCAAACCCTAGCTGCAGCCTGCAAAGATCACAAATCAGGAAAGAGCACTTTCAGTATATTCCTGAATGCCAGAATAAATGCATACTCAGTGAAGACTCGACATCAGCTAATAATATTATTTTACTTGTTTATCATTGGCTGGATTCCAGTCAGGATCAAAGAGAACCAGTCGATTTCCACCAATTAAATTGAGCCCACAACCTCCAGCTTTGCTACTCAAGAGAAATGCAAACTCATCCTGAAAAAGTATGTAATATAACCAAATGATGGAAAATCTCAGGCCACATTAACAAGAACTTTAAAATACAACGATCCAATACCTTTGACGGATCATTGAACTGATTCACCAACTTTTGTCTTTTACTGATTGATGTAGTCCCATCAAGTCTTAGAAAAGGGTATCTTCTTTCACGGCATAATTGAGCAAAGAGTTCCAATGTCTAAGAAAGGAGAATATAATCATAAAAGAAGTCATATCAAACATCATAAAAGCTTGTACAGCTATAAACAGGTTTGACAAGCACAAGCAGGTTCACTATGCTAATACACTCTTACATGCACATACTAGAAAAACTCAAGGTCAACTATAAAATGCACCAAACACCATACCGCACAAGTCATACATATTAACCTAAGTCCAACAAATTACAAGCTTGACCATAAATTAAACTACGTAAATATTTGCAATGGGTTCAACAATTAAAATACTTTTTTGATGGATGCATGAAACAGATCTAATAATTCCTTGTAATCCATTTAGATGTTTCTAACAAAAAGCATCCAGTGTTAAAATCACATAAGGCACATTCTCATTACTCAAATAATTTCTACATACAAGAGGACTTTCACGGAACAATATAAAGTGATTTTGTACTCTAAAATTTCTAGTACATATGAGAACCCAATAAGGAAAGCCTCATAAAAGTACAGTTTTTACACAAAACCGAGACTTTGACCACAGCTTGTTTTATGTTTTAGATTTTCCTATACAACAATGCCAAAAGAAATTGCAGGATCAGCTTCTGTCATATTACCCGAGACCAATTCAAATACTAATCTTCAGTTCTGACATCTTGGCTCCAGGTGGAATTGATTCAGAAGATGGCACAAACCGTTATCAACAGAGAAATAATGAAAAAAGAAAGAACACGATGCACAAATCATATGAAACAATAATATATGCACAACCAAAGTATCAATCGAAAAGCTCAAGTTCTTGCACCTGTGTGTAATTTGAAACTAGCACAATCCTATCATCTGTTCTCTGACGGAGTTGACCAAGTAAACGGGCTAAGACATGCATTTTTCCTGATAGTTCAACCCAGACACCATTGCCACCAGTCCATGATCCAGATCTGACAGATCAATTTTGAATTGTTGATTAAAATTAGAACCTGCAATATTAGGTTAATGCCAGAAAATCAGGATAGTTTTACCTTCCAGAGAACATTTCTTGTGGGAAGAAACGCAGACAATCCTCAAACCCTGATGTTCCTGGACTCCCACTTTTTATTGTATCATATATTAGCTTCAAGTTAAATTTGTTTGATGTTAGTATTATAATAGCTGCAACAAATCATTAAAGTGCAAATGAAAATATAAGCCTATGTTTTCGTAAAATAGGAGTTGGGATCAATGAAAAGTCCCTAAACCCTTGCAACAGCTTTCAAGGAAACTGAAATTCAAAGAATCAGGAAATATAATGAGACCTGTATGAGATAATAGAAGTTTCATCCTGGCAAGATAACTTCACTAATTCACAAGATGTAAGTATGTAACATTCAAGGGTCAGTGTTGTGTAATTAAAACTGACATGAGTGTACTACATATTAGATACAGAAGCAGATAACCTCCAAACTCTAATGACTCATAAAAGCAGAAGAATCTATCCGACAAACAAAGATGTCTCTGCATTATATTGCTGTGCATCTTATGATTGCAGGAAATTTTATATAACTCAAGCATTGATAAGATGATACTCTTATCTTCCAGAGCTAAATTCCAGTCTCGAAAACATAAAATGCGTCCAAACAAGATTTTTCATCTTCTTTTTTGTAATAAGAAACTAATGTATCAAATACCATCGACAAAAGATGTCAGCACTTGAGATTTGAGCAGAATAGCATCAACTATAGAATAATGTAACATGAAATTACTTTCCACTCAAAGAATGCTATGAAATCTAGAGAGCAGTCACAAAGTATAAATTCATCAATTTCCAAGAACAGTATACCTTTGGGTGATTGCAGAGTTTCTTAAGAGCAGTTATGTAAGCTAAGATTTTTGATTTTTTAGCTTCTTCCAAAATTGCCCGTTTAACCTGTGTTTGAAAGTTTGAGAGTTAGAAGTTTTCCACCTGTACTTTGTCAAGATGCAGCTGCAGCTTATGCAGACTGTATGTGTAATCGTATAAAAAGATGAAAGTTACATTTTTTGAATGTACAAAATGGTTGTACAATGTGGATTGGAGTGGTGTCAACTTGCAGCACACAACTTCAACCATCTGGAGCAAAGGAGATTACATTCAATTACATCAACATATCATAAAAGAAAATAAATTGTTTGGATATCAAAAAAAGGCAGTTATGAGGCAGCAATAATAACTGTTTCATTGGCATATATAACATATTTTTGGAATTTATTTTGGAAACTTGAATTTTCAATGGACCTAATAAAAGAATTCCAGGCTGTCCCGGTTAACTGTGAGGGTGAGCGGGTTATCTATTGAACCAGAATGGGAAAGTCAAGATGATGCAGATCCATGATCACTAAATGACGTAAATGAGACATATGTCAATATACCAAGTAAAACCCGATATCCACATTATGAAGGTGGATAAAAAGAATTTTACAGAGAAATAACCACAAATATATCAAGACAAACTTTAAGTATCTAGCTTATTCGTTTAAAGCTAATTCAGATCACTTTAAGAGGATGTACATAAAATGCAATTGTACCCGGGGACAGCAGTAAGAACAAACACAAGACTTTAGTTCCATATAGTGCAATATGTAGAATGAACTTTTTCTTGTTCATGGTCAACACATAACCTCATTGGCCTTTATATCCAATTGGGCCATATATATTCACTGCAAGATTCGAAAAGGAAATATCTTCCTGATATTAACAAAAGAAGTCAGCATGAATAATCACACGTAGATTCTTATAGCAGATTGTAGACTTAGAAATTATATGTGCAAGCCAGATTCTCAAGAAATTTATCATAACTCAGGCACCAACAACTGAAATGCGATCATGTGATATCCACATGTTAATTTACATTGGAGCACGGTAACAAACTAATGATAAGTCATAACATCTGAGGAAAATGCAATTAAACCCAATATAACAGATAATTTAATTTAATCTCAGTCTTGAAAGGCCATAAGGCACATGATGGACAAAGATCAACTAACAGATCACATTGCATAGTCATAAAAATCTTATAGCCCTCATTGAAATCATAGTATGAATTATGGAACATGATGCTGAGTTAAGGATGATAAAAGTCAAAGTACCTTTGGTGGTAAGTGGTTAGACAGTAGAGCATTAGTCCTCCGCAATATGAACTGAGCCAGGCAAGAAATTTGTGAGAGGTAAAACTTAGTTATCAAACTTCTATGCAGAATAACCTATGCATGAACTCCATCGAACATGATGTTTGTAAACAAAGGAGAGAGTTTGTAATCCTAATGGAAGTTAATCAATATGGTCTTATGAAGCTGACAACAGTGGACCTTATTCTGGCATAGAATATCACAAAACTTAGTTACCTGATTTACTTTTGCACTTAGCTCTGCAGATCGCTCTGAACCAAGTCTCTTTTCTTCTTCGGTCGCTGTTGGCTCTCGAGCACGAACTATTGGTGCCTTCAGTAAATATAGAGAACAAACAATATTTGAATAAATGTATATTGTTAACCGGCTAGGGGCACTATACATTACACTGTGTGTTCCTTGCTAACTATTTGTGCTCAAGATAAAGCTGTCTGACAGTGTCGAAAGTTCATTCAGAAATATAAAAAGGATACACACATTGAAGAGAGATATGTAATCTTTTACATCTCAAGTTTCAGGAACTTGGCATACCTCATAATGACGCCGAAAGTATGAAACATCACCCAAGACTCCAGGATTCGTGAAGTTAACCATGGCATAGAACTCCTCAAGGTCGTTCTAAATTTTATTAAAACACAAAGTCAATATCCAATAATATAAAATGGGAAGTACTTTCAGCAGGGGCATAGCTGTAGGGATGCTTAGGTAGTTCTCACTTGCATTGGAGTCCCTGACAGCAGAATGCGTCTTTTGCATGATAAGGTAGCTAGTGCCTGGTCCACAAGTTAATGAAATTCAGATCCAACCATAATGCCTCAGCAGAAGCTCAAAGGAAAAATTTTGTTATTCTTACTCGATTGGTCAATGTTTGGTCGTTCTTTAGCCTGTGAGCCTCATCACATATAAGTAGATCACACGATCCACTTTGGTTGAATTTTAAAGAATGCATCCGAAATGTCTCATAGGAAATAATCAATACCTGTGAGAATGTAGGTTTAGCCTTGAGTTATGACCATTGCTAAATGATTCAGACATTACAAGAAAATCACCTGTAGAGGTCCACAAGTAGTGAAACTCTCAATGCCAGAGATAACATCTTCTCGAGTACTCTCACAAAGAGCAACGAGCTTTACTCTTTCCCCAACCCATTTCTTGATTTCAGCTTCCCAATTACTCACCAGACTGGTAGGAGTCACAATTATTGCTTTCTTAACCATTGGTTTCCCATCAAATCCCTGACGAAGAAGAGTGTACAGTAGTGTGATTGACTGCAAGGTCTTCCCCAACCTGAACTAGAACAACCGAAAAATAGTTAGAACATCAAGCACAGGAAACAAAAATTGCAACATTATTTTCCTTGTTTAGCATCTGCAAAATGAGCATACAAGCACTGTAAGTGGGTCCTTGAACTTTTACCCCATATCATCAGCCAAAATGCACCCATTGATGTTAGAAGCAGCAAAAACACCAGAAACACAGTCAAACATGAATTGCACACCTTCCCTGCAGGTAAAAATCAAGTCAACTTTCCAAATTAGTGGTGTTTTATAGGATCATCAGGCAAGTTATCCTTAGTGACAGGTACAATATTCTAGCTTTAAGATTCAAAATTCTAATAGCAAACAGCAACCAGCTGTAAGAACTAAATCGATAAACAGTATGCCAAGTACCTAGTAGTTTGTAAGAACTTACTAGATAAATAGTATTCCCATAAAATCACATTATATCAGTCCTTTTGAACTAGTTCAATGAAATATTTCAATGCACCTGAGATTTCTTTTAAGGAAATGTTAATGACAAAGTATTTTGTGCATTTATCTTAATCATCTCCTTAGTTATAAAAGATTTTTGCGCCTTTTACTCACGAGTCACAATCTTTCACATCTTAACCTGGCATTCTGAAGGCAGAAAACCTATGAAACTCTTCAACTATATTTAACAATACCTTTGATGGGGCCGAAGAAATTTGACAAGCAAGGTATCTACGACTATAGTAGTACAGTCACTGTCTATCTCTTTGGATTCTTCCTGCTGCCATAAAACCAGAGGTTCAATTCCTGGAGGCAGTGATACAATGTCCTCTGGCTGATCATTCTCAATGGTGTTTGGAATGTTAAACTTGTTAGTAATGTTGATTAGTACAGGCCTTGTGGACCCCCATGGAACAAACTTCTTCCGAGCCCAAAGCCGGCGTGCAAGCTGCTCTTTGTTCTCCAAGTAACCACTAGCAGAGGGAGGCTTAAAGGGCTTTCTTAAGGTGGCCTCTGCATCTGTTACCAAGTATACTCGGGGAAATAGCGACTGTCGTTTCACTTCTAGATTTCCCCTGGTTAGAAACATCAATCTTTAGAATTACTGAAAGAAATGTCATAGGGAAACAAAGTGAACTGATTCTCAAATCTCAACAAAGTTAATGTTCTTAAAATAGCAAACAGCTGAATTCTCTAATTAAAACCTGATAGTAAATGTCACAAAAACGATCAAAATTCACAGACCCTTATAGGAGACGAATTGCTAGAATCAAATCAGACGATTAAACCCTAGTTTTAAACAACCCAATCACCTTACGCATACTAATCGTTCACGAAACTAAAAATGCCGCTAGGATCACTAACTAATATTTTTAATACAGTACAACAAACAAACCTTACGAGGGCGGCAACATTCTGCGACTTCCGTTGGTGGTTCGGCGGCGGAGCTGAATGTGCAGAGGGTATTTCATCCTCTTCGTTACCGCCTTCGGAGCCGTTGGACTCGGATGAGGATTCGGGTGAGATATCATAATCGGATTCCGACTCCGTTGAATCGCCGGAAGGAGACAGAGAATCGTCTTCGTCTTCCATCGTTGTGTTTCTACAACCACTGTTTCTCTCTCTGTTTATAAAGCCACGCGCATTTTGGCGGTAAAGTTATATAAATATTTAAAGATTTTTAAGACTCTGCTTTTTGCATAATTGGTTTATTTTGTCTTGGTAATTGGTATTGTCCCATAAATACTTTTATTGATCCTATAAGTATGACATTTTCTTAATTTTGGTCCTTCAAAGTCACACTTAACGAATCTAGTCCTATAACTTGTCAATTTTTAACATATTTACTCCTTTGGTAATACATTTAATCTTGCACTTTAACAAATTTAGTCCTATTTTCATAAGACCCTCTCAACTTGGCCGAAAATTGGCTAATTGAGTAATTGAGCCGGAGTTTCTCACGTGTATATCACATGTCGTAAAACGTGATAAAAGTCAGAATTTGCTCTAAGATAATTATCTTATTATCTAATTTCACCCTTTCCCAAAATAAAAAATAAATATAAAGTAATGATCATGATTACTTTCTGACTATGAAACACAGATACGGATTTCCATCCATCCAAGAATACTCCCAACTTTATTTTCTTCTATCATTTACAATTTCACCACCTTATTGATTTATAATTTTATTAATTCGTGTATATTATTAAAAATTACAAATAGAAGATCGTCTCAACGATACCACCACAATAATTGACACAGACATCAACTCCAATTAAGAATAAAAAACACATTCTTACGGGACAAAACGAATTGCCTTTTTTGTTTCTCTTATCTTTGTTATCGATTTTACAAGCATTTTTACTAACATAAATTGCCTATAGTATAACGTCTTAATTAATCAAATTTTACACGAGTATACACTATGAGGCCAGTATATCTTTATAATTTTTTTTTTTACAAACAATCATCTTTAAATTAAACATATTGTTATAGTGTTTAAAATTTTGTATTCACGTATATACATTTTATGACCATATTTAGTTATTGTTAACTCATATAATATCAATTAAACCAATAAGTGCAAAATTTGGTTTGGCTAAAAACGAAATAAAAGAAAAGTTCAAATTTTAATTTTCTTTATCCAACCTTTCCTCGAGGCCTCCACAATTCAACAATATTTCAATATCTACACTTCCTCACGCATGAGCAGGCAGTAGGGTTTATCAGACACCGAAGTTCTAACAATTTCAGAACAAGAAAAATGGCGTCACCTACATCGTCGATTCTCAGAGCTCGTTTCTCCAACACCATTGCCTCTTCTCTCGGTAAAGTACGCCCTTCTCTCCTCTTCTTATCAGTTCCCAAAACCCTCAACCTAAAACCCTCTTTTCTCGCCGTCAGAGCTCTCTCAACCTCCGCGATACCCGACGATTTCCAGAGGCCTAATCCTCAGCCCTCGTCTCCGTTAAACAGTAATTTTCAGAATCAGGGTTATGGTAATGGTTATAATAATGGTGGGCTGAATCAGGGTCACCCCAACCAAGGAAGGTTCAACCCGGGTCTGGGTAATGAACCGCGGGGAGAAACGAACCCAAGCCCTAATTTTCCCAATCAAGGGTTTCGGCAGAACCAGAGTTACCCACCACCCCATGGAAATGCTAATCAATGGAATAATAATCAAAATCAAGGATACGGGAGGAATTATCCTCCACAAGGAGGATTCGGGAACCAGGCTTATCAGCAGAACCCAAATCAGAGCCAGAATTATCCAAGTGGAGGTACGAATCAGTGGAAGAACGACTATAATCAGAATCCCAATATGGGTTACCCTCCACAACAAAATCAGAACCAGTGGGGATCACATGGTCAGGCTGCTGTAAATAACCACGTTCAGAACCGAGGTCCAGTCACGAGTGATCAGGGGCTGAGCGCTAGTGGGCCACCTGATATTGTCGACTTACTGAGTTTGTGCCAAGAGGGTAAGGTTAAGGAAGTGATTGAACACATGGACAAAGGTGTTCGTGCAAGTGCCGAGTGTTTTAGCATGCTTTTTCAGTTGTGTGGGAATTCAAAGAAATTTGAGGACGCGAAAAAGGTTCACGACTACTTCTTGAGATCAACTTTTAGGGGTGATCTACAATTGAATAATAAGGTGCTAGACATGTACTCGAAGTGTGGAAGTATGACAGATGCACGTAGAGTTTTTGATCATATGCCTGATAGAAACATGGATTCCTGGCACTTGATGATTCTTGGGTATGCAGCTAATGGGCTGGGTGATGATGGCCTCGCATTGTTTGAGCAGATGAGGAAATTGGGTTTGACACCGAATGAGCAAACCTTTCTTGCTGTTTTAGATGCTTGTGCCAGTGCTGAAGCTATTGAAGAGGGATTTATACATTTCGAGTCAATGAAGACTGATTACGGCATATCTCCTGGGATTGAACATTATTTGGGACTTCTAGGCATTCTCGGTAAGTCTGGGCATCTTTCTGAGGCCGAGGCGTACATTGAAACACTTCCATTTGAACCATCAGCTGTTATTTGGGAGGCATTAATGAACTATGCCCGCGTTCATGGAGATATTGACCTTGAAGACCATGCTGAGGAGTTGATGGTGAATCTTGATCCTTCAAAGGCTGTCACAAACAAGATTCCAACACCTCCTCCGAAGAAGCAATCTGGGATAAACATGCTCGTGGGAAGGAACAGGATACCAGAGTTTCGTAATCCTACACTCTACAAGGATGATGAGAAGTTGAGGGCTGCAAAAAAAGAGCAAGCTTATGTTCCTGACACCAGATATGTTCTTCATGACATTGATCAAGAGGCGAAGGAGCAAGCATTGTTGTATCACAGTGAGCGTCTAGCAATTGCTTATGGTCTCATTAGTACTCCAGCTAGGACTCCACTAAGAATCATTAAGAACCTACGTGTGTGTGGTGATTGTCACAATGCTATCAAGATCATGTCCAGAATTGTCGGGAGAGAATTGATTGTCAGAGACAACAAACGGTTTCATCATTTCAAGGATGGCAAATGCTCGTGTAATGACTACTGGTAAGTTCTTGGTGATAAATGCACAGATTATGTTTAGCCTGATGAATATGCTATTGTGATGGATGAGGAATTTAAACTTCTCTGGTGACTCTGGATTTAGCTACTTATTGTAGAGATCGCAGATTATATCATCATTCCAGATATTGTAACTTATTTGTGAGGCTCGTGGCAAGAATTATTGTAGTTATATTTCTAGTGCCAATGAATTCAGTTCTCTCTGGTAGTTATAAGTTTGTTGGGTGCTAAATGTTGGTTTATTATGAATATATGAGATGATATTTCTGAAAAAGGGATGTTTTTGAAGATTTTATCTATGGGATTTTTCTATAAGAAATTTGGAGCTCGTTTTATGGTCGTGTTAACTTCCATTTCTCCTTCCTAGCAAATTTTCAGTTTTCTTTTTAATATTTCTATAAATTAATCATTGGGCAGAAGGTGAATTAGCAGAATCATCGTTTTTCCTGTTCTAATCCTCATATTGCTGGGGCTTGAGATTATATTTGCTGAAAGTGTGCCAAAAAAGAGTTCATATATAAGAAACAATAATAAATATATAAAACTGGAAATCAGGACGGCATGAATAGAAAACTCTGATCAGGCTCATACTTCTCATACTGATTACAGTTATAAATACAAATTCAAAGTACATATACACATTGTATTTTAAAATTAATATGTAATCATCGAACGAGTCATCATAGTCAGGAATTCATCAGAATCTATAACTCCATCTCCATTAGTATCCACAGCTCGCACCATTCTCCTGCAATCTTGCAAGCTGCACCTCTCCCCAAGCCTTCTCAGCAACTCATAAACCTCTTCAACTGTTATTTTCCCATCATTATCTTTGTCAAATGCCTGAAAAGCTTGCTGCAGATCAGCTGTCTTAATTCCACCTCCCTTCTTATGCACTTCCACAAACTCGTTGAAATCTATAAATCCATCACCATCCAAATCTGCAACCTCGAATATCTTCTGCACTTCTCTAGTGAGGAGGTTTCCTTTCCCTAAAGCTTTTAGTATCGCCTTGTACTCGTCGGGAGATATTTTTCCATCTTTATTTGAATCGAACTTGTTGAAAACTTGTTTTAGTTCTTCTGTATTTGGCAAGTATATAGGTAATGATGCGTTGGAGCTCTGTCTTGAAAATAGTCTTGAAGGTTTTTTCAAGAATGATCTCTTTGATAGGTTGTACTGGATATCGAGAAACCTAGTTGACATGTTTTGGTGCTGGCTCTTTGGGTGATTAAGAAAGTGTCACAAGAGGTTGTTTTCTTTTGAGAAAACTCCTTAATCTCATATATATATTGGCATGAATATGATCAACGTATGGTTGAAGATATTTCTGATGCTTAACTGATAATAGAGAATAACTTTATGGAAGGGCTGCTTGCAAACCACCCAATTAAGATTCTTGTGTCAAAGTGATAAAGAGGAATAAAGGGCAAAAAGATGATCTCAAAAAGTGTATAGATTCTTATATGCGTTAACTTGATTCTGTTTTCCTGCATTCTTCCAAGCAAGGTCATCATCCCTTCTTAAATTTCCATATAGTTTATTTTGACTTTTGGGAGATTTCCAGAATGCAAGGTGAGTGCATTAAGGTGGCTGATTACGTTAGATTTTAGAATTAGATCATTGTCTGCACTCTGCAGTGGTTTCAAGGGAATTCTACGCTTCTTAATTTTAAAAACAGAAATATGAAACTCAAAGGGCAGCATAGTCTTTTTGACATACAATATTTTTTGAAGGATGAATATTGATTTTTTTGACTAAAAATGGCCCTGCTTTATATTTTATTCATTGCCCTTGGAAAAAGGTAATTAACTGCAATTTATATCGGAAAAAAAAAGGGCAAGGGGTTAAGAAACCAACTATATTTAGCTTGTGTATAATGTAGACAACAAATGTTATACAAGCATATGCAGCAGATTCATAGTACAAAAAGAAAACCAAGTACAGAGCAATTGGCAATCTCTCTCTTTCCTCCTTGCTTTCTGATATTTTTTTCCCCATTTGCCCCTCAGCATCATTTTTCCTCCAACAAATGATTTTTGCCTAGGAAAGCCTAATCAAGAAAACATCGTCTCTATCAGAGGTTTTTATTAGTTAAATTTCTAACTAAGAAAATCTAAGATACAAAACTTACTTAATATTGACGTGGTCTTTCTTAGACAGAGAGTTGGGGACGGTCTTGATGAGTTGGTTGTTCTGGAGAAATCTGTTAATAAAACAGCTTTTTAACCTTATTATGATATCAATAGTATATAAAACAGGTTGTTTATTACAGTTTTATTCATTGTAAACTGAGAGAAGTTATGCCTCAGTACTTACATTTCGTGAAGATTTGGTAATTCGCCTAAAGAACTTGGAATTGATCCTTTAAGTTGGTTGTTCTCTAGGTGCCTACTCACAAAATGAAAACCAAAATAAGAGTTAAGAGAATTACTCAACCTGTTTAAATTATAGGGTTGATTAAATTTATGCCCCCATCCAAGATACGGTGATATTTTAGTCAGAATATTATACTACCGCAGTGTCGGGGGAAACGAGTTCCATTAGAAACCATAAAGAAAGGGGAAGCTTGTTAGACAGGAAAGTTTGAAGGGGGTGTCTAGGTAATTATGCAAGTTCAAGGGGTGTAAGTGTAAATAATCCTAAATTTTATGACAGTATAATAGAAGAGGAAGGTTGGAAACTTACAGAGATTCTAAAGACTTTAATGCCCTCAAATCCGGTATAGTTCCTGAAAGTTTGTTGTCTCCTAGTATACTGAAATACAAAATTCGATAATTACAAAACAAATAACATGGTAGTTTGCTATGTGTATATATATATATATATATATATATATATATCTGTAGTCTGCATGAAGGAAAATAACTTACAGTTGTTTGAGTCCCGTTAATTTGGTTATACTTTGTGGCATCGAACCAGACAATCCAAACCCTGTCAGGTTCCTTCATGCATTTTAAACAAAAAGTGTAAGAAATAATTACATAATCTAGTGCAGAAACTAATGAGTTTAATTTGTAAGAGATGAAAGAGAGAAATTACAAAGAGATAATTCTATATGGATCACTGTTAGAGCACGAAACACCGGACCATGGATATTCTTTAGGCAGACACGGATCGCCTGACCAATCTGCAGCCAGGTTGCCTATTTCTTTTCTCACTTCCTCCATTGCTACCGCTGTTGAATATTCCATATAAATAATATATATATATATATATACATAAATATATTAAGTATGGCAAAAAATAGTGAGAAATATAAAAGTAAGAGGGTGTGTGGGGCGAATATATAAGTACATCTAGAGAACATATGCTTGAGAGCTTGTAAAATATTTCTTTGTGTTGTAAGCTCATCTAAACATAAATGAAGAATTCTTAACTTAGTTTTAAATTTTAACAAACTCGCTTTTGACCGTATGGTTACACAACTGGCGTTGCTAACATCTTTCACAACATATAAAGTAATATCTGGTATCTTATAATCTCTAAATTTGTCCAGTCTACTATGTGAAAAGCTCAAAATCTTTTTAAAATACCTATTTTAAATACTCATAAACCAAGAATAGTTTTGACAAAAACTCATTTAAGTCGTAAAAAGAAGAGAAAAAAGGAAAGGAAAAAGTACATATACCGTCCCTAGTGAAAGTTCTTCCTCCAGAAGGTAAAATCTGCAAGATTTCAGCAGCATTGATCAATGGCCCAACAAACGAATCCCTACTAGGAATCATTGAAATCTCCAATTTCCCTGCGAGGGGCCATCCCGTTCCAACAACACTCTGACCACTATCTGTGGCATTCAGCCTTTGATAGAATTTCCTCCCGTTTAAATACACATCAAATACTCTCCAGCTATACGGGCTCGGATTTCGGTTGTCTTGGAAGTATAGTGAAATGTAATAGAGCCCGTTCGGGAGTGAGAATGTTGGCCAGTTTAGTGTGAGATTCTTTCCCCTGCTGGTTGTCACTCCTGTAGCAAAAGCCTTGGATGGTGGAATGTTCCAGAACGTTGAAGAACTTACGTTCGACTGGCTTTCCACATCGGGATTGTTGTCCTTGAAGGGTTGCCAGTAACGGTTGAAATCGTCGTCTGGATAACTGATTTTCTTATGTTCGTTAGATTTAAAGTTTTTTTTTTTTTTTTGAGATACAAATAAAGAAGTACTTCTTGATTTTTGATACCAATGCATGAAATATGGATCAGCTGGTAATGTTTCAATCAACCAAGAACTTACATGCTTCTAGTTAAGAGAAGAACTTATGAGTAATTTACCAAAATGCCGATGATCCCAAAAACAGGGCTTTAAACTGGAGCGACAAATGCGTCTTTATACCCAAAATTTTCACCTTGGCAAACTTGAACAGTAGAGACTTGACAAATTTGGACAAATTAATAATCAGATAATTACACTTACATACCCTGAGCTTTGACCTAACTACGCAAACATACCCTGAGATTTTTGAAAATTACAAAAACATACCTTGAACTCTAACTTCTGTTAGAGAACCGCTTATGGAAAAGAACACTTTCACACTATGTTTCTGGTTTTTCGGTTATAATATAAAGATAAAATAAAGACTTTAGTGGATATCCCCGAAATCCGTCCAACCACTTAATGAATGTAATGATATTTTTTTGACAGGGTATGTTTTTGTAATTTCCCAAACTTAGGGTAAGTTTGTGTAATTAAGCCAAACCTCAGGGTATGTGTGTTATTATCCCATTAATAAACCCATCTGAACAAAAAAAAGCAAACAAAGTTTCACAACACTCTCTATATTTCCTTATATGCCAAATTATTTCGTAGCAAATTAATTTCCTATGATGCAAAGAACAAATATTTGCAAGAAAATCAAATAAAAACATATAAGTATGATTGAGCAAAGCTTTTATACCTAATGACGTCTCCTTCTCTGCCAAAAACGCCTCTTGCAACAGGGACCATGATGCTATTCTCAAAGTTGGTGGAATTATAAATAGAATCATTAGCATTAAACACTTCAAGAGAAGATATAAAAGGGCTGGAATCATTAGCAGTGTACTGATTTCTTGCCAAACAAACACTTAGATTCCTTGTCTTGGCCACTACAACAGCCTCATAGTACGAGGATCCCCAACTCGCATAATCCTCTGTTGTATTCACAATGCTCCACTTTGTCCCATCAATAATCTGATCAAAAACCGGCGGCTCATTTCCCCCATCAAACCCTCCATAAAAATAGACCGTTCTTACAATATATTTCTTGTTCTGCGTCACAGGTAAGCTGTAGCAGTACTTTGAGGCTTTGGAATTAGGGAAATACCTTAAAGTTTGTAATCTTCCCAAAATGTCTGTTCTGTTTAAGGTGGTCGTGTTCCCAGTTGATATGAAATCATCATCTGGGACGTATTTGAGTGACCCTTCTTCTGCATCCTCGCTGGCACCACAATTCAGGAGGTAATTACCTACGTACATGGGATTTAAGAAATTAATTATAATTAATGCATTGCATGTGTTTGTGTTTATGTCTAGATGGGTATTAATTTACCTGAAGGCTGTGGGTCGGCATGGATTATTACTAGGGGGATGCTGACAAACCATAGGAGGAAGATGCAGGGGGACATGGTGGAGGAATTTGTGGAAGTTTCCGGCGAGGTGAGAGAGAGAGAGAGATTGGAGAGAGAAAATTGTGAAATTTGAATGAAAAGTTGAACATGGATTTAGGGAGGTGCATGGCACTATGCATCATAGGTTATGCATGAAGATAGATTGCCACATATAATTGACGGAGCCTCATTATTTTTTTGCTCACTCTTGAAATCTTTCTTGTATTTTTTTTTGTTTCTAAATTTTACTTTATATTTCACTATCTAAATTGATAGTATGTATAAATAGTAAATCATAGGATCATATAAGTTGCATGCACGTATATATGTCATAACTTTTGAGAATCAAACTACAAAAAATCGATAAATGAAAATAGAAGATTTGAATGTTGAAAGCACATTACTCAAGAGACGACAGGCTGACAAGAAAAGAGCAGTCCATGATCGATCTTTCCAGGGAAAGCTGAGTATTCATATGCATCATAATGCATGGACAATGATAGAACAAAGAATTAAAGAGATTCTCTTAGAAGGAAGAATTAATTCATGTTAATATATTTGTATCATTTTGTATTAGGATTTAAAATATAAACTACTAAACTACTTGGTAATTAACCCGAGTAAGTACAAGTGTATTTAACTCGTCAGTTTAAAATATATGTATATTAGTATTTATAATTAACTAAAAGCGCCTGTAGCTCAGTGGATAGAGCGTCTGTTTCCTAAGCAGAAAGTCGTAGGTTCGACCCCTACCTGGCGCGATTTTTTTATTTTAATCTCTCCAACTAACCCTAATCTAATTATTTTTCCAAACAAAACCTAACCTTTAAATTATATTTTGCCTGATAAAACCCTATTGTTTTTTTTATTTTCAACACAAACCCATATCTAAAATTTTAAAAATTTCCCAATCAAAACCTTAATTCTAAACTAACTTTTTTTCTCAAACAAAACCCTAAATATTAATTAAGTAAATAGGAAGTCTTAATTTTTTAAAAACAATAACTTCAAGATATCAATTTTTTTTTTCACAATCCTTATCTATTTTTTTTTTCAATTTTTATTCCTGAACAAAGTCCTAATAATTTTTTTCCCCTAAATATCTTCGAGAAAGTTAATGAATTACCAAGGTTTGAGAAAAGGACAAAACATAATTAAAACTAATATTTTTAATAAAATAGAGAAAAGTGATTGAGAATTAAATAGTTTAAAAATATTGAGTTAACAGTTGTAATATTTATAGATAAGAGATCTATTTTTAATTTTGTAAAATAGAGATAAGGGGTTAAGAAAAATTTTAAATTACTACGGACAACATAATCTTGAAGTATTGCTTTAAAAAAGTAAAAATGAATTATTGAAGTATTGTTTTAGTTGCAATTTTTTTAGCTCCATTTGGAAGTTTTTATTTTGCTAATTCAAAAATTTTCTAGTCCTTAGGGTTTTTCACTTTTTCTTATACTAATCCCGTAAGTCTTAATATTTTAAAATTTACCTTTCAATGGTTTTCAAATTTTGATTCCTTAATCGTAATTCCGATATTACCCCAAATATAGCTGTAATATAAGATTTTAAAATCTTTTTCCCCAAACAAATCCTTAGTAAACAAATCCCCAATTCAGTATTTTACCCCAAACAAACCCTAAAATATAGATACGTTCAAATTTGTTGGAGCGCGCAGAAATACAAATCTCCAAAAGCAGGCATGAAGGTGTTCCAGGTTGGTGGCACTACTCTCTCTCTTGCCGTCTTCGTCGGTGTCACCAACTCCAAGTACGCTTCTCTCTCTCTCTCTCTCTAAAATCTTAGTATGTGTAAATACGTAGCTTTCATCATTCTTTTCTTCTCTTTTTATTTAGTAATTGTTGCATGAATTTGGGTATCTGAGGATCATTCAGAGCTGCCCCACCATTCAAGTAAAATTTCTTGTAAGTTCAGTTGGTATCTAGTATTTTAGGAATATTTGGTACAGACTTCATTTGTTGTTTGTTTTTATCTGTACAGTTTAATTTAATGGGCTGTAGTTCATAATTCAGCAATTAAAGTAGTGTTTTATATCATATAAACTGCAATATCTTTTTCAATAGGTTCAGAAAGTATGTTGAACTTGAAATAAGCTATTCAACAGCCACCAGCTGAGTCTGTTGATTTTGCTGGTTACCTCTTTTGTTTGTATGATTGTGATGATATTCTCTTTTAACGAAGTAGTGTCATTCTGCAATTATCCATGTCCAAATGAATCCAGCTGCTGGAAATAGCCTGGAATATGAAGATCTGGTTTTTTTCTTTTATTTGATACATAATATGCAGTGCTGGTAACAGAATTGATACTGCCTTCCAAATGTTTCCTGTTTTTTTCTTTGTTTCTACTTGTTTTTTCTCTTTTTTTGGGCCAAGGAACTGTTCCATGCAAAGTCTGTGTATTTCTGTGAACATGCTGATCTCGAAAGCTTGATCTCTGTACTGTTTACTGTTTGCTTCTTAGAAGTAAAACAAAATCATGGCTCATTCAGCGAATGAATGCAATCTGTCAGTTTCTTGAAGTGTAATTATAACTTATTACGGAAAACATATATGGTGGATTCAAGCACATACATGTTTATGCAGAGAACTTTTGGATTTGGTACAAGCGGGAACTCTGGAACCAGAAGTAGCCCTACTCAATGCTTCACTAGTAAGTGTAAAATTTCACAAATATCACTGCAATTCTTCCTTTTCTATGTTTTTGTTCATTTATCTTTTCCACTTAAGTCAGGTTCCGGATGTTTTTCCTCTTCTTGCTGCTGCACATAAAACGCTTATTGCCAAATCACGAGACTCCTTGACGACCCGCACTCTACATTCAGAACTAGTTTACAACTACTCAGGTTCCAAACATGTAAGGAAAGCTTTTGTCTCTTCTCATCATAGATTTAATGTACCTGTTCTTTTTAATTTGTTTTGATGGATACAAATTTAGAAAAAGGTAAGTATTGCATTGTTTTTATGACAGATATCAGAATCGTTAAAAAAATGCGGCATTTCTGACAGCACGAGTTACATCCTTGCAGCTCGTTTTGGTGCTTCTGCTGCTGAGGTACTGAGGCATATTTGATTTCTTTTAGAGCTTTTCGTTGCTTTGTGAATTATGGCAAATTGGTTTTAACTGTTTCGCAGATGTTGGTCATTAAAGGGCTTGTAAAGGGGACGGAAATTGGCTTGGAGGAATTGGAAAGGCGAGCAAACCTTCCCTTGATAGAGAAGGTTTGTGTGTTTTCTTGTGTCTGTTTGTGTGCTTCTAGTAAAACTCAGTTTTCAATTGTAAATGTGGCATTATATCCTGTTATTTGTGTTTGATTGTCGTGTTGTGTTTGTTTTGGTATCAACCAGCACTACAAATTATCAGCAGTGGAGTTGGGTATATCTTCAGTTTCAGATGCTGTAACATGCAGAATTGCTGGACGAGATGCACTGTGAAGAGACAAAAAACCTGTTGGGCATCTCACTTTTTTTTTTCCTGTATTTGCATTGTTTGATGATGTCTTTTTCTTGGTCGGAAATAAAACATGTATTAAGTTAAAATGTAGTTTTTATTAATGTAATTCTAACTTTCAAATTATGTATAAAAAGTGTGAGAACCAATTTCAATTAATTCATGAAATGCGACAATTAATTAAGGAATTCATAATAAAGACTTTAGGAGCATTAGAAACTTAAAAGTAGTTAAAAACATATTTAATCAACACATTAATCAAAAAAGATTTAAAACTGTAAGAATTCACGATTTAGTCAAGATTGCATATTTCGATTAAAAAACTCCATTCAAATATATACCAGTATAGTTTACGTTACGGCCTCAAAGGTAAATTTGGTTCAGTGAGAATGCATTATGTAAATCACAATTTACTCGGGTGTAGAAAAAGCAAAAGCTGAAATGCTCGTATAGAGTATTCAAAGAACAAACAAATCCTTGAGAATTTTTTATACAAGAAATCATTATCCAGTACAAGAAAGAGATCATGACTACATAAGGGGGATGCCCACAAGGAGGAAATGAAAGATTCATTATATATGCACACAAAGGGAAAAAGGAAAAGGGAAAAAAAAAAGAACACACTAACTACGTAGTTTTGATCATTTACCGCGCTTCCCTGACATGCTGAAGGAAGTAACTTTCATAGGAGTTGCCACAACCAATGGAGCTTCGGGAGATTTGTCAGATGCAAATTTGTCGTGCATGAACCGACTCTCAACAATGGATTCATCCTTCAACACTATTCTGTAACAATAGCAGCTCTTGAGTCCTTGCTGATTCTGGTAACAATGATGGGCGCTGTTCTTCACCTGCTGAAAGTTCCATATAACACTGAACTTGCCCACTGTTGCTACCAGATGTTTTTCTTGTTTTCCACTTTCGGTAACCTGCAAAGAGGAGCATAAATAAGATAGTGTAACAGATGACCAGTTAGGAAATTTCAAGAAACTAAATTGCATAATATTAAATTTGAAACGCGCAAATGATTTCACTGTATACACTTTGAATTGATGAATAATCATTTTAAATTTAATTCAGTTTTAATTCCACTCCAACCTTGATATCGCTAAAATAATCTTTTTTGAGCTTGGTGATTGATTAACCAAAAACTTTCTTTAGTTGAGAGAGGAACAATAGAGATACTCAGAAAGTATACAGTAGTTCAGACTTCAGACTATTGGTTCAGAACTAGCTTTGGAGTTGGGAGAAATAAAAGCATCTGCTTGAACCCAAATGTAGACATAAATGCATTACTTCCCACCCACAAAAGGATAACACCCTACAAAGATTATGTCATATATGTATTAGCCAACTTTTGGCATGCCAAAATACAACTTTGATAGAACAGGGGAGATGCATTGCGTGCGGAAAATTAATACAAGGTATTCAACTTGCATTATAACAAGCAAAATAATGCTAATGAGTAAATAACTACAATTCAAGCTAAGCCAAAATGTTCAGGCGGCACCAACTGACACATTTGATTATTATGATGGCCGAACAAAGAAATGAAACAAGCACCAACCAGCAGCATATGAACAGAATAAATCACATTTGAACCAGTCAACACGCAATGTAAATTTCACAAGCAAAAAATATAAAACAAACTACACCTTCAAATTAAAAAAAGTAAAATACACACACAAGTAACTTACCCAAGAGAAATGGCCTGCATGGAACCTATTGTCAGATCCAGCCATATGCGCATCCACAGGAGTGAGCTTTAGTAATCTCGGAGCTGGAATTTTGTTCCCCATCCGACCAGAAAAACCAGTTTTTGTTTTACCATCCTTATCCGTGAACAAAGTGCATATCAAGATCAAATAGGTGTCTGTTGTACCCAACACCCACTTCCCATCATATGTAACATCAACTGATGTAATTGGTGAACCAAATCCGGGGAAAGCAGTTTTCGCCTGCCTCATTGAAGTCCTTGAGTATAATCTTATCTTCCCATCAATCGAGCCAACAACAATGGAACCATCTCCAGCAGTTGCAAAACACTGAAAATTTGTTCCTCTTGAGAACTGGTGACCTTGGGTCCAATGCAACACAGGTGAGTTTGCATTTGCTATTTTTTGAACCATTCCCTTCCTATCACGCATATCCCACTGACACAACCTATTGTCATCCAATCCTAAGAAAGTTGACTCAGAAGGGTCCAACTGTGACCCCTTTGCATCACTCGTAATATCCCTCATAGTGATGTCAGCACCATCCTTCTCAAACTTCCACTCTGTAACAATCTTCCCCGTCTCAATATCCAACTGGTGAAGCCCATTGGAATGTGGTTTTCCTTCCTTGAAGGGACTCATGAGCATCATATTTGTCTCCCCCCTCATCAAAAGGGCCTTATTCGGCGTTCCAGAGTTCCTAGAACTTGATCCCGTTTTCTGGCCATCGAACTTTACATATACACCCTTTCCATGGATTCCATGACTAAAGTTCTTCACAACTTGAACTCCTGAATCACTGACTAAGAAACTATTGTCCAATGCTCCTAATGCTAAGCTTTGGATCCCACCGCCTGTTGCTGCCTCCTCAAATTCCTCTAACAAATCCTGAGTCTCCCTCTCCGGAAACTCAACCGGCCTCTTCTCTGGAGTTTTCCACACACCATCATCTGCATCCTCCCACATAGAGTCATCTGACTCCTCTGGCTTCACCCAACCTAGAAACTCTTTCCCATAAATTTTTACTTTATTTTCCTCTGTAGCTCTCAAACCATAAACATTCTCAAATAAGCAGTCCTGGAACTTAGTCACAAAGCTCCTGTATTCCTCATCTGCAAAAAATTTCAAAGCCCAAACTCCACCATCCACAAAATCAACCCTCCTCTGGTCCCCAAAAAATTTCATTTGCAAATCCGTGGAAACCCTAGCCTTAATTTTTATCCCCACCTTCAAAACCCAAAATCCTTCACCACGGCCCAATTCATCACCATCATATTCGTCCTCATCATCAATTTTCAACTTCTTGACAAAATTATACGAACTCAGCTTCTCCGATACAATCCATTTCGCCTTCGGCGTGTTTCCACCAATGTGAAGGTAAAGCTTAACAGCGTTTCTGATGTCAACATTAGGTTTCTGGGCGGACGGGGACGAAGTGTTGTGATATTTCAGCTTTAATGCCTGCAGCCTCGAATCAACGTCGTCGAGGGTTTTCGCACTTGCCTGTGGGGTACGATCTTCCGCATCAGCATAATTGTCGGAATCCTTCTCCTCATTTACATTCTCTTCCTCGTCCGAATACTCAGAATCGGAGAGTTCGAGTCCTTCACGACTTTGTGAACCGCCCATGGTGGTGGCGCACAGACACTCGAATTTATCAGTTTAAGTTCAAGAAATTCAGCAATCACACTCAAGAAGATGAATGATAATTCAAATTAGAATTGATTTGAGGGTTTGATTAGCGTTGATTTTGAGGAGAATAGATTGAGTCAGCAAGAGAGAGAAAATGGAAAGACAGTAAAATTGGGATCAGTTAGGGATTTTATACTAGGAATAAAATTGGAAGATACGACCGAGTTGGCGTAATCGTTGCTTGCTGATGAAGGAAAACTGAGATGCCTTAAGCGCGGTGAAAACGTGGTTGAAGCCCAGTGGAAGGGTGGTTCTGTAATTAGTAATTAGGCCCAGAAGGCTTCAGTAAGGCCTATATTAAATGGATTTGATCCCAAGAATTGGGCTCAGTTGGAAGGTCTGGGAATTTTGTCGAGATAATGTGATAATGGGCCAATGAAATCACTTCACTTTCCCTTATGTTCTAGATAAGATAATTATCTCTCTCATGAAAATATGACCTAATTAGAACGATAACTAGCTAGTTCAACTTCACTACCAATACTCTACTATAATATGACTCTTGTGATAATTAAATCCTTTATATTTTGGTGGTTTATAATTTATATCTCTACTAATTAGTATTTGATATGGGTCGGCCAATAATATTAATTCGGCCCAAGCCCAGAGAATAAGAAGCAAAACCCACGTTATATATCTAGCTTTCCCGGCGGCTCTAACAAGCATGCACGTACATTATGCGTATCCTTGCATCATTGGATCAAAATGTCGTACAGTTCACTTCATTAACATGGCATGATTCCAATTCCAATTCCAATATGATCAGATTCATTCCTAGTAGGATGTGACAGTGACACGGTACTGTGCAGGAAGTAAGACATGATGGCCCACCCCTCAATTACTTATAAAGCCAACAAATAATTTAATAATGATTCATGAGTACTGCAACCCCAGCAATACCATTACCATACCAGTACCACCCAGGCCACTAATTATTATAAAAATCCACACAACAGTACTTACACTACTTCTGGGAATATTATATCCTTCCCCCAACTAATATATATATATATATGGCTCAATCGCACATGTTAAATATGTTTCTTTCCGAGTTTGTTTACAACTTTAGTTTACTCTCAATTCAAGCACATGTATCTAATTTAGTATTACTATGTATATAATATTGTACTTTCTGATATATATTTGAAGCACATGTCAATTATATATAATTAAGTGGCTTGCTTTAATTCGGGGTGGGTCGACGTGAACCTTTCTTTAAACGTCACCATCTCTCAGGTATTGCTGTTAATTTCACGTTTTATCATCAAATATTGCTCAATGGCTTCCTGTAGTACTGTAGCTAGGGATCAATTCATATATATATATAATTAAATCCTATTTTAATTTTAAATATGTAATATATTCATGTTTTAATTAATGTAACATATATGATATACAATTTATTTAAATTATATCATTAAATGGATGCTATAACTCAGTGACGCGGAGCTAACCGGAGTCAGTGGAGCTAGGCGCCTGCACCCCGCTAGCTTACTCTTTTTACATAATATACATATATATATTAATTTCCTATGTTTTATTATTGTAATTTGTACATAAAATTTAAAAAATTTATAATTTCACCTACCTTAAATAAAAATATAAAAATTTTCTATTCAAATTTCGCTTCCTTAACCAAAATTCTGCTTCCGTTCCTCTTTGAAGTATAAGTCATAATTATAAGTTATAACTATATATCTGTTTATTAAATATGCACATGTAAAAATCAAGTGCTGCAAATATAATAAAAATATTACAAGAATTATATATTTTTGAAATTGTTTCTTTTTATTGAAAGAATAGAAAACTAAATCTGAACATATTCTTTATTAGTTGACAACTTGACATTGTAATAGTTATAAAAGATTTCAAGCATCTCTCCCTAACCCTTATTTTTTTCATGATCAGTTAGAAAAGATAATCATGAATAATATATACTTTTTGTTAGTATTAATAATCTTTAAAATTGAAGGCGGCACTACTATTTTATTTTGTTTGTAAAGAAAAATTGTCCTGATTTTCTTAATAAATTAAAAATGTTAGGTCACCTTTCAATAAGATTTCTTTTTTTTTAAATAAACATCCCTCGACGAGGGATAACTGCATTAAACATTCAAGTCATAAAATAGAAGATTATGTGTGAAGATTGGGACATGCCCCAAACATAACGCTAGCCGAACCTGCAATATTCGCGAATAAGGAATAAAGTGGGCAACACAATTTGCCACACGTTTGAGAAAAACAAAGGGATAATTACACTTACATCCCCTCGACTTAGGGGTAAATACAGCTAGACCCCCTGTACTATTGGAAATTACAAAGACACCCCCTCGACTATGGCTCTATCTAACACTTAGGTCCTGTCGTTAGTCATTTTCTTATTTCCATGTAGATTATAACGTCCTATTAACTCGACAAAAACTTACTTACTTCGCTCATTTCATGTATAGCAAACACTGTAATAAAAATGTTATGGATAATTTAGTCATTTCACAACTTTTCGTTAAGTTTTTAAGGTTTTCGTTAGGGTTAGAGGATCTATCTGTAATTTCCAATAGTACAGGGGGTCTAGCTGTATTTATCCCTAAGTCGAGAGGGTGTAAGTGTAATTATCCAAAAAGAAAACAACAAATAAACAAACCTACCGCGGATCTAATATATTCAATAAAACTCTCAGGGATTGACTGAACATCATCACCCTATATCTTTTGTATCAGTGGTAAGTAGTCACCTTCAAAGCCGGAAAAACGCTACATCAGACTAGCAGCGGTGGCCAGGTGGCGGCAAATCTGGTGAAGATGACACCATGGTGGCTGTAGATCTGATTGGAGGCGGTGATAGATGACAAATCTGGACAATAAAACTCTCATTCGAGAGAAGAAAACTCTCATATGAGATATGAAAACTCTCATTCGAGAGAGACACAAGAACAAAAACAAAACATAAAAAAACAAAAACATATAAAAACGAGATAATGGTGCTGAGCGGGAGATGAATAACATCAGGCGGAGAGGGGAGCCACCGGCATAGATTCAACCAAGAAGACTGACCTCGCCGGCGGCTAGGTTGGGTGGATGCCGGAAAATCCCAAGTTGAGGGAGAGTTGGCGGCTAGGGTTTTGCGGGAGATTTTAGTTTTTTAGCTACCTAAATGATTAATTTAGCTGGTGGAGTTTGCAGACTAAAAAATTACAACAGAAATACAATGATAAAGTCTCCTTCAATAAGATTTTTTTACTTGGACGATTTGACATATAAAAAAACACGCATGATATATATATTAAGATAATATATTGTCCCAACTAAGTAAGCAAATGGTGTAAGGTTCCTAATTGTAAAGTATTTTTTATAAAGACTAATTTCTTTAAAATAGTATGATTAATAACAAAAACAGAGCAGAAGCTCTTTTTTTAAAAAAATAATCGAATTAGCAATTTAGCACCCCCTGGCCCTGCAGAAAGGGAAAAAAAGGAAAAAAAGAAAGAATTTATAGTATATATTCATAAAATATTAAAATTACACGCTATGAACATTCCCGCCATTTGCAGAATCGGAAGAATCGCCATTATTGAAATCCATCATCGTCATCCACTTTTCAATTTCATCTTCCCCAACCATCAAATCCCAAAATTCCTTCTGATTATTGTGATTACTTGTCGACCCAAATTCCAACATCCTTTCACCTTCTCGCTCTCTCGTTTTCTGCAGTTCAATTACATTCTCTTGAGGCTGAAAAGAAGAACTCGCCACCGCCACGTCGTCGGCAGCGGCGAGGTAATCCGAGAACGGAAAATTAAGCTTTGCTCGTGGGCCACGAAAATCGATCGCCGCTCTATCATAAGCCCGCGCAGCCTCCACCGCCGTCTCAAAAGTGCCCAGCCACACACGCGCCGCCTTGCGTGGGTCCCTTATCTCCGCCGCCCATTTTCCCCATGGCCGTTGCCTCACACCCCTGAAATTCTTCTTCTTCCTCTTCTTAATCGCCGCCGCCTCCCCATTGCTTTTTCCGCCACTCTTCTTCTCCTGATCGTCGAAGAAATTACACCCCAAACACCCATTTATTTTACAAACCCGGCAAGTGACCTCGTCTCCGGCGGAAACGGGTAAAAGGCCATCACCGGCGCGGTTGAAATGGGATGAGAAATCGAACTCGTGGGCCGCGTTCCCCGCGTCCGCCGAGACTCCGGTGATGACGTTCTGCAAGGCTGCGACCATGACGGAAACTTCCTCCTCTCTTGTCAGCCGCAGCGGCGGAGGTGGAAGCGGCACCGTCCTTGAGCTGCTATTGCTGTTATCGTTACTATTAGTGTCGTCTTGCTTGAGTCTCTTGTTTGACCTCTGCATATTTTTGAGTACGAGCTGCTGACTTTGGTGAGAGATTCTGAAAATTTCGTGTCTGAATTTCTGGATTTTCGATGGCGGAATGAGAAAATAGTCAAATAGACGACGTTATATATATGTTGCCTTTGGAAACGAAATCTAAGCACAGATAGTCTGCCAGCTCAGAGTCTAATACACTAGTTTTACACGGGTTGCAGCTTAACAAAAAAAAAAAGGCTGTTTTTGTTGGCACGTGGGTAATTAAGGGGGTAGGGTAGGACCGTAGCCGTAGGACCCGTTTGTTAGTTTGACGTGGCTTTTTAGGTGGATATTTATAATAAAAAAACTATTAAAACTCCTTTTTTTATTTAAACTTAAACTAGACTTGGCCAGTAATATTTATCAATTTATTTGACAAGGGCATTACATTTATTTAATTGATTATTTTTCTAAAGTATATAATATATATCAATTACATAATAAGTGTGAATTGTGAAATACTCTTTCCGCATTAATCTAATTTAAATTTTAATAGAAACTCTTGCTACTAGTATGCTAAATTGTTTTTTTTTCCTTTCTAAATTAGGATATTTACGGTCGACTACACCTCTATATCAGGATTCAAATTTTTAATATTTATTTAAAAATAAATAAGCCTCTTCCACTAATCATATTGATTTGGTAAATTGATTTGTTCCCACGATAATTTGACTGTGAGGTGGACGGTGAAGGGGAGACAAGATGATGTCATCTGTTGCACAAGCATTAAGGGCTGAGACAAAGATTGAGAGGAATGGGTCAATTTTAAGAAAAGTGAAAAGTTAGCCCATTGGCCCATGGTTTATGTATAAGGTAGTTTTAATTTGGCCCACTGATAAGAAATGGGAATGTGAACAGTAGTTTCCTATGTTTACGTACTTTTCTAAAATATCTAGCTATCAACTTCATTGATATTTTTCAAAAAGTACAAGAGAATATCTTATTAATGTAATTTGCCCTAAATTTAATATCAGGCTATAATTTAGGTTGGATTACGAGGGGCGGTGGAAATTGAAATAATCTTGGGGGCTATTAATTATGTAATGTGAATAGATATCTGAAACAAGATTCATTATTTTGTGTTAATTAACTGCAGAGTCTGGTAATCATATTTACTAGAAAATCAGATTTCTTAAAACTTCACATTGTATCAATATTAATGTAACATTAAACTCCCATGACATCCCCAGTTAAGTTTGACTTTTTAAAGAGCTATTAAATTTTGTGAAATTTATTTGTTCAAATTTAAAAAGTGGTATCTTACAAGTTACAAGTTTGAAGTTAATATAACATTTTCTTTAAACTGGGTGTGGGGACCTGGAAAAGTGGAAACCAAGAAGAATGGGAGCTGACGGCAAGCTAAGAATTTGATTTGAAATAGGTGGACCAGTTAGGCATATAAACAAAAAATTGCCCATATTTCATTCAAAGGTGATAATTAAAGCTGAGCACACGCTCAAATTCTTAAAAATGCAATATAACAATCCAGGACTCTAATATTTAACCGGGGGACTTCTCAATTCTCATCCACCAAGTCAGACTATTAACAACTGGAACAATCTTTTGTTCAATCTTATGTACGTAAATGAAAAAAAAGGAATTCCCATCATTTTATCCAGTTGACTGGGACAAGCAAAAAGGTGTTTACACTTTACACCAGCAAGAAAATAAGTTTCGCCATTAACGGGCTTAATGGGGGGTTTACAGGTAGGTGTGCAATCGCTTAGTTTCTAAGGTAAAAATAGGCATGCTATTGACTGAAATATCACCACTATCCATTAGAATGTAACCAAAGCTCCAAAGCTACGGGAAAAACACGTATAAGACCCAGCCTAATTATCAGAATTAACATTGTCAAATCGATAAGTCAAAACCTGTAAATTTCAAACTATATGTCAACGTCAAATAGGAGAAACTTATTAATCATCTAATTCCTATTCATCTGGATAAACATTCTTTTGTGAGCTGGAGGGTCCAAAGTCCACAACATAGAATACTTGTACATGGGAACATAAAGGTCAACGAAGAAACCAAAGATTCAACCACGCTAATGTCATACTCTATTCAAAAAGGGATATGCGAAATCATTCGAGAATGGATGACGTAAAATCTACTGTTTGTTTTCACGGATTGCCAATAGTAGGAAAAATTATACAGGAAGCACCTATCATTTTACAGAGGATATGTATTTTTCAGCCGTGAAATGCTAGATAGCCCTATGTTTTTTTTTTTTTTTTTTTTTCCCTATTACAAGAATGGAACATAGATCTCAGAAAAAATGTATAGAATTTCAGCTAACTAAACCTGCAAGATATCAAAACCAATTTTTCCAAGCTAACTCGTTTCATGAAGTGATGATTCTAACTAGTCCTCATCTTCTGAATCTGTGCACGGATTGAGAGAAGTGTTAGAAATAGGCACGTATGATCATGATCTTCCCTTTTAGACAAAAAAATTGAAACGAATTACTAGAAAAGAAAAAAAATATTGAAAAGATGCAAACCTGATCGTATATCTTCTCCAACTTGGCCTCTACTTTTGAGTTGTCTTATGATCATTGCAAATATGAGGTTCCACCAGTAAACATGAAAAACAAGAAGGGTAATTAACATTGTGTTGAAGACATAGTAAAATCCTATATGGTATGAGTCGTCCAGGTTCAAGAATTCGAGAGAGTAGTAGCTGAGGAACAAAACAGAAAAGTGATTTGAGGAAGGAGAACTACGTAAGCACTTACATGAACTGAAAGAAAATTGTTGAGAGACAAACCTTGATGATCTTATGACCCAAAATGGAAAGATTATAAGCCTAAGAACAAGCCATGACAAGGCAAACAAACCAAAGCACACGCTAGCTCCAATCTCATTCCCAGAGTACTTAAAAAGTTTTGCAGCTTCAAGGAATACATCACTGGCATCATGAAGTGCAAGAATAACAGCTCCGATACGGAAGAACCTATAAGAAAACACACATCCAACTGGTAATTAGAATTGAAGGAATAGGATTGTTCATTTTTAGCTTTTAAGAGCAACTGACGCAGAAGGTAACAAAAATACGCTCTAATCTTTAGCTTCTTACCTTTTCGTTCAATTTTACTATTCCTTTTATTTCTATGGTAACTGGGCCAGTTATTATGGATTTCCAAGAGGGTGGGATAGGCTTTTCCTATAGTCTGACAATAAATTTCTTGAAAACAAAGTATATGTAACATTCTATAGATAGTTCTACGACAAACGATGGATTTTTATTGCTAGTATTCCAGACCTTCGAAGTACTATCCTTTAATATAAAATATTCCCTACTACTTGCAAAACAAAATTTTCGGAGTGCTACATAAAACAATCAACTCAATTTTATCGTGCACCAAGCATAGAGGTAAATAACTTATATTCATTTCCTGAGACCTTAGCACCGAGAGCAAGGGATTTGCAGAATATCATTTTCTTAAATAATGAATGAACTAATCTCACAAGCCACTTCTTCAATAGTTTACGAAGATCTTGTGACAATCATCTAAATATTTCAGAAACCACTTCGTAAAGGACAAGGAAAAGGATACCTTGTGATGTATGAATATGAGATCAGGATGACAGTGACAATGTGATGAGACATCATGACAGAGAAATCCTTCCGTCGTGTTTCCCACAAAAGCAGGGCAGCAATACTATAGGTGTAGAACCCACATTGGACCATGTAGATAAGTTTCAAGGGAAGCCTGAAAGGATCAGGACATAGCTAATTTAGGTGAGACTGCATTGTTTATGCATAAGTAACCGTGTAAGCTATAACAGAGTATGAGACACAAGCATTTCTGCACAAACATGCAAATTAATACCAGGAAAAGTTTCACATTTCACTTAAAAAGATCCACAAGAAGATGCAAATATTTCAGGCAAGGAGAACTCAAGTGAAATATAACACTTACTTAAGCTCTTGCTGAGGCCAGCCCCGAAAGTACTGCTTTCCATCTCTAAACCAGGGCTCATGGTAGGTAGTTGCCAAAATGCAAAACTCAACAGTGCCATAGTATATAAGCTTCCACAAGGACTCTGAGCATTTCCTTATTTTTGCCCTTGTTGCCTCATTAAGTTTCAGGTGAGTAGTTCCTCTGCTCAACAACCAAATGGCCAGCCTCTGCAGTAGATGGACACAATTGTAAGAAAGGAAGATACCAAAGAGTGACTGAGTGATGATATCAATAAAATAATTTTGTAACCATGCTCTTTGCTAGCTTCACTCTTTTTAGGTAAATTTTAATAGAAACATCACCTAAGAATTAGTATATCAAAACATCAATCCCTTCCACTTATAGGTGAAAAACATCAATTGCGTTTATAAGCAACTTACATAATGAGGTCATACATAGAGGGTTGGAACACAATACACTTGAAATTAGACTAGTTCACAATACATTAGAACTAAAACAAAGAGTATTCAATCACTAATTAGTAGATGAGGAACATTCTATAACTAAACAACTTATCAAATCATCATACTCAAAACACCTTACTATTTCCATTTCTTTAATCAATTATATGCACTTGACATAGCTTCACTCATCATCATATTTATCAATATCAATGTGTACAGAAAAGACGATGACAAAAGCTCCATTATTATTCAAGTTACATTACTAGGTAACACTTACGCACCAATTAAGATTCACTTCAATGGTGAAAATTAAGCCTTAGAAAACGCCATAAACATGCAACTTACGCAGATTTGACCATCAACCACCACCTCACCAATGTTAACTATTTACTTCAAAGTTCAAATCAATCGTAGATTTATCAATATCAACTAGCAACTAAAAAATAAAATCTCACACGTTCTTCAGCATAGCTAAAATGAATCCGAAAACGTTCAATGAAACATTCTAGAAATCCAACTAAAATGTGCCTCACAAACGACTGTAACCAAATTAACCAAGTAAACAATGGGAAAAAATAAAGCAAAAATACGCGTCTACGTTACAGAGAAAGCTTACGCGAAAGATGAATCTATCGAGAAGAAACCTCGCAGCAACGAATGACAAAGCGAAGTAGAAAGCGAGGGTGAAATGCCAAGCGCTTGGGACGCTGCTGTAGTTCCGGATTGACTCCATCAGAGGATTCGAACCTCAGCTAAAGCACAAAGCATCTAACAGTCAACCAACCACCACAACATTCCGATACTCAAATCAATCGCGGAACTTCAAACAAAAAGCTACACGCATTTATGGTGTAGAAACTGAAGCAAAATCAGAATGGCAATCTACAAAACTCACAGCACCACAGGGAGAGAGTAGCTCGAAAAATAATAAAAGAAAAAAGAAATTGGTCAGCAGTGTGGAATGTGGATTAAGGGAGCGACAGGGTAGGCGGAGATCTTGTGAACTTTTTTTTCTTTCTATTTTTTGGTTTATTCATGTGGAAATGGAATTATTTATATTTGTAGTTGTAGGGGTGGGCGCTTTCCGGGTCGGTAAGAAATAGTCGGACACTCTATCGAGTCGGGTCGGTTTTAGCCTTTTCTTTTTTTGTTTCTGCACAATTAGTAGATAGACTAGCGAAAATTTTATGTCGTGTTTGACATTGTATTTATATTTTTCTAGTGTAAATGTAAAAAAAAATTTATATCGCCGTATTCGTATCATATTATGTCCGTATTTTATAGGCGAAAACAAACTCTTCACAAATTTGTACAGCAATAAAAAAGCTTCTTTCTTTTGTTTTCATTATGGGATGCCGAAATTCTATCTAACCTTTATTAGAATTTTTTGGATATCGGGTACGAGCCGGATCTGAGTTAAATGGGTTTTATTCTCGGGTATCCGAACCCAACCCAAAACACCCACCTCCACCCGTGACCTTTGCGGGTAAATTTAGCACGCTGCTCCTTTATTTTAGGTGTTATTTTCTAATTCTTGATTTTTGTGCTTTTTGAACTTTTAAATGGTACATTATAAATTAAGAAAAAATATGTATTTATTCAGAAGAAATAAAAGATACATAATACATTAGATAAGGTTAATTTTGGAGGAGAAGTTTTGACTTTGATGGAAGAATATGAGTACCCTTTGTTTTTAAGTAAAATTTATATATATCAAATCTACCTAAGAACATGTCAAATTTGCCATTATTTATTTAGGAATAATTACACTTACACCCATTGACTTAGAAAAATTAAAATACAACAAGATTCCCTCAACTATTAAAAATTATAAGAAGATTTCCTAACCGTAACATAAACTTAAAAAGTTAACAGAAAATTGCGTAATTACAACTTTACTCGTAAGGATAGTTAACTGAAAAAAAATAATAATTACACTTATGCCCCTCAACTTAGGGGTAAGAACAACAACACGCGCCCTCGATTTAGTTTTTTTTTTTTGTTGACACAAGCTCTAATTAACCTTAACGGCAAGATAAGTGTTAGAATGAGCCATAGTTGAGGGGGTGTTTTTATAATTTTTGATAATCGAGGAGATATTGTTGTATTTATCCTAAGTTGAGGGATGCAGGTGTAATTATCCCTTTAATTTAAGGAGATAGGTTTTGAAAATGGTCTTTTTATTGTTTTAGTCCGTTAACTCTAAGTATCTAACAAACTTAATTCTATTTTTAATAACTTTAAGATTTTATAGTCCCTTAAAAGAGTAATTTTCTCAAAGTCATTATCTCTTTATTAATCTTTAAAGTTTCTACTCCCTTAAAAATAGTTGTTGGATTCTAAATGTTATGGTGGAAACTAATTTTCGAAGTTTTGTAGATAGCTAGGCTTATAAGTTACGGAACTTTGAGCTAACTGTCTAAAAATCACAACCTAAACATGTCCTTAAAGTTGTTAATTAGAATGAGAATTTTAAAATTTTGAATTCATGCATTATAAATTATGAAACAAACCAAGTGTATATATTTTGTGTACGTTTAATTAATTCCAACAGTACCATAGGAAAACGAAAACTGAGCTTTACTAAATAATATATTCTCTAACTTAATGTTTTTATTTTTTGGTTTAATTTCTATCAGGCTTATCAAATTAAGCTAGCTTGAGTGGGACAATAGACAGTGCTAAAAAAATTGCTTAATTAATTTATTTTAAAGTAATTTTTAAAGGTCATGCATGTATATATAAGAGCTAGAACAAAAAAATAAAATAAAATAGAAATTAATTGTATGTTTATGTTGGTTGCCAACTTTTGAGGCTCATTTGAAGTCTTTAGTCATCCTATGTAACGTAGTTGCAATGCAATTGGAGCTCACTTTCCCATTCGAACTCTTAATACTCGTACTTTAGACTTCTTAATTGATTTTATAATTTAATATTATTTAATTAAAGGCAAAAATACTAAAACAAGTTCTAAAATTTATAGCAATCTAGAGCGTGCAAGAGAAACTTTGTGAAGAAAATATCTTTTCTATTATCAGAATAAAGGGTAATTACAGAATAAAATGTCAAAACCTATACAAGTCTAACGACACAAAGGTCCTAAAGTCATAGATGGGCCTGACCCAGTAAGTCTATAACCAATTATTGGGGCAAGTATGGTCACTGATTTACAGAAATTTACAACTTAAAACACTGTATGTCTGTGTCTATTGGGCTTCATTGGAAGAGCTTTTCAGCGGGCCAGAAATGATCAACGAAAACTTTCATGCTGGAATTTGGGGAAAAGCTTTAATCGTGCTTTCTTTTCCAATTGTAAAGTCGTTTTGTCGGTTTTATAAGTTATATTGTTAACAGTAGTTGCATAATTTCATGGTCCAAAATGTCAATACGAATACCTCATTTTTAAAATGAGCACACTGTATTTACTAATAGTGTCCGAAACTCCGAATTCTATGCATGATTTCTTCGGCCTTATATTTGGAGAAACATTCATAAATTTGTTAGGATGAGATTAGATAGATAAGCTAGCTAGGATCATTAAGCAATGAGATGTCCAATTAATAGGTGTTTGGCTAAACTTATTTTACGGAGTTTATAAGCTTTTAAAGTTTTAGCCAAAAACAAGATTAATTAATAGCTAGCTAGCTTATAACTTATAAGCTAATAATATTTGTCTAGCTAATATGGTCGGTTAGAAGTAGGGAAATGCTTTAAGATTTTAAAGAGAAGTTGGTATTCTCTAATTTATTTTAAAGAAGATCGTAGGCCCATAACATCGTACAAGTTATTTTAGTAGAGTCTATGGATCGAACACTCCTTGGCTCCTAGACATTAATAATTATTGCCTAGAAAAGCTTATAAGCTGAGCAAATTAAAAAGCTAGCTCTTAATTAATTATCATCAGGGACGTGTAGTACACACAAGTTTAATTTGGTAAAGTTAATCATGAAGATCGATCTTAATTAAAATCATGTGGACATATGCCAAGATTACTAATTCGGTGAAGATAAGAGCAACTTGTGGTTGGTTTAAACAACAATATAGTAGTACGTACTTAGCGATATATCCTGCACTTTTTTGGCGCTGCATATCAACAATTTGCATGCCAGCTAGTCACATTAACACCAACATCACGAAAGCTACATTTTAGACATACTCAATTACTCATGCATGCATCTAAATATATTAATTAGATATAAATATCAAAATTGAGTTACCTAATTAAGCTTATTGATGTTGATCGACTGGAAATGCATGGAGATCAGCTTCACAGATATAGATCATAGACCCTATGAGATCAGATGAAAATTAGATGGTTCGCGAAGAAAATCTTACCGTAAAATTAGGAATTGAAATATTTCATTTTCGTATAAGCATTTCCTAATTCGTGATAAATATTGTTTTAATTAATTTGAAGTTCTTGAAGAGTTACGGTATGTATAATTTAGATTTAAAATTTCATTTTTGAACCATATTTACTGTTTATGAATTAGTTTACCCAATTTTATTTAATTTGGTGCATGAGCAAGCTAGGGGATCTTTCTTATATATCAATGATCACTTTTAAGAGGGTGATTACTAATTAAGCCTGTTCTTAGCTGTAAGTGCCTAACTATACATAGTTGTGATTATACTGTTAATTAATCGTGCTTCTTTGATAGATTAAGTAGCTAGTTTGGTTGACTTCTTTTTATGTGCATTGTCCATATCGATCATGATTTGGATGAGTCATCTAAGCTGGTTTTGATTGCTTTGGTCGTTTTCAAGTCATTATTAACAAACTCTGAATTATTATTAGTTGATCTTGATGGTTAATGAATTTGAAAAGTTAGTTCTTTCTTCAAGTTTTGCTATGCTGAAATTAAAGATGTTTTACTATGAAATTATAGCTAGCAAGATATATCTATGGTTTACGTCAATGTCGACCAAATTAAGAACCCGTAATTGACCTAATTAAGTTTTCCCATTTTTGATAATTATTGTGTTGATGATGCTTCTCGAACTACCTTCTTGTTACTGTATGTTCCGTGAAGAAAACTAACTGCTGGACTTAGCTTGTAATTAAGGAGGCCATTACCATCAGGGGAGGTAATTGTAATTATTAAAACCTGAGAGGGTCATTCCTCCAGCTTTAGTCTCAACTTTTCTAGAGTATGTGTAGAGTACTTATCTATATTTTAGTTCCTTAATTAGGTCTATATATATATATATAATCTTTTCCTAACATGAATTTTGTTTCTAGATCTGTTAGGTCCTGTTTTTCCTTATGGTTCTTTTTTCCTTTAATAATGCATCCTATTTATGACAAATTAAAAAGAACTTAGATGGTGGTTAGCTTTTCAAAATATCTTGATATGATATTTAAGAGCTTAATTAATTATAAGATAATGCTAAGAGTTTGGTCAAATTTTTATGGAATGAACTTGTAAGATATTTAAAATAGTAATACCAATTTATTTTTAAGTTGTTAACAATTCCCTTATTTTCTAGTGGAATAATGGATTTTCTAATATCATTTTCCATAGCGATCGATCGACCTAAGATTTTAGGGTGACATTTTAAAATGCTAGCTAGCTTTTGGTACTGATGATGATATGTATCCTGCAGTACTGCAGAGATTTAGGGCAATTTTGATGTTCCATGACATGAGATATAAGCATGCACGTGATGTGGTGCCGCCCAAATTACAATGGCTTGAAAAATCACCATGAGAAGTGGTGATGGTCATACTATGCTACTGTTTTCATAGGACCCACTCCAAAAATTGTGCACCTGAAAAAGCCTAGCTAGCTAGGCTGGGTTCAATTCCCTTTCGCTAATGGCGTTTCCTCGCTAATTTTTGTGCATCCCATTAAATCAGTAAATGCTTATTTTGATCGATCTTCCCAGGGCCATTGATACTGACCTCCACATGATTGTACGTATATATCATGAGAATGCCACTCCACGCCATCACGAAGAAATTATATATCATATACGGACATTTCTAAAAATGTCATCATCATACTGTGTGTCGTGTCAAACACTAATGCATGCATGTAAGACAAATTTTTAGTGAAGATAATTTCGCCGTATTTATATCATGTTATGTCCGTATTGCCGTGTCTGTATTGAATCCTTACATCACTGGAATTTAATATTGGTTGGTTTTCGCTGGTAAATTAGTATTCTTAACTTTGAACCTAGCTCGTTTAACCACCAACGATTATAAACACTGCAAGCAAAACAGTTGGGAGTATATATAAAAGTTGTCACTTATCAGTCTATAACAATCATAGTGAATTAATGCATTTTATACTAGCTAGCTATCCTCTCTTTTGATTAGTTCCCATCTAAATCTTGACAGTACCATCTATATATCAATTGTTTTTAATTTTGATTCATCGTTCCCTTTATGTGTATTTGATCGTGAAGTGTTAATGAACAGACAATTCTACCCCTTTGTATTCTCTGACCAATTAATCTTAACATGTGATATATATATATATATATATATATATATATATATATATATATATATACCGGCGTAACGATACAGATTTTTTCTAAACATTTTACATTAAAAAAGTGTCTGACACAATATATATGATATGACAAGGTAGAATTTTTAGAATTATTATCCGTATGTGATCATTATACAGTACGAATGATAATTTAATACTGTTACCAAAAAAAGAAAGAAGATAATTTAATACTTTTATTTCACGTTTTGCATTAAGATTACATTACTTTTACTGATTGAAGAATGATTTGTTAAACAAGCAAGATATATAGAATATATATAGAAATGCGCATATTCTTGGAGAATTTATTTTTCATCAGATACAAGTTAAGTAACTAGATGATATTACACATTCCCCCGAAAATAAAAGAGGAACGTCATTCACAATTTGACTCATGGACTCGCAAAAATAATCATCACTAATTTTTCATATATATTCCGACTAACGTACATACCACCATGTTTCTACTAAAAATTAAGGATATATCGCACCAATAGCTAGCATAATGCATGGATATTTAACCCTTGAAGAAAAAAATATACAGGGCTTTAATTTCGGACGCATACATGCTAATAATAATAATAATACTTATTTAGCATGTTAGATATATATATATATGTATATATATATATATATATAATTATTTGGTAACTTAATTCCCTAAATAAATTTAATTTTGGCTAATTATAAACTTCCTCCTCCTCGTTCTCCTCTTGCTCTATCCAAAATCGGGCTGGGAGCCCATTATGTGGCACTGGAAATGGGCTGTACTGGACCATATTCTGGGAGCCCACCACTTTCCACCTGCAGGTTTATTCAAAATTACTATAACTGTAAACTGTACAAAATTTAAAAAAAATAAATTCCAAATCATGGATGGGTCTGCTGTATGAAGTACATAATATTTTTTTGAAATTTCGTAGCTTAATTAGAAAATTCAAACAATTACGAAAAAAAAAAAATGATTTGATATTTGTCCTAACGTACGCCTACCTCAATTTGTTCACCAGATGATGTATCAAAATCAGCATCTCAAGTTTGGCAAGTTCATTTCCAGGACAAGAGTGGGCCCCATTGCCAAATGGCATAAATGTATTGGGTTTTGGAGCAACCTGCATCCCCACAACAACCACAACAAAATTTAAGTAAAACACCACCTCAATAAAAAGAAAAAAAAACTAAAATATTCTCTTTTTTTTTTTAGCTTTTAGTACTGCTTCTCTAGAAACATATGGAACTGAATAAATAGTTGCTAGCCATATTTTCAAAATTAAATAATGAAGAAATTAAAAAAGAATAATGGGGGCAATTTTGTCATACCTCAAACCTACATGGATCAAAATTTTGGGGTTCATTGAAAAATTCTGGATTGTGATGAATATTTCGAAACAATGGCATAACCTTCCAACCTTTCGGAATACGATAACCTGATGCCCAATAATAATTATATTATTAGTAAATTTTAATTGTCATTATTTCCTATAAAAACAAAAAAGACAAATTAAAAATTTTAAAAATAATTAATAGATTATTTTTTACCATTATATTCTACATCAACAGCAGCTTCTCTAAAAGTGAATGAGACAATGCTTGCCATCCTTAAACTCTCCAATATAACCTGCATAATTAGTTAATTAATGACGTCTAAGTTAGGGGACTTTTTTTTTTCCTCTCAAATTAGGAATACCAAATCAAATACCTTATACGTGAATGGCATTTTTCTAGTTTGACCCCATGTAAGGCTCCTATTTCCTTTTTCATTTGAAAGGTATATTTCTTTCTGCTCATCCTGTAGACATTGTCAACATAGAATTATATATGTAAGAACATTCTACATTATTAAACTTCTATATATTCATAAATTAAGCCAGAAATTAAACTACCTTAACAGCTTGTAATAGTTTAGGATCATCATGAAGGTACTTGAGTATCCAAGTTAATGCACTGGCTGTAGTATCTTGAGCAGCAAATAGTACTCCGATAATATTATCAGCAATTTCATCATCCCTCAAAATCTGCCCTTTCTCATTCTTGAAATTTAGAAGATGCCCCAGAAGATCATTCTCCAGCAACTTTCTCTCATGAATTATCTCATGAAGAATCTGACTCAGCCTTTTTCTTGCCTTCAATAATTCATCCACAAATTAAAGGGTCAGAAATTATTGAATCTTTGATATGTAATAGTACCATATGCATGTTTCATTAATATTTTTATGCATAAGGTACTGCAGGTAGGTGTAATAAATTATAAATAAGAAGTTGTTGGGCCGGTTGAATTAATTGAATTTCTGATTAATTCTGATCTCACCATTAAAGCTTTGTGATAAGCTGTTCGTGGTAGGTTTGTAGGGAAGGAATTGTAGCCTTTATCCACTACGGAATAGTTATCCTTTAACTCTTCCTTGAAATGTTTTTCCAACCGCCCAAAAATAGCTAAAATTCCCACCTCGAAGGAGAACTGTGTAAAGACCATGACACGTATTAGAAGACAGACCGGTACTTACAATATTAACAACAAATCAAACAAGACCCCACCCATGTTACAAAATATACACACGAATCCCAGTACTTCAGATTCTATTTACACGAGCAATTCCAAAAATTAATTAAAATATATGTACCTTCTTCATTTCTTGGAATGTGTTGATGATGTGTCCAGTACTAGCCCATGAATTTAGAGTAGTGATAGCTAAAGCTTCTATATCAGGAATTAATTTCTTGATGGCTTCAGGAGATAACGAGCTCTGCACGAGCTTTCTGAGTTGTGTATGATACTCTCCCTGGTGGAAAAACAGCGCTGCTGGTCCGATCATCTTCTCTTTGCTTTTGGGATATGTCGGTTTAAATAAACCTGCGTGAGTTACCAAAACGAAACGCGCCGCCTCTGGGCTAGCTAACATCACACAGGGACAACCAAGAATGTGTGTTTTAAATATATCCCCATATCTGGACCATCACAAACGATATATCGAGATTAAATAATCTTATTATTTAAAAAATGTTTTTAAAACATGAGGATACTAAATAAATAAAATACCTTTTCTGCTTGTCGGAAAAGAAGGTGTTGGGATCTTTGGAGTACAATTGGAGTGTTTCACCGATATAAGGCCAACCCATGGAACCTGGGGGTAATTTTGGTGCTAGTTTTAGCTTTCTACATAAATTGTGTTTTTTGGATATATGATAATAGACGATTGTGGAAATAAAGAGAAGGATGTAGATGAACGTAGTGATGAAGATATCCATATATAAACGTCGAGCTAGCTAGGAAACTAGCTAAGATTATTTGTGTTTGGGTTGTTTTAGACAGTACTGCTGGTTGCAATATGGGCTCTGAGGTAGGAGATATATCTAGCTAGCTAGTACATATGTATGTGTTTGGTTTTATTGTTATAGTGCAAGTTCTGTATCGATTGATGAGATTATATAGGAGATGGTGTGGTGTTTATATAGAGCCACACGAAGAAGAAAATGGATCGGATGGCGACGGATGATGTGCTGTGCCTGTGAAGAACAAAATTTAATTATATACCAAATATTACGGAATATATATGTGAAAAAAAATAGATACATATTGTTCTTATTCTCTTTAATTATTATGACTGTGGTGAATTAAATGTTGAAAATTGACCACTTTTACCAGGGGAGGAGTACTGTTAAAATTTTTGTGAAATTTTTTTGATTGGTTGAATATTATTAATTACAAGTCTTGAATAATCTAGAGATGGATTCTGTCCTGTACGTCCTGTGTGCATGTGATCAAATTCTAGCTAAGGAACTGTTATTACGAAAAAGTTCATCCATGGATTAGGATGTCAACTCTATATGTATGCATCTAGCTCTCTGGATATATTTCAATAACCGAAAATTCAAATGAAGATCAGGAATATTGTACGAATGAAAAGTGAGATAGTAATTTTTTTATCCCCAACCACACTTATATGTATTTATTACATATAGGTCCTTAAATTGGTCAACATTCGCTTCTGAATAAGTGGTAGGATCTAAATGCATGTATACAATAAAAGTTAAACTACATGATCTTGGTTGTCGCTTACATCTAGGGACTCATGCTTTAGTTTTTACGTTAAATCTGACCAAATATAGACCAATTCAGGGACCTAAATATAATAAATATATCTAAGTGGACCTAAATATAAATATGTCTAACATTAGAGACCCATATATAATTCGCTCATCGTAATTAAAGAATCTCTCAAAAAAAAAAAAAAAAAAAAGGTTTTCATGTTCTTGATAATATAGTGGATTAATTATTATATATATAGACTATCTATTATGTTAGTTAAACTGACACGACTCATATCTAAAGCTATACATAGCAGGATAGGAGTATGAAATGCTCATGATTACTCGTGCCACTGCTCTTTTGGTCCCAGCCCGCAAAAGTGCGGATGGATGAGCTCTTAATATTGATGCATGTTTAAAACAAAAAAAGAAAAGAAAAAACAATGTCCATCCTTAATTTGTTTCAGTAAATTAAAATAAAAAATTAGTTAATGCTTCTCTATGAACGTAACTGATGACAATATTTGTAGTGGCGCACTTATATCGATCGATCATGTTGATAAGGAGCTATACATCAGGCAACGGATAGCTAGCTAGCTGTGTCAGCTGCAAATAACGTTATGAAGTACTTAGTTCTAATTATAGACCGGATTTATCATTTAAGACATCATTCACATAAAAGTTTCAATTCATGTCAGCAGGAGATCGATCACAGCCACGTACAATTTTAATTACAAAATCATAATTAATCTAGATATAAATATAAAAGTTGTTGTTTGTACAGATCCTGATATATATTTCCATACTCTCCCGACCTTTCATCATCATTCAACAAAAAAAAAAAAAAAATCATTCACAGAAACAGCTGGTTTAAATTTAATCCTACTCGATCACATGGAGGATAGTACTTTTGAATTATGACGGAAAATTAATTTCACTTTTTATTCCCAAAATTTAGGTATTTGTGATCACTTAATTAAATATATATAATGTGAGCGAAATTTCTTATATTATAATCCAGTTTGGTCCATTCCGTTGACTAACGGAAAACATATTAATTTCATTAAGTTTTTGAATATTCTAGGAAGCTGGAAAAACAGACTGGAGACTGCACATGCATATATGTTATATATTTTTAGGTGAAAGATTAGTAACGCGCGCGGCCAGTTTCGTTCAAGTGACCATTACTCTCGATCGGCCAGCACTATGATGCAACACAATCATTCGTAAATTGACAGATCTCGTGGATCGAGATCTGCCCATTTTCTATTCGCGCCGTAGATCCACCATGTCCAATCCAATCATGCTCCAATATTCGATCTGCAGGTTTCAGAGGATCTCTCTCTCTCTTCAATATAAAAAATATTCTTCTCCAATTCCACATTTCCCCAATGGATAATATTACTTTAATTTCTCGTTAAGTTAATTTTGGATAATGGATTAATTTTGCATGGATCACCTGTATTAATTAGATTTAAATAGCAAGAAATTAGACAACGTGAAAAAATATATATATCGTCGTTCAAAAAAGTTAATTTGCCTTAAAACTCTAGTAGATCTAGTTAATGAAAGTTAGGTTCTTCTTTGCATGATGATCGAGTAATTAAATTATTAATTGTGTACAAGCCATGGAAGACCTAGGAATTAATCTTGCGTGGATGAACAAAAGTAGCTAGGTCTAATTTTTGGAAGTAGGTTGCTGCCTGCCTGCCTGCCTGCTGGCGTATTAACTTACAAAATGGTGGAGATATATATATATATATCTAGGGACTTGACGACACATATTAGCCAGCGTCACTTTTCCTCATAACATGTGCACTGTTTTTCCCTTCAAAGACTGGACTTTAACGGAAATAAAATATTAATTTGCTCCGCCAGTCAATTACTAACAGAAATGACCAAACTTGATTAAGCTTAGGAAAATTGGCCCGAATTTAGTTAAGTCGTAAACTATAAGACCAAAATTAGACAACAACTTAAACTTTGGGACTAGAAGTGAAAATTTTCCAAAGTATCATATTCAAACAGTAATTTAAGTCAACGTCAGCGTGTAATCGATCTTCAAGGTTAATACGAATCTTGAAGAGTCGGCGGCTCGGCGCTGCCCCGGCCGGCATAGTAGCAATGGAATCCAGCTCATGCACAGGATCACCGTGCATGGTCTCACACTTTCTAGATCCAACGGCCAGATGAACGTCACGTCAACACATCACATGGGACAACGTCGGTGATCTACGGATGTGAACCTTCGCGATGTGTGGGACTCCCCCTGCACGCTGCTCCTTTGTAGGGGATAGTGCAGCTCGTACTACTTGGCGACACGTGTGTCTTGAAGGACCTGGTATTGTGTGGGCGAGACCACAGAAAGGAAGTGTAGTTACCTTATTAGGAAAAATGTCGGCTATTTGATCTTGCGGATAATAGTTACCTAGACAAAACTCAAACTGTTGATTGCCACATTCAATGGGGAACATTTAAGATTATTGATCTTCTTATCAGTTATCATCAGTCACTTGCACGCTTCAAGGTCCAGATTTATTCGTTCCTTTTCTCTTTTACTGAGATTTTTTATTTACTCATTAATCAATATTGGGATTTTAATTTGTCTCAGAGTTATTGTGCATCCAGTGTGACATGACGACTGTACATATTTTTGTTGGTGATGATTTTTTTTTTTTTTTATTTGGGACCAAAATTCCTAAGAAATTAGAGTATCAGAATTACAAAGTCACACCTAGCTCTCTTGTTGCAAATATATAAAATGATATAGGATTCGAATCCCTAACTTATATTTTATGGAACAATTGGATTGGAAGATCAGTCGCTTTCAGTTGGGTCTCTACAGTACCCAAGCTCAGAAAAATTCCGGTGAAGAATAATTAAAAAAATGATCTCCTGATGATTGGCAGCGATCTTATATATATATATATATCTCTCTGTCACTTTCAACTTTTGAGATTGGGGGAAACTATTAAACAATTGTTTTACAACAAATATATAAGATTTTAAAACATCATTTAGACTCCTTTATTAGGAATATTCATTATCTAAAGCAACCGATGGACATATTGAGAGATATAATATTTATGATCTTTCCCTTTAAAAAATAAATAAAAAAAGGCCTAATTGCATTTTTAGTCTTGTAATTATCGATTTTTAGCATTTTGGATCCTAAGCTTTTTCACTTGCAATTTTAGTCCAATAATTTTGAAATTATAGCAATTTTAGTCCTAGCTTCAGTAGCCGGAGCCCTACTTAATTTCTTGCTGGAAATTGGCACGTGGCATGTTGGAGATACACGTAAGTTTTAGTTTTCTCGTTATCCACAGTAACATATGCAATGGGGTATATATTGTTATTTGTATCTACCCCAATTGATATTGTTACACTTTATTAATCTGATGTGGAGCTTAATTACTTGTATCGACATGGAGAAAGCTAGCTAGTGGAGGGAATTACCCAAATTAATTTGTAGAACTAGCTAGTGGATCGACATGGAGAAAGCTAGCTAGGGTTAATTTGGGAGAGAATATATATAATTTTCCTTCCTTTTTAAAGCTAGCTAGCTTCAGTAGACTTATATTATATGAATCAAAACCAGCCAACATTAACTACATGCATGGAACATGTCACGTTCTATCCAATTTCTCACTAGATCTCCAGAGTCAGAAAATTCACGTCAACTCTTCAATATAGATATAATTAGGACCAATTTAGTAATATTTTCATGGATTTTTTGAATGGAATATCACTTTGCGTCAGTCACAGGCCCGGCCCGACATATGGCTGTTTTCCGTGTGGTTTTGGGAGATCACACAGTACGTACATGATTACGAAATGAAATAATTAATTGTAGCCCAAGAAGTCAATATAAATAAATAAGGTTAATATATATAATATGGATTTTGCAAATTTCCTCATGTTGAAAACTTGAAAGTAAATTGAGAAACGTTGACTTTCTTTGTAATTGATGCATGCCACGTACTATATATTATTAAAAACGATCAATAATTAATGAGCAGCTAGCAAAGTTGCAACTGTTCAACCGGTGCACGCCTCTTCTTTTCGTGTACTGTGCTTCCTTCAGCCTTCAGCTCCAATTTAATTAAGTTTTATGGATGAGAATAAAGTATTATAGTACTGTTTTCTTTTTTGTTACTTGTAATCATATGTTTGGTTTTATCTATAAATTTATTCCTTTTGTTGAATTTATATTTTTTAATTTTAATTTATTATAATAATAACCTTTAATACAATATTATTCTATCAAGTATATATATATAGTGACACGCTAAAATTTATTTTTATCGCGACTCCACCTGTACTGCATATATCCTATTATAAATATGACGACAACTTTAAATACTAAATATTATCATCACATGCATTTAAACTACTATTAAATTGATGAGGTCGTTTTTTGGTACGGGATCTGGATCGTCCACGTGGCCCAGACAAACAGTTGAATTTGTAGATGGGAGTTCGGCTATGACCTGAAAAGCACTAGCATGGGATTACTTTAGCCGGAGGGGGTTGTCTCCGGCGTAGCCTCTCCACTGAATTAAGTCAGTTTCGAATAGGATATTCGTCAAGAGAGAATGGAAGTCAAAGTTATTAACTCGAAGAGCTTACCTACCATAATAAATGATGGGGGTATTTATAGGGAGGCTTCCTACCTATCGGGTATGGCCTCGACCATGGGGCATTTAATGCCTGTGCCTCGGATCTGACTCATTCCCTGACAGGACTGATTGCCTGTCACTTCTGGAGATACAGAATACGGAAGGCAATCAGAGTAGATACGGCGCAATTAATGCGGCTGCTGCGGGGTCGACCGTGTAGGGATGGGACAGGTTCGAGCCTCCGTAGGTCGACCCTCGATCTACGTTCTAGGAGGATTAGCGAGTCGAATATCGATCCTCGAGCCTGAAGGGTTGATATATGGCACCCGGGAGGTTCTACATTGTAATGACGGTCGGGGTATCAGGGCGAGCTATGGTCGACCCTCGAGCATGTTCTTGAGTCAAGCGTGGGTTGACCCGGGTTTAGATACACGTGGCGTTTTGACTCTTTTACGAGTGTGCCACGTGTATTCTCCAAGATATTCCCCATCATAAATGATCAATTGTCATTTGAAATTATTAATTTCGTAAATAATAAATTATACAATTTAGTCATATATAATACTGATCTATAGATCTCCTTAATTCAGTCCTCTCGCTCTCTCTCAATTAAGACGTACACATGGACTTTAAAGACTTGTGAATTAATCTCATCTAGAAAATATATATAATAGTGACCATATCTCTGGCAAAAGAAAAGATTCAGATCTCTTGACATGATGATACATATAGCGTTGCTTGATTCGTTTTACTTGTACTGATCTCATCATCTTGCCCATGAATTCAAATCTGACTAAAAAGTCAATTGCTAGATCAAATTGGTTTCGAAAAACTAAACTGGTCCATATATATCCATTTGTGATGGTAACGTACACCTGCTGCATGCCTCTCAAATTCCTTCAAGATATATATATATATATATATATATATATATATATATATATATATATATATATATATATTCTTATTTATGATCTCATACTCATCACGCTGCAGATTCATGAAATCTACTATAATTACGTTTTCCTAAATACTGGATCTATATATCTAGCTCGGATTTCTACGTAATAGTACGTATTAACTTTTGCCATGAAAACATATATATAATTAAGTTCTCCGAATAAATGTCAATTATATTGATATATATGGTCTAATTAATTCACTCTTCCTGTTGAGTTTGCTGAAAGAGTACGTGATTTTGTTTCAAATATTTGTGCCGGTTTTCAGGTTAGCATTTGCAAAATCAACAAGTTGTAATTAATTATATTAGAGGCATGAGACATCAGATCTAATTAGTCACATTTATATATATAACTTAATTTTGTTGTGAAACGTACGTACTATATATAAAGCATAAAGTAAAGATCAGTGATCGTGCACAGCCTATATATATAATTGCATGTTCATGATCTATATATATTGTTTCTTAATTTTTTTTTTCTTTTAATTTATGCATTGATTTAAAGCAAGATTATCGGAATATTCAATCTGCAGACTTTCCCAATAGAATTAAGCTGTCATGGAGTATATATTCCTACTAGCTAGTCCGATTAAAACGTACATATATATAGTACCCAACTAACTAGTCATTGCAACCATACCAATACAATAATAATGAATTAAACTCTAGCTACTTCTTATTGCGAACTCTATATTTTATACAAACCTGACTTACGACTATTAATTAACTGCAAGACGTAAATGATTACTAGAATCGATCGAGTTCACTGATTTAGCATGCATGCTTTATTTACCAGTTATCACACAGTACACTTTCTCCAATAATATAATACTTACCTTCGAAGTTCGATCTATATAGAGTTCTTTTTTTTTCTTTTTGGGGGTGGGGGGTGGGGGTACATATATATATAGAGTCAACTAAAATACAAATTAGGAAATAGACATACGATGTCATTATCCAAATGCAGAAGATTAAGATCTGGAGTTATCCCTGAAAACAAACATATCTACATAAGTGCGTTTTACATATATGCCAATATCTGCCTAATCTAGAAAAAAAAGGGAATGAGGGATAATTATGATCGATCATCAGACCTTCGTTTTTCTCCTTTTATTGCAACATTAATATATATATATATATATATATATATATATATATGGCTAAAAGCCAACTCTATTTTTCAGGCCATCACTCGATTGTTTTTCCACTTAGTGGTGCTGAGTCTCAAGATGACGTGGCCGCCTATTAATCTAACCTTTTCTTTTTTGTATGTTACTCGATATTCTCATCTATACATGCATGATGATGATTTTCTTGGATAAATGATTAAGACATTCAAATCATATTGTTAATTTTTCAGGCAATATATAGGTAGATTGAGAGACGTTGTGGGATTAGGATATATATATAGAGATCGAGACATATATAGGGTTTATACTCTTGATTAATTCATCCAAAAATATTGAATCAAATTAATATCATGCGTGATATATAGCAGTCACAAATTAAAGCACTGCGCACCAAAGAAAAAAAAAACAGTGACAAAGCTAGCTAAGAGGTACTTAAAAGTGACTATATATTCCTCTTCAATTTAATTAATTTTCACTCACTCTAACATTCACTAAAAAATGCACAACTCAAATTTTACTGTCCTTCTAGCTAGGGTTTCTTCTTTTTCTATTTTATTTTATTTTATTTTATTTTTGGTCTGATCTTGAAAATCATGAATATGAAATTATGTGGAATAGCAGTGCTACTAATTAGCCAGAAAGGTGACAGTAACATATGTGGCCGAGCGAGCGACAGTGTTGTAAACCTAGCTAGGGAGGCAGATTTGAAGCATCTCTCTCTCTCTCTCTCTCTCTCTTACAGACACACACACACACACCAAAGTCTTGAGAATATGCATGTATTCGATTGTCATGACAAGTCACCAACCTAAAACTTTCTCTATTTATGACACACAAATTAATCCACAACTTACTCTAGCTAGCTAGTCAAGAACTGATATTTTAAGCATAAGTCAAGAATTGGTTGGGTGGTGTCTCTTTTGACCTTGTTATGTGTCTCGATCGATCCCATAAATTTTGTACGACTATGTGTTAGCTCATGAAACCGACAAATGAATGATTTTTAATTTGTTGGGTTTTTTGAAAATAAGGATCGATGCGTGTAATGTAATGACTACTATACATTATTGAGTTGAGCAAAATATATATATATATATATATATATATATATATATATATATATATATATATATATATATATATATATTGTTTTTTGGTGGCTCAGTTTTCTGCTAGCTGTTATATATTGACCAATGTGAAAAGCTTAATAGTAGCAAGGAAGAACGTAGTACAGAAATGTGAAATACACGAATGCAGTAATGAAAAGAAAGAACTCAAGTCAAAAATGATGGGATTTCTGGGGATAACATTGTCCCCAGCTTTAACAAGAAAAAGCAGAATAATTATCCTGGCTAGAGTAGAAGTTTTGATCACATCATATACGATTAATTCGCAGCAACTTTCAAGTTTCAACATACATATATAATATTAGGGGTAAATACAGCAACACTCCCTCAACTATTAAAAATTATAGATAAAAACAAGAAAATGACTACCGGCAGGACCTAAGTGTTAGACAGAGTCATAGTTGAGGGAGTGTCTTTGTAATTTCCAATAGTAGAGGGGGTCTTGTGGTATTTTTTCCTAAATCGAGTGGACGTAAATGTAATTAATTATTCCTTAAATTACATATGATTTATGATTTAAATTTTAAAAAATAGGCATTTCGTTCAATTTGTAGCTCAATTATATTTTAAATTTAAGTCCATAATATATATAGCTGGGTATTGGTAATAGATCAATTCAAACGGGAGATCAATTCGAATATGGGGATATTGATCATTTGTTCCTACTTCCTAGGCAGGCTTAGGCAATTTGAACTATAAAATACGGCCTGTATATGGGTCAATATTGCTTTGATGGGGAACACATCTAAAAACCCAGTCCAAATTAAGAGAAAGCCCAGTCACTTGTATAAATTGAAACCCAACCAAAATGGATCCACAAATTAATTATACCCAAACTGAATTGGAACTATGAAAACCTATACAGCCCAGCCCACAAAGACACAGAAGTGGGGAGAAGCTTTTTTCTCTTACCTTGTGTCCTTATATGATAGTTTTGAGTTTTTCCCATGATAATGTTGGAGAACACGGATCCCACACTCATATAGTATAATAGAATTTTTAGAAGTATCTTTATTTCATTTGGAGCGGTAAGTGTTAACAATATAATGCGACATAATATTTAAATAGAAAATCTATTTTATTTAACAGAACGAATTAATTACATGAGAAAGATAATCTCCCCAAAATTTAATAATAAAGTAAATACGAAAATGAAACCCTTCCCCGAATTTCTTCCATTACCCCTTCTTTAACTTTAAAAAAAATCCTTTTTCCTGAAATTCTATTCAAGAATTATTATCTTGAAAGTTAAAAAGCTGTCCCTTCAAAAAAAAAGTAAAAAAATATAGAAAGTCCAAAAACGAAACAAAAAGTAATACCACAACAGAGAAAAATTTAAATTAAGCTGAGATATAGATCTGTATTAGAATAATATAGTAGTAGTTGTACACATTACTTCCATCTCAGTTCTCCATATACCAAAGAATTTATTACAATTCCTCACACCAAACACATCCAAATTCACAAACAAACTCCCATTTCTTAGATAATCTCCTTCCAACTCCAAATTGAGTAGTTCATCTTCCAAGAAACCATCAATCTTCACTTTCTTCCCTTTCTCTAAGAACAGCTCCAAATTTCTCCACAAGCAAATCAACAACCAATGGCACCAAATCCTCACAAGGCACAGCCTTCTTATAAATATCTCCCAAATGCGAGTCACTCCCAATTCTCCCTCCGAAAAAAACATCCGCTCCTTCGACCATTTTACCGTCCTTCCTCGCCATGCATCCCATGAACCCTATATCCGCCACCTGGACCTGCCCGCATGTGTTCGGGCAACCTGTCCAGTGCATCCTGACCGGCTTCGTGACTGAGACGAGCCTCTGCACCTCTTCGGTCACTTTGAGGGCCCGAGCTTTGGTCTCAATGATAGCCTGCCCGCAAAATTGGTTGCCCGTGCACGCCACGAGCCCCTTCATGAGGATAGGTGGCTCTGGTGAAAATCGGTCCTTCAGAAGGGGTTCGGCAAGGAGGGCCTCGATTTTTGAGTTCTCTACATTTGGGATTATTATGTTTTGCTCAACTGTGAGCCTCAGCTCGCCAGAACCATACGTATCTGCCAGACGCGCAAGTTCGTCCATGTCATCTGCCTGGACACGGCCCACCGGAATGTGGACCCCAACAAAGCTATAGCCTTCTTGTTTCTGAGGGTGGACGCCGAAATAGTCTCTCCTCACCCATTGGGGGTTGACGAGGTCCTCTGAAGAGGCTCTCTCTAATTCTTGTTGAGGCATTCTCTTCACAACTTCATCCCTGAATTTCTCGATGCCCTGAATCACCCAAGAAAATGAAGAAAGTCGTTAGTAAAATTTGTAGCAATACAAAGAATTAACATTTTGGAGCTCAACACATATCAATCGAATGCGAAGAGTTAAAATATTCAAATGTTTTCACAATACATTACAAACTGGAATAGGGTGAAATTCATTACAATGAATATTGGAAAATCATATTGCATTAAAACTAGTGATAATTACAGAAAACCCCCTGAGGTTAGATCTTTTTTCTAAAAACACCCTGAAACCTTGAAATATTACGAATACCCCCCTGGTCAGCTGAAACCTTTCAATTACCCCCCTTGAAACATAAAAATGTATACGAAATACCCCCTAAAAAACCTTACAAATTCCCCCATCAGGGGGGTAAGTGTAATATTACAAGGTTTCAGGGTATTTTTTTGTAGACGGCGTAAACCTCAGGGGGTTCGTAACTGACCCTTAAAACTAATACATAGCAGCTACCAACATAAATTAATTTAAATTATACTGTGTAAAATTTAAATACATTTGATAGCATTATTCAGGTTTTTTACTAATTAATAAGATATTCCATCAATCCTTTTGAGAAAAGTTACTAAAATTTAGAAAGATATTGATCTCATGACAGGAGAAATGAGAATAAGAGTTAATCGGTAGGACTTACAAGTTCATCTATTAACCACATCATTCTTGTTCTCTGCCTGTTTCCTCTGAAACCAAGATCTCTGAAAGTTTCAAGTATAGCTCTGCAAATTGGGAGTATATCATCGCCCGGGACCCATGCATCGAGCGGGATTGCTTCAGCACATCTCTTGGGGCTGAAGAATCCACCAACAAGAATATTAAACCCGAAACGACCATTCTTCGTAGCCGGCATATAAGCAAGATCATTAATGTGAGGATGCTCATAAAGATCATGAGATCCAATCACGCACACATTCCACTTCCTTGGCCTGGGAAAAAAATGAAAAATTACACCATCAATAATTTTTCAGCAAACAAAAAGGCAGTAATCATGTAGCTGTTATCGCTTTCTCTTTTTAAAATCTTGCTGAACTTACAAGTTGGTGAAATCAGGATTTCCTCGCGAATTGGCTGTAATATATTGAGAGAGCAAATTGTTGTAAGGTCTTGTATCGACAATTTCTTGTGGATCAATTCCAGCAAGTGGATTTCCGACTGGGTTTCTTACATTATCCATTCCACTTTGTAAGCTTGTTAGTCCAACTTCTTCGAGCCCTTTTAGAATCTCGGGCACATCGGGCAGAACAACGCCACGAATCTGCCAATTCTGCCTCGTGGTAACATCAGCACAACCTTCTTTCCCGTATTTCCTAATCACGCTTGCTAAATAACGTGTTTGGTCACTCGTTGTTACTCCATTTGGGAGCTTAAGTCTCATCATGAATCGCCCATCTGATTAGATAAAAGATAGTTGGATAAAATCAGATCCCAGAAATGAGGAAATTTTTAGTTAACGGATAATATAGTTGCTTTCAGAGATGATCCCATATCATTTATCTAAATATTTACGAAAATTAAAATAATTACAGCTAAAAAAGCATAAAATCCCAGCTGATGTGAGAGAGACAGAGACTTACACTGATGCTTTCTCCTGTGGAAGAGACCAAGCCATTTGAGTCTGACATCAATATCTTCCTTAGAGAGCTTTGAGCCTTCAATCTCTTCAAGAGACATTTTAGCGAGCTCTTCGATTCCATTTTCCATGAATAATGTCATCGGCTCCTTCTCAATCTTCACCTTTTCCTGTGGATTTATCCCCTGTCTGAACTTTTCCTTCAGCACAAAGAATCCATCTTTCTGTTCCACTCTCGGCTCGAGCCTCTCGGCGTCGACCTCTGCAGACCCAGATGCCGGAGGCGCCACCGTCTGCGGCGGTGTGGCGTGGAGTCTAATGTTTTTGAATCTGTTACTAGAATGCGGCACCGAAGGTGCCAAGAACCTGACAGAAAGCGACGACATGCTGAGTAGCAATCAAGGGAGCTCAGAATACTAGTACAGCTAGCGGCGGAGGAGGTAGCGGTGGATGGCGGTGGAGGGAGGAGAGGGTGAGGTGAGACCATTTTGTAGGTGCGGTGTGGACCTTAAAGAGGTGTGTGTGATCAGCTGGATGGACTCTTGAACATTGCTAAAGGTCATTTCTCTTTGCTTATGCGACAGTTATATATGTATTGACGGAAATAACCCTGTTTTAGTTATTGTATTAAGTGTGGGGCCATTTGCGACTCTGCCACGTGAAGTTGCGGCTGTCGTGGGGGTATTTTGGGGAGTTAGCACATAATAATGATTTGAGAGAGAGAGAGAGAGAAGGGCGTGTGGCGGTGGTGGCGCTTGGAGATTATGATAAAAATAGGAAAGTCTCCGCTCCGCCTGTTGGTTGTTTCAGCGTTCAAGTCTTTTGGCGTTATGTTTGGGCTCTTTCTGTCCTGTTTTCGGAAGATAAAATGGCCAGTTTATTTATAATTTAAGATATTTAATTATTTATTATAGATATTAGTTGCAATTAATACTGTTTAGGATATCAGGATAAATCTATTTTGTAGTGTATAATATCCCCTTAACCATAAAAAAACAGTACTGAACCTAACGAATGAAAAATGATACCGATAATTCAAATAAATGATTTCTGTGACTAAGAGGGCGTGTGTACTGTTTTTTTTTAAAGAAAGACCCTCAACGAGAGGCAACTATATTAACTCAAATCAGTAAGAATAAGATCCAAAACAAATTAGGGAACATCACCCAAACTAACGCGAGCCGAAGCTGCATTTCTAACTAAAGCGTGAGCTACTCTATTAGCATCACGTCGAACAAACTCAAACCGAAAATCCACAAAATGAACAAGTAAACTATGGATATCTAAAATAAGATTTCCTAAAGAGGAGAAGTTCTCAGAGGCACATTGGAATTTCTGAATCAAGCTCAAGCAATCACCCTCGAACACAACGCGGGGCCCCGAAGTCCACAGCCAATCGCACGGCATAAAAACACGCCAAAGTCTCAGCATATTCCGGATTGCAAGGCCCCGGAGCACGAGCCAATTCCCAGCCCGCGCACGTCCCCGAAGAATCACTCCGATTCCAACTTCACTAGACTCAACAAACACCGCCCCATTAAAATTCACTTTGAACCAACTCGGCCAGAGTTGCAACCAACGGTTAGGAAAAGGTCTATGCACCCAGGATCCCAAGACAAAGGAAGGCCGACCACTATCAACCGCATACAACTTTGCAAAGCTCGCCACTTCGGCTGGAGACCGAACTACCCCTTCCACCCTTCTTTTGTTCCACCCCTTCCACCCTTCTTTTGTTCCGAGCCCCCCAAAGAGCCCATAAAAATGTGAGAAATCTAGCTCCACCGTCCGCGTCAAGCTCTCCCAAAACCGTGCCAAGACCTCCACAAAAATCCTCTCGGACCGCCGCAACATGGGCCGTTGAAATGTCTGAAAGAGCCCAAACATTCCTAGCAAATTGGCAATCAAACAATGCATGCCGACGGTCCTCTTCCGTCTCATCACATGCCGGACATCCACCCTCAGCATTACAGTGGCGCCGGCATAAAGTCGACACCGTTGGAAGAATATCATGCGCCGCTCGCCACGCTAGCATCCAGAGGGCGTGTGTACTGTTGACTGAAGTTATTTACCGGATATAAATTTACACACTTTATAATATGTATGTATTAAGAACTTCTAAAATGTTAATCTTTATTTTATAATAATAATTATTTGTGTTATTAATATGATCTGAAATGAAAGAGCTTGTTTTAGACCAAAAACCGTTGCCATAAACAGATAGCAAATCAGGGTCTCCAGGTAATTTTTAGAAGTCTTAGTGAGTAAGGTTCTCCTGATTATAATATCATAACACGACAACAAGGAAAAGATTCTCGATATACATTAAGTGAGAATTCAAAACTTATCTCTACCAAATAAGTTCATGATAATTTATTTTTCTTTCATATCATAATGAAAATTAAACAAATTTCGAAAGTTGTTATAACCAAATAATCACTAGTAATAATTGGCCAAATGCTATATTTGGTAATTTATGTTTACGTTTGTTTCACATTAGTTTTTAATATTCTAAATGTGACATATAAAATTTAAAGTTACTATTTCGTTCCACTTAAATCCTTCAGACAACTATCTAGCCAGAAGGAGGAGCAAATTAAAATCGTCTTTTTCATATATGTATATGTTGTATTTAAACAATTTACCAAATATAGCATTTTGCCTTAATAAATATTTATATATATCACTTTTTAAGATACATTTTCGTGACTATAAAGTATAAACAATCTTAAGATCGAGTTAAAAGACAAATATTATCGTATCAACTACAAAGTATTGACCACTCACCATAGCATGTGATAAAAAGGAAACAATATACAGTTTAAATACATTAATACTAATAGTCTTTAGTAACAATTATAACAAGTATTACCAAAGTTCAATTGATTTAAGGTTCGAATCCTAACTTGTGCATGAAACAACTGAATTAGGATAGTTGCCTCTAAATGAACTTCTGCATATCGAAGCCTGAAAAAAAAAAAGAATAGAAACCAAAAAAATAAAATTATAACACAGCTTATCGTCAAATATATATAATATGAATATTCTTACTGATCGAGAGAAAACATATATAATATCCTCGCTCGCTCAATTGTACACAATTAGTAATACTTTTTCTACAGCCATTTACTAATTAATATTATATTTCACAGTAGCTTTTTCTTCTAATTTTGTTTTAAACAAGAGTGAGTATGTATTATAATTCTTTTTGGCAGTTTAATTTCCGTATGATATAATAATAAGCCCAGGCCAGTGTCCTTGTTGTTGCTGATTTATACGTTTTCATTCAATTCACAAGTATTGCATAACCTTAATTTGGGTCAACCACGACGTCGACATGTACGGTGCCCCTTGTAGCTAGGGATTGATTAAAACTATAAATAAATTACAAGGAATTAATGCACTTGAGAAGAAAACAAAACAAATACAAAAGTGAAACATAGAGATTGGCCTCACTAAAAGGCCAAAGGCCAAGATTCGATTTTCAAGTGGACTACTTTCATTTGTCGAGCCGCCTCGTTTTTTATTTTTGATGTTGTAATAATAACGGCAACGTAAGTTTGGTCAATTTGGAAGCTGCAAAACATGTGGCGCGCGCCTGGGTTTTATTATATATATACCCAAATTGTTCCTAGCTCCTTGCTTCCCTTTTCTTTTCATTTACCATTTTGTTTTGAAACAACAGTAAGTTGTAAGCAAATAATAGTTCGAATGGAAAGTTCTTTTTTCTTTCATTTATACAAAAATGCATGCCTACATGGACATGATAAACAGTCCGCAATGTATATTTGTAATTTTCTCCTCATAACAATTATTCAAAAAGTAACAAGTAAAGCTTTATCATTGCTAATAATAGTTTTATGTTTTTTCCATATTAAGAATTGAGTTTAGGTTTTAATGAATTTTACCTTCTCACCATATCTTGCCCCTAGCTCTTCCAAGTTGACCTCTTGCCAACTAGTAATGTACATCAGATCAGGTTGAAATAGTTGTAGAACTAGAATTATTACAACTATATAGACTGCATACACCTTTACTCATATCATAGTTATCTATCTAGATCAATTAATACTATTTTTAAATAAAAGCAATTGCAAGATCAAGTTTCAAATATCAGTAACTTGTTACCCACATCGATCTCAAGATAGTATTTATTAAGTTTCAGGTTAGTATGCAAGTGCACAACACATGACATATATATAGTAGCAATAAATATTTTACCATACTAAAGAATTAATTCGAAGGACATGATAAGGTTATGAATACACGTGTCCTAGTAGATTACATTACATGAAGTCCGACCTTCCTTGTGGAGGTCGATCGGTCTTTTTTGTCTGCTTCCTATTTCAAGAATCAAGACTACTCGTGGTGCAGATTTTTATCTCATCTACGACAATGTAAACAGGTTTAATTTCCTATCCAGGGTCTTTTCGGAATTAAACACTTCATAACAGGGAAATTTACAATTTATTGCCTCCAAATATAACATTTGATTTTTTTTAAGTCTTACAACAAAACTCAATGAAACTTGGGCCTCATAAAAATGTAAATAAATACCCAAATATAACGGTTCTATCTAGCCCGTTTCTAAAACAGAAGGCCTAAATACACTACAAAAAATTGAGTTTTTTGTGACGATTATTTTCGTCACGTAAACCCATAATTTCGTCATGAAAAATTTATATGACGTTCGTCATGTCAGTCATATCACAAAAGCTATTATGTGACAAATTATTATTTCGTCACTAGAAGTATGTGATAAAAGTGAAATCGTCATATAAGACACTCTTTTTGTGACGAGATATTCGTCACATAAAACTAATTTTTTGTCACTATAACCTAATTTTCGTCACAACAAGCTGTGATCTTTACTCATATATGCAACAATATTTTTTTCGTCATAAAAGAATATTTAATTATAAAAAATATTTTGATTTGCTGACAGCCCCTAGTGATATGGATTAAAGCATTTTCCAAATTTCTCATCTTAAATTTCAAATTGCAATTACTTAAAAATCCATAAGTCAAGAGCTAGCATACCACAAATAACTCACAAAAACCAATTTACATTTACTTGTATGTCAATTGACATCCTCATAAAAAATTCAAACATCTATTATAACGAATCATTCATCACTACATATCCTATCTTTTACTTGTAATCCAACCAAAATATAGGAAAACAAATATTTCAAGATGCAAATGATAATAAAACTTAGTGTCCAAAACCAAAATACAGTGGAAAAGTATAGGGTACTGAACAATTAAGCACCTCATCCTCTCGAAATACTCCTATCACGCTTGCAATATACTGTTTCTTGACCTCTCCAGATTCAATCTGAAACAACACGACCATAACAAGATCAAATTATCAACAAATTTTTATCCAAAAATAAAATTGGCCAGAAATTCAATCAAAACCCTAGTAGAGTTACATGTTTGCAGGAAATGTCAGCCATAAAAGCACTTCTGGCTAGCTAGGATGAGAAGTCCAGAGACCAAGCACTCAAACCGATGAATTGCTATAATTTAAATGTCAAGGACATGAGAAAAGCTAAATTTGCAGTTTTGCAAGAGAGAGATGTAACAGAAAAACTGACCAACAATTTCTTGGAAGTGCATAAAATGTATCATAACAACAGAATTTATTAGTTACTTGTCCATGCCCAAGAAAAGGATACGAAATAATTTTCTTTTCTCTAGACAAGAAAACAATGAGCAACACCTAACAGCAAGCAGTCAGTCTTAGCAGGCAACCTCATGAAGAATTCATAGTAAGGCGGAACACGGTTCCGAAACTCAGGATGCCTCATTACATAAAACCTCAAAACAGTTGCCACAGCCTTAGGAGGAATCACATAAAGCAGCAGAAGCCAACAAAAGCACATCTAAGAGCAATTTACATCCAAGTACAACCTCTCAAAAAGAATTGAGTCATTATAATTGGCACTAGCATATTTATATATGGGAAACACTAAATTATAGAAGATATAAAAAAGATAAAATATTAGGTATTAACCTGTCAAAAAGCATTAAATCATTATAATTGGCACTACCATATTTATATATAACTGGGAAATACTAAAATACAGAAGTTATAAAAAAGATAAAATATTAGATACTAGTTTTAGACGAGCGAATCAGCGAACATGAATAATGTTGTATCATTATTACCTTCACCAGTAGAAGAGTCACTAGAGACTTTAACTTTCTCCATAGAACTTTTCAAGGCCACCGATCTTAAAGATAAAGCAAGTGCTTCACCAGCCCGATGCGTAGCAGTCTGTTATCCTTGTTCAGTTGAGTGGAAAAATACGAGATTGACCTGATAAATTTCAGAGGCCATTAATTAATACACATTGCAACTCAAAACTCACACAAATAGAACTAATTACATATGAAAAAAAATAAAAAATTAGAGCTAATAAGTACCAACTCTTGGAGTTTAATGCACAAGCACCCGTAGTAGTGCAGAGCCCACCATTGTTATCATTGCTGGTGAAGGTTTAGGAGCAGCCACCTAAAATGTCAAAACAGATTTATCAACCAACACATATAAGAAAATACAGATAATAAAAAGACTACTACATTGGACCAAGCTGTTAACAAAAACATGCATACATTGGGGCCAAATTTTGGACGAGCAACTTGCCACATTATTACTGCACTCCAATGTTATGTGAGAAGCAGCTCTGTCTATAAGCCTCACAAGACATTGATAGTCAGATAAAAATAAAAAGAAGCAGCAAATATAGTAGTATATCTATTCCTGCACTTACAACGATAATATTTCCCAGTTGAGCGAGCATCTACCATAACATTTTCAATCATTTCTGCATACATTTGTATTATCAGAGAAATAAATATACTACGTTGAGTTTGGAATTTGAAACATAAACAGAATGAAACAGAGAGTGAAAGGTGGGATGGAACGAATTATTACCTTGCGGGCTGTATCAAATCTAAAACTAGTAGGAACTTCTTTATATTTTAGGTCACCATCGATTCCGATTACCTGGGTTTTCATTTCCTTTGACCCTGAATTTGTTTAAATATATGTAAGCATAGGTGGAGTTGAGAAACAATCATAAAATCCAAAAGCAAGATTCTCTACCTAAAATTCCCAGCAACAGGACAGCATTAGTGTTTGAATCATCTCCTCATATGACAACAAGTCCATCTAAATCAAGCTTCATAACTGTATCTTCAGCCTGCTTGAACTAGAGGTCACAAAATATAACAAGAGTCACTATAAAATTATAATTCCCAAAATTCAAATGTACTAAATAATTATGACCTACTTGTTCAGGGATTTCAATCTTGTCTCTCCCGCTGCGAATCATGCCAAAACCACCTTGTTAGGAAAATAATGTGTGATAATAATAATAATAAAACTCATTTTTGTCAAATTTTTAGCATAAGAAAAACTGAAAGAATTATTACATGGTTTCTGTAAGTATAAATGTAATTGGTCATCAATGCAACATATTTTTCATAATCCCTGCAGGAACACCCCTAAAACCATACAATGTGCTACCTTTCGTTTTCTCCTGTAAATAACCTAAAGACAGATGAAAATAGCATCAAAGAAGCAGAAATAGAAATGCTCATGTAGTTTAAGAGCACTTCATTCTCCCCATTTTTAAGTCATCTTTGATCTCCATTATCACCATATCATAATATACATTTTTCTATCTACTTCATGTATCCTTATCATCTTCATCAATTAAATCTTGCAACTGATCATGCTCTGCTTGTTTATATCATTATGAAGGATTTTTTAAAAGTATCCTTTAGCTATTCCGAGTTTTTTCTCGGGCAAAGTTTTCCAATTTAGCTTGCATATCTACTGTGCTTTCACTTAATTAATCCCATCCATTCAAATTAATTCAACATACACTCAAAACTCACAGCCCTAGGCAAATATAGAATACGCTCAGTGATAAAACTCAATTTTCCCTCACACACAAAAAGACGAGGACCAAACTATCAGATAATTACTCAAAAACAAGATTTGAGAATCCAAAACCTGAAGCATCCGAGCAGTTTGTGTTTGATCCCTTATTCCTTAGCTTTTTGCTCAAGCACCTGATGACCTGAAGCTGCAGGAAAATCCAGCAAACATTTTAATCCGAAGGCGAAAAAGTTAAAACAGACGAAAATTGTTGAATGAGCTAATCATGAGAGATTTTTCTCTCACGAGAAGAAAGAATTTGACTTTGAGTTTGGAAACTCGAAGCAGAATGAAATGGAGGGAGGAGAATAGCCTCGAAAGATGTGTATTCCAGACCTTCCCCCAATTTCAACCTTCTTCGGTGAGGAAAGAGGGCTGAGTCGCTACAACGACGTCACTTGCTCGAGGTGCTTGGTCGCCGAGTGCTGGAAGAAATCCATTAGGATTTTGGAAGGAGCCGCCATTGTCGAATTTAGGGGTGGTGATCTGATGGCACGGAGTCGAACTGAATCGAGAAGAATTGTTGGTGCGGTGCGCGTGAGATGAGATTTGGTGGAGAATGGCCAAACTCATTTCAACATAGCAGCGTACCAAATTGCGGGCGAAACGGCTAAGATTGGTGGAGAACGGCCAAACTGATCTCAAGTTTTGATCGAATGTTTGAGTTGTGAGATTGAGTGTGGCGGCGGGTTCGAGTCGTGCGGTTAAGCGCGGCGGCAGGTTCGAGTCCTGCGGTTGTGTGCGGCGGATTCGAGTTGCGTGATTAAGTGTAGCGGCGGATTTGATGTGCGGTCGAGTGTGGCGGCGGGTTCTAGCGGGCGTTGGTTCCTCCGCTGAGAGATATTAGGGCTTTGAATTTTTGGATAAAAAAATGAGAACTAGGAGAGAGATTAAGTCCTTAATCTGTAAGATTGACGATATTAAAAAATAAAAAAGTATTATTTAAATATATATATATATATATAAATCATTATTTCCCTTTTAATATAAATAAAATTCAGTGAAAAAGAAATAGAAAAGACAGGACTTCACGCTTTGGGATATATTAATAGGTTTGTGACGAAAATCTAATTTCGTCATATGAGATAAACTTTTATGTGACGAAAGTCTATTTCGTCATATAAAAAATATTTATGTGACGATTTTTAACATCATCACTTCAGTCAAATTATATGTGACAAAAATATTTTTCGTCACAGAAAATTGTCACAAAAAATAGTTTTTTTTGTAGTAATAATATTGAAGGTTTAAATATGCACAAATTGATGATTCAAAATCAGGCCCAGAAACCTTGGGAAATTTGCAAAGTCAACCATAACAACTCCAATTGTATATACACCATGTCTATCTGTATCACAACAAAATTATCTATCCGTAGTCCGTATAATAATAATAATAATCTCATCCTTTGCCACCACATGGAATTAGTCTGTGTCCTCAAACTAACACATATAATATACGAGTGATTAGGAGGAGAAAGTAAAGATAATGTTACCCCAAGTGTTGACTGTTGTACAAAAATGAAGGTAAGAAGAGTGTTGACAGTTGACCCATCTATACAAATATGACTTCAAATTTGGCACATGGATGATTCTCTATATGATTCTTCAAATCAGAATCTCCTTTGAATCTAAATGTATACAATGCCTGTCTCTGCGTCATTCCAACTGGATATATTCTATAAACTTTCAGCTCATTCTTCTCACCTCTTATGCTTTCGGGCCTCTCGGTTTTCCAAATCGGGACATGTTTCAATGACTTAAACTTCAGTAAAACTGCAGATGATAATGCCTCTAGAGTTAAGTCATCGGACCTGCATCAAGTGTAAAAAAATTGTCAAATCCTTTCTATATGAATAAAGAATCCAGAAAATCAACCCAAAAATATGTACCTTAAGAAGATGGATTCCATCTCAAACCTCCCCCTTTCTCTAACATATAAATGATATACGGTTTTCGAGCCTCTTGTACACTTGCAGGGACGTTTTTGGAATTCTGCACTCTTTTCATCTTTCTCTTGGATCTTGGTTGCTAAGTGGATGCATAAACGGCATGACGAGTGTACTGCAGCCATATCAACAAGCGCCTTGAAAGAATCAGACGGGCCCTCAAACTTCCACCTAAAGGAAAACGAAGAAATTTGACAAAAATGCCCTCCATATGCTTTTCGAATGAAATTTCAGGGGTCATAATTGTAATGTGTACCTTAATGTTTCATTATATGCACTGGAATTTTGTGCAAGATATTTCATTTTCTTGGCAATAGGATCAACATCTGAAACTTCCCTTATATGTAACAATGAAGAAGGAGAAGGAGCAAAGTCTAGGATATTGGGTGCGCCAATGACCACAGGAACACTACCTAAATGTAGAATCAATGCCCTTCATCAGATAACAGTAAATGAAGGCCTAAATTACGTGAATACCCTTGAGAGTACAAGTAATCACACTAAAATCTTACACGTGTTGTAGAGTATTTTTCCATAAAGGAGAAGAAATTCGTGAACATAAGGCAGTTTGCTAGAAAAAAAGAGTAAAATATCGCAAAAGAGATAGTCCGATGGCATTAAATTATTCAACAAGAAGAAACAAGGAAAAATGGTTTTCATCTATCTTGATTCTTGACCATATGAAATTGTTCAATAAGCATGTTTGCAATACAAATTACAAGTGTACGAAAATAAAAGTGAGAAGTAGGAAAATACAAGTTGCAGTATTCGAGAAAAAATAAGTTAGCACTTTGAGCTTTTCTACTATAAAAAATTCAAATATTACCAAATTACAATAGCACCTTTAAAAAATATTCTTATCAGAAAAATAAAATATGATTAGGGTTACCACTGTGTTTCTTTCAGGCAGGGCAAAGTTCTTTAACTTATGAGAAAGAGAGTCAAAATAAGAAAATCTGAAAGAGAAGATGAAAGATGACACGAAATCACTTATACACTCAAAAAATATGTACCTATGTGCACACATAATATCCATATGCATACAACAATTTTACATAGATATATTAGAACAAGTCTAAAATTAAACTTATTCAGCAACCAGAAAGTAACAAGTAAGGAGAAAGGGAATACTTTACCAGCTACAAGAGACTGGAAAAATTTCTCAGTAACATAATCCTCCTCATTGGAGTTTTCAAAAGCCAAGCTAAATCTGTACTTCTTCAATGCTTCCACTTTGTCCACTGAAAATATATGGAGAAAATATCTTATACAAGTTCAATTAAACCACTTCCAAACATAACGTTATACAGAAAATAATCATAGAATTTCAATTCTATGTTAATTGGACTCTAGAGCGATTGGCCATTCTGTTAAATTGTTTACCAATTTCACGTTTTACACAGTTGCATGTTAATACTGAGTACCAAGAAAATGAAATTTGTACATCTTCTTAAGGATAGGCAAAATCATTTCTTTCTCAACAGAGTTGAATATAATCACAGGACTGATATCTGAGTTCCAACTTTTCACTTGACACATGCAAATATTGGTCGGCCCCAAAAGAATAATCATCCAAGAACCCATAAAAATCAATCTGAAAAATCTATTCCATCAATGTTTCATTTCAAAAATCTCAGTCTTTAGCTTGTACCCATTTGTTGATGAACATAGGCATGAGTTTCTAACATAATTTATTTTTATTAAAATTAATTATGAATTAGTTTTATTTTACCAACATTAATTTTGATCCTTTTGTTTAGTTTATACATCTTAAAATTCACGAAAATATTTCAATAATTTATATATCTTAAAGTTCAAGAAAACGTTTTAGTCAAAAAAAACAAATTTATTACAACCATCATTAAAACAAATAAAATTGAAGAACTTATGGAAGATTCAATATTCACCTCTTCCATCACGGTTTCTGTGGCAACCCCCATAAGAATCAATCTTAATGTTAGCATTCTCAAGTCCAACCAATGCTTGCAATCTAAAATTTCGAGCACCACAATTAGAAATGAATGCAGCAGCAATGGCAGTTTCAGTTTTTGGTTGAGGTGGAGCCATTATATCATATTCAGCCCAAGAAAAATATCCCACGGGCACATCTGATGAAAGGCTAGTTGTCATTACAACATTATATCCCTTCCTGTGACATAAACGAACCATAATCAAATTAGTATAAGAGGGGTAAATGTATAAAGAAATTTGACAAAGCATTCACAGCAATAGTTAATACATTCCAATTCACTGAAATTCTAAAGCAATAAAAGAATCCTGATTAAGATTATTAATTGATTCCGAAATTATCCCGTGTATACATTACGAATGAGAATCAAATTCCCTAATATTAAGTCCACTTAAGAAGGAACCGCCTTAAACCACTCCAAACAATAAACAAAAATTGACGATTCCCACAAACAGAATAGCTTGAACACCCAAACAATAAAATATTAATCGACTTTCTAGAGACAAAATATCAAGAATCATGATTAAGCTTGCAGAATAAGGGCATGTTTGCAAAAGCTTCTGCTTTTAAAGAGGTAAGAGTTGGGAGTGTTTGGAGAGAAAAATACAAAAACAATTTTAAATAATAGAAAAGGGAATCTAAAAGCTGACCCAAAGAAAAAAGCACCCACAGAGCTATTTCTAGCTTATTTTAGCTTATTTCAAGCAGAAGAAGTAAAACAAATCGCCCCATTTCTTCATTTTTTAAGCTAAAAGCAGAAAAACATTTTTTTTAGAGTTTGCAACACTTCCTAGGTAAATCATAGTCTGAAAATAGTATGGATATGGAGAAGAGGCAAAAAGCAACCACATTTGTGCTTACCCACCGTCTTGCCATGGCAATATTATTTTCAGGATAATATGTAGCCGACTCCATTGATCTAAGCACACTAGCAGTGCCAGATTGCTGAGGAATCCCGAATGCAGCATCAGCTTTCTTATTAGCATCATACCCAAATTTACATCCAACAGCACAAGTCTTCCATTCCTACATATTTTCAGAAAAAGTCAAATATGTCATATTTTGAAATTATTCCTCCACAAGAATTGGGTTACATGTAATCTGGAAATGATGCCATATATCCTTTCCCATTTCCAGGAAAGGTTCAATAATGTCAAAACTTACAAAAGAAGTTCTAATTTGGCTTGTTATAATAATATCTCAGACCTTTAGCACAAATGTCGATATGCTATAAAGGAGCACAATGCTTAACATAAAATATCCAAATAATAAAAGAATTTGACAACCCCAACTAAAATTATAGCTGAGATATCCAGATTAAAATTACCTCGTCACCTCCGTTTACCCAAATTGGGTCTTTCATAAAATCCCTAGAATAAGGCACAGAGTCTTCCTTCTCCAACCAAGCTTCACAGCTGCCCTGCTGTTCGGAGCCCCGATCGTGACCCGACCAATCATCTTCGTTTAACGAAATATGTGATGTCGATTGAGTAAAGTGGTGGAAGGAGTCAGCCCAGGAGTTGACCAGGTCAACATTCTTGACCATGTCGAGCCGTCCCAAAAACGCGATCTCTCCTAACACCACTAAACCCACCAAAATGGGTAGAAAATTCGACCATTTTTTCTTGTTTGGGTTTGAAGAAGACGAATGAGAGGTTGAAGCGATATCCGGATTGGGTAGTTGATCGGATTTCGGTTGCTGTCTATGGTTAGCAGTAGCCATCAACTGGGATTGGCAGTATATTCCTGGAGTTATAAACTTTTGGAAAACGGTTAGGATCTTTATCAGAATTTAATGCGCAAAACGGCAAAAGTGAGGGATGGATGTCTGAAAAAATGGGACCTATTTGATTTGAAGATTTAAACGAAACTCTTCTGCTTGTGTGTGTGCGTGAGAGAGAGAGAGAGGATTTTGGGAGTGAGATTGAATTGAAGTGGAAAAGGGTCTGTAATAGTGGTGTTAGTAATGATTCAATTGGTTGAAGCCGAGGCCTCCATGGAAGGAAAGGAGAAGACTTCAGACTCAGTTGAATAGGATTCGTCCCGGCTCATATTGTCCTTGTCTGTTTTGTTTCTTATTTATTATTGCTTTTGTTGTTCTGATTTTCTGTCTCTAAAATATCCTTGGTCTTTAAATATAAAAAGTTCATGAATATATTTTAATAAAATAACCAAAATATCTAAATCTTCATAATTTATTTTAATAAATATATTTTTACATATAAATTAGCATAAGTAAATACAATAAATTTATAATAAAGAGTTACTGGCAGTTAAATTTCATCAAATCCTTAATTATTTCAGTCATTTCCAAAACATGACATGCAATTTCCCCTACTTCCAAAATATACAAACCCGGACATGTTTGATAAGAAAGTTTTGGAAAAATGTATCAATACTTACTCTCAAAATCAGGAATCTTATCAGTTGTTGTTAGTAGTAGTTGCAGCTACGATCCATATATGGATATAGGAGGTAATGCATAAATTATTCCCCTATATTTTCCCATGTGTTAAGCAAACCTCAATTTGTGAAAAACACTCCATTTCTTGCAACCTTTTTCTTTCTTTTTCTTTGCAATCTTCCTACAGGTTTAGTTCCCACCAAATTTGCCATATGCCAACAGCCAACTCTTTTAGTAAATTCACAAGTATTTTTTTTTTTTCATCTTTAAATTTCTTTTGATATTTTTCTTATCTGTGTTAAATCATGAATTAAATTTGACATATGCAGATTCCGGGGATAGACGACTAAACCCTTCCAAGTTCCTAGCTTTGCCAACACAAATCTTACCCAAGCTAGTGCTGCTAAATTTCTGATATTCGACCGTAGAGTTTGGCACGCTACTACTTCAGAGTTCAGACTCATGCCAAACTAATGGTTATTGGTAAATTAATTAAGTCATTAAGACATTTGTGTGTTGATTCATCTTCTATAAGCAGAGTGGTCACCAAGTACGTACTTCTGCTGGCAAAAGTTGAGTTCTCAGTTTCTCACACTACAAATGTAAACACAGGTTAGCTAGGTGAACTATCACCGAAGCTATATATGTAAAGTAATACATAGATATAAGTACTTATCGAAGGTTTCCTAATGAAGCCAACGTACGACCATAAGTTTGCTTGCATACTTCCCTTCCCAATTCCCATAATAAAGAAAGAAAGTTCATCCAAACCAGCTTAATTTTAACTTTATTAAGTCGTATAAATAAAATGTATACTTTAATACACCATTTGTTTTATGAAAATGTTGGTGCTATTAGAATATGCCAGGTACGTATGACAATTTGATCCTTTCTCCCTCAGCATTTAGCATTTGATTTCCGCTAGCTTCATACTTGACTTTGGAGGCAAGCAAGATTAATATCAGACCCATTAAAAGGAAAAAACTAACCAATTAGAAATTCTTTACATTCAAAAAAATTAATCCATAGTTGTTTAGCTTAGGGGCTGATTAGGTGGTGGGTCTTCGACGGTTTAGGCCGTTCACATTTCCTGAAAAAAAAAATCTAAGCAATCTTATTTTGGGCCACCAGTTTACATTTGTTATTTATTTGAGGTTTAACGGTTGTTAACATGAGTCAGTCCGTGATTAATGGACCTTTAAATCAATCTGAACTCAATATCTCAAAATAAAAGTTGTTATATAAATTGCCCGAATTGAATTTAGTGGCGGGCTAGGTTGGGAACCCGCTTTAGTGGCCCAAACGATGTAAACTGGTTAATTTTGTTATTTTGGATGATTAAATACCGTTATTTTTAAATGTAAATGATTTCTTAGTTTAGTACCCATCATTGTTGACGAAATTACAAAATTCTCCCTCAATTGAAATTGGGTATTCAAATAAAGCCTTGGTCGAATTTTGATTATGTGAACACGACTATGCTCGTCTCCTGCAAACTATCGGTGGAACAATGCAGTATAATGCCTAATTAAAGCCTCTTCCCCACAATGTTCACAAATTTATGTTTTTTTTTTTTTGGTGCAATTCCCCACCATGTTCACAAATTTACAATAACACGACAAATTAGCAGAATAGCTTCTCAAACCAACACATGGTACCAACTAGAAACAACACCTAATTCCAAAAGGCTGTTTAATATTTAACATGCTTTAGAACTTAGTTGATCCATATAACAGCATATTAGTTGAACAGATCAGCAATTCACCAAACTGATAATAACAAAAGAAGAGGATGAACGTGTGGTCTAAGTTGTAACAAGTAACAACTCCAACACGATCTAGTTTTAAATAGGATTAATTACAGCTGGAACCCCTGAGATTTTTCCTAAATACAACCAGTACCCCTGCTGTTTCGAAAATGACATCTATTCCCAACTGAGGTTTGAATTGTCTTACAGTTGATTCCAGCTATTAAATTATATCCTAGTCCGATCTAAATATCTCATACTAGTGCAGAATATCACAATATCACCTTCAATCTCTAATTTTCTACAAATTAAGTAACAAATCACACGAACCAGGACAAGGCAACAGAATGTTTGGCTGCTCTAACTTACAATTAACTATGCCTAAATAGACCTTATGCAAAAATACAAAGAGAAGCCATTAATCATTTGCTAGCTAAAATATCTTGTGAAAGATATATACATTTGGAGTAGGCAATCGAACAGCTCACAAAATTAAGAAAGATGACAAAGCAAGTTCATCTTCTTTACACCTGTAATTGTAAATATATTATATATACACCTCCCACATCTACATCTACTCTCGACTATAGAGAAATGAGTTTGTGCAACAATGAAACTTCTATTCCTACTACGACTAACCTTATATGACCCATAAAATGCCACAAGTTGCAAAACTTCAGGACTGCATCCTTTTTAACTCCCAAAATTTCAGATAAAGATTCATGGACCTGCTAGTCTTTCTCTGAGAGGGAACTATTGATCACTGCAAAATCAGCTCTAGGATATTCCCCAGAAGGCACAAACTGAAAGAGCAGATACCTGGATCAGGAAAGATCTAATAGTTTCTTGAGCATATAAAATATTGCTAACAGAAGATCAACTCAGGGATTACTTGATCCGGAATTGAACTATCTGCTCGAGCTGTCTTCGACCTTTTTGTCTTGGACACAAAATTACATGTACTTTGGTTGTCTGCATCCAAAAAATTCTGACCTATTCCCTCTGCAGAATGTAAATAATTTGGTATCAGAAAATATGGAAAGGAGAACTATGCCACAACTGGAATGTTGCCTTTCCAACTATTACATGCATGAAGTGATCAGGATTTTCGAAGATATCAATATCTGGAGGTATATAGCATGAGGAGTTAAAGTGCCAATCCCACCAAATGCACTACGCGATTAATTGTTAAATAAAGTTCAGGATTATGAGATAGTAGAATTTATAGTTGAGAAATGCAGCAACTTTCTGAAACAACTTTCAAGAAGGCTTATCTGTTCCACAAGTACAAGTCATGATGGAAGTCAAAACAGGCAACAGGACCAAAAGAAGAACCTAGCAAACTAATTAGTTCCGAGAAAAAAAAAAAAAAAAAGCAAACTAATTATTTCTGGTGCTTGTACATGCAAACCGATGTGTGAGATGAAGGACCTTATCGTGCATGGTCAAGTGAACTGATAAGCAAACTCACATCACAGCAAACTCATTAAGAAATTAAAATACCATCTCGTTTCTCAAAAGGGTGTAACAAAGAGTTAAACCAAGTTATCAATAGGGTGAGTTGTAATCACCTCTAGTTAAGTCTGATAAATTCCAATTGCATGGTTTATTTGAAGAAAATCCCAGCGAAAATGTTGCTAATCCATGAGATAATATCTCTTTCCCCTGTTTCACTGTACTGCAAAGCGTCAAATATTTCGGCATTTCAGCTGGTGGTGGTGGAAAGTGGATGCGCTTGGAATTACACATCCAATTACTCTTAAGAGAAGCACGCAAATCAATTGAAGTACCACTGTAAAGAGGCTCAGCCTTTACCCATTTAAGATTTTGCCAACAGCCATTCTCAGAAACATTAATCTAGTAAAGACAAATAAACACAGATAAATTTCAATCATAGCATATGCCATTTGCGGATGCAATCAGAGTAGCACAGAAAATTAAATAAGGTTTTTAAATGAAATTGTCAACCTGCTCCGAAGCACTGTTAACATTGATCAACAGGTTCTGGGATATACGTCCCTGGCTCTGCTCTGGCCATTCTGCAAGCAAAGACTTTGACTGGTGTAGTTGTTTAACAAATGACACTTCCAATTGATGGATAAATAAATTGTGCTTCTCATCTGTCCATCCTGTACGGTTATCCTGCAGAAAAATCAATGTCAGGATAAACTTCCAAAAGACATAATTATGAGGAATAAGAAACAGCTGGGTCTAGGATCATATGCTAGTCTTACAAAAGCTTTCAATCCATTATATTTTACTTACAAGGGAAAAGGTAATGATCTCAATAAGTTCGTAAGCGTGACAGAATGACAAACAGAATTAGGGTGCATTTGAGAGTGCACTGTGATACTGATGGATTTGAAAATACATTTCCTGCATATTCTATGTGTCTAAATTATGTTTTCAATTTTCACCAATCATTGGACAAAAGGTATAATCAAGTTTCATAAACCCCAAACTAAGAAATCTATCTGAGCAATACACTTCCAGTTCCGAAGTGGTTCGAAAAAACTACCTCAGTATCTATCTTTATACTTTGCATGTGAAGGCAAAGATTATGGACCGAATCAATCAAAATTTACCAAATGTTTGTTGCTTCAATAACCTATAACACGAGTTCTGCAATCTAGAAGCTTCTGGTTTGGGTACAACAGGCCAGTTCTCCAACAGCATATCACTATGACCTCTTCAATATCTAATAAATGGTAGAACATTCCCATTCATGTCAGTTCACTTTCCATTTCACAGCAACAAATTTAAATCACACAAAACGTGTGCTCCTTCTGTACTTCATAAGCCATATAAACCAAAAAAATAAGTTCAGTACTCACTTCGAGAATTTCTTTTTCCTTGAGCAATTGACTATTGAGAGTTGTTATTTCTTCTTTTCTCTGAAGGATCCGACCCTAGTGCAGGGATCGAAAGCACACACAAGATCTAAAAAAATCACGGAAAATTCATCGAATAACTACCCTAAATCATGTAACAGTTAGAGACATCACTTAAAAACAAACCACTGAAAAGAGTACGACATGCAATTAAATAACATACACCTACTGCATCACGGCGCCAAAAATCGAGAAAAGAAAAGAGACTTATAAAGAACTGCATTATCAATCTGGAAGACTAAGCATCTAGAACGATACCGGCTTCACATTCTCCGAGCGTCGCAAAATATCTTTGCAATTCTTAGCAGCCAAAGATGACGCAATCGAGTTCGACCGAGTCAACTCATGGTTGAAATCCATACTCTCCGCCGTCGGCAGCTTCGAAGTCTCCGGCGGGAAGTTTCCTTCCATAAGCAGTCTACCAAAATGAACGGACCAAATTAATCACACAAGAAGAATGGAAAGTGGGAAATGAAAAACCCTTGGCCCGATTTCAGAGAGAGATAGAGAGAGAGCGAGGATGAACCGAGATGCGGTGAAAAAGAAAGAAAGTGAAGTGAAGGTTCCACTTCCACTTCCGGGCTCATGTGATCCTACTAGTTGCTACCAACCCAATTATATTCTGAACCGTTATATAATGTTTGATATATTATTATTTTATTTTATTATAATTTAATGATTTATAATCTATTTGAGTATATACTCAAGTAGGTAAGATAAAATAAGCCGTCAGTATAAAAACGCTTTAACACGTGTCAGTGGCAGCAGTATGGTGCCACGTCAGAGTCGGCTGATAATATATATCTTCAGCCAGATATTATTTTTCCAGCCGCCGGCGCGTTGCTGTGGGGCCGCGCTCAACCATAATACCATTTTTTCTATTTTATAAAATCATAAATTTAATATTTTAAGTTAAAACAGAAAACATAATTTTAATAAACAAAAAATTATTAGAAACTCCCTAAAAAAACATAGAAACCAAAATAAACTGGAACAAACCACCTGTTTCATCAACTTTTTTCATGCCAAAATTTTATTTATCGACATTCGCATGTCTTCTTTTCTTAATAAAATTACTTACATTAAGCTGCTTTTCTAATATTGGATATAGAAAGTCATGCATTTTCAATCTAGCTATATAGTTTTATAATAAATAAAATAACTTATGTCAACACCAATGTATGAAGAATTTAGTAATTTACCCAATCCATTCAATTGTCAAACTTAAATTAAACAAAATCTATCTTATGGTTTTTATATATAGTGTCAATTACATACACCAAACTATATATATAATCAGACTTTTTGTTTTGTTTTGTTTTGTTTTCCTTGAGGGATATATATAATCAGATATTATTCGAGTGGTTTATATATACTTTATTCCTATGTTGAAGTGGAAGATTCTTCTTTGCTAGTTTGCTTTCTTTCTTTTGTTTTTGTATAACAATTAGCAAGCAAGGAAGCCCCAGAAATGAAGAAAAGTTAGACAGGGAAGCAGCAATTAGCCCATGGGCCATCATTTACACAACAAAATATAATATTCACAAAAAAGAATAACATAAATAAATAAGTATTCTATATTAATTTGTTGGGTAAACCAAATAATGAAATGAAACTTTATAAATAAGAACAAACTTTAATTTATGGATCGGTTCCTATTGATTGGCCCACAACGTAACTCACAAGCCACATTCATTTTAGTCCATGACATACACACACAATTCGACATTTTTTTGTTATTAGAAGAAATGTTATTAGAAGGAATTTTTTTTTTTTTTAAACACACGCACACAATTCGACCTTTGTCATTGCAAGGAATCGAACCCAGACCCCCACACTGAAATAATATCTGGTGGTCATTGGGCCAAAACAAAATGTTATTAGAAGAAATGTTAATTGAAAAAAATAATTAAAAAACAAATGTATGGATGAAATAACAATTAAACGATGAACAAACAAATTATGAAGAATATTGATTAAAAAGATATAAAAATCAACTATATATAGACGAAAATAAAAACTAAATAATGATATTTTTTCGAATTTAAATGAAAAAATAAAATCATGTAGCTAATAGATCTGGCAAAAACTCATTAAATCCAATATAAAACACAAAATAAAACAAAAAACTTATGAATATCGAACAAATGATTGAACTCAAAGAATAAAGTAAGAAAAGCACAAATGATTTTGTTATTATTAAAAAGTATTATGTACTAAAATATGATTGTAGAATTGGATACTAAATCAAAATCTAGAAATATTTAAAAAAAATGAGAAATTATAAACCTAATCGTGGAAGAGTACTAAAGAAATTTTAATAAGATATTAATTGTAATAATAATAAATATCACATAATAAACAAGACTATATATATATATATTCTAAAGAAACCGGCAAAGTTCATAGGATTTTAGAGAGGCCCCCTCTTCATATACAAAATAGAGAAACCAAAAATACAACCGAAAAAATTCGAGGTCATGCCCATGCCAATGAAAAAACGAAAACAACAGCCACCAAAAACTAAAGGAAAATGGAACAAAGAAATCAAACGAACTCAAAGAAACAAAAGAAAAAAAAAAGAAGACGAAGTGTAGTAGTAATTAAAAAGATATATTCTGAAACATGATTAACAATTAAATGCGAAATTTGATGGGGAATATATATGACATAAATTATAAAAAAGAATTAACTAGAAAAATTACCATAAAATTTATGATTAATTGCATGTAAAAATTAATAAATCAATGAATATCTCATATATCCAAAACTATAAGTATATGATAATAAATAAAAAGAAAATTTAAAATAAAACCTAAATACTAATTTTTTGAAAATTAGAAGCATGAGAAATATAAGTGAAATATAAAGATATTGATGAAACACGAACATGGGTTGGAGCTCATGTTGCTAGCGTTGGATTTTAACGCACGAAGAAAGGTGGACATAAATGAAGTAAAAGATGATAATGATTAAGAGAAGAAAATTTAAAAACCATATATAAACTCATCTGTAGATTCAAGATTTGAATTCAAATAAACACATGTTAATAAAGCGCGCCCATATATAGATTTCCTATAAGCAATTCATAAATGGTAGAAACGTTCATGCTTAGCTAATTAATAATTAATTTCCTAATTTCTATGATTAAATGCCTAATAATCATTCATGCTTAGCTAATTAATAATTAGTTTCCTAATTTCGAGGATTAAATGCCTAATAATCTATTTTTTTTAGAATAAATTCAAATCTAAATTAAATTATATTCTCTCTTTCAACTCTACTAAATGCGTGTTATTTATTGAAATCTTTATTTAAGGAATTTCTATAAATTGTTGCATGAATTAAGGATTTCAATTTAATACCAATTCAAATTTAATCCAACAACCAATGAAACTTTTTCTTTTTAATTAAATCCACCATCTAAATCCATTTGAACCGTTTAGATGAAAAATGAAATCAATTGATTTAAAATCAATTATTTTTGTGGAGTGGATTGATAGTTCATTTTCAATGGATTTAAAATCCATCTCAAAAGGTTGTCATTTGAAATCCACCCTATTTTTTTTTCATCACTTCATCACACCTCCTCCCACAATTTTCACTATATCTCACATACTCTCTCTTCCCTCTCCCTCCAAATTCTTTCTCATGTACTCTCTCTCTTCTCTCTCTATATATTTATCTCTCTATTCTCCTAATCTCCTATTTTTTCATCTACAACTTCTCACTTTTTTTTTTAATTTTTTTTTACAACTTCTCACTTTTTTTAACCATTTTATTACTCTAACAATCTCTCTATATTTTCTCTCTATACATCTCTTCACTATCTCTATCTCTCTCTATTATATATATCATTTTCTTTCTCTCTCTATATATCTTTATAACGGCTTTTGTTAACTTTCATCTTTATTAATTGTGAAATAATAAATATAAATATATATATAATTATTTTTTAATTGAAAAATAAAATTTGGACTAATTAATTTGAAATCCATTCACAAATCTTTCATCTAACCAAACAATAGAATTCTAAGTACATGGATTTGAAATCAACGGTATTTTAAATCCATTCATTTCAAATCCTTCTCCAAATCCAAATCAATCAATCCAAATGGGCCCTTATATTATTCCAATTATTCTCCTATAAAAAGACGGGAGAGATTATAATTGGAATAATTAATTTTTTTTAAAATTTAATATAGTTTAAAAGAGTAAAATTAACTTGAGTTAGTTTTGTGGTTAAGGAAAAAAGATCTCCACCATTAAACTAAATGTTATGTGACATGACATTCATCCTAGAGTATATTGGACATAAATGGAGAGAAAATGTAATGGAGAGGAGCCCAATCTAAATGGATGCAATTATTCCATCTCAATCAATTAGAGATTTTTGGTATTGACTATTAACCTGACTAATAATGGGTTTCACGCACTAAATATTTATTAGTGTTCAGATTATTGACCTAGCTTTTTGCAAAGTTTGATTAGGCATGAAACAAATATATAGCGAAATCGTCTAATTGACCTGTAATTCAAAAGGAAAACAAAAATGTTTTCCTTACTGAAACACTACATATTTTAAATTTTTAATAGGTATGCATAAAATAAATTGACTTTGATTTCATAAACTCACAAATTATTTATATTTTTCAAATATTTATAATTCAGTTCAATAGGACTGATTTCTTGCATATGATAAGGCAATAAACCTAATGAAAATGAAGAAAGTGGACCTGCAGATCATAAACAAACTAATAATTAAATTGTTAATTTCAACATTAATAAAATCAGAATTAGCCATAAATTTTTTCTATGCTTTATCACCGCCGTCGTGGTTTAAGATTTTATAAGAAATTCTAATCTAAAATTTGTAAGTTAGTAACACTTAAATTAAATTACTGTATGTATATATAACTGTGAGCTCAGAATTTCAAAAAATATGATTGAAGTTTATAAATAGTCAAGAGCCAAAAGGCAATTATATATAGAGAAGAGAGAAACAAAAAATTAATTACAGCAACCCCGTAATTAGGGCAAAAATTAGTTCTACAATGTTCAGCCACTGAAATAAGCAGGAAAAATCCCCTTGAAATATATATATATGCAGAAATAAGAAAATCTACGATGATTTTTCTCTTCTTTTGTGCAGTCTTTTCCCTGACGAAAGCACGAATCATAAGTTAAGGCGAAAATTGGCGCACCGAACACGCTACCACCTGCGCCCATTGCCTCAATCTCGTCTTCAACATCTCCGGCTTTTCACCTATTATTATATACAACTCAAACAGTACTCAAAATCATGCTAGCTAGCTAAAAAATTGATTAATTTGATTCAAACGAATATATATATATATATATATATATATATATATATATTTTAAAAACTAGCTAGCTCTAAATCGAATTAGAATTATTACCGGGATCTATAAACGGAATGGGGCTCCCGACAGACGATGGCGAATCGCAATCGGAAAACGTCGACGAAGAAGATCGGGACAACGTATTACCGGACTGCCGATTCACAGCGTAGTAAATCTCAAGCGCGGGGAAGGTAGAGGAAAGTTTCGGATCCAACTCAGGCGAATCGAAGTCGAATCCCAACTCAAAGCATGCGCGTAGCTCTTCGAAGTCGTCGTCCGTGACGCTGTGGCCAGCGTGTCGCTGGCGATGATTTCGCCGGCGATTTGTCCACGCCTCCTCGCGGAGGATGTCGGGGGACCAAGAGTTCTGCTTGTACAACGGCGGCGGAGTCCCGCGGCGGAGGCGTTTCTCCGTTCCCGACATGATGATGTATGAGTTATATATGACCCCGCCGCGTTTGGGGCGGAAGTTAGCTGCAGGGGAATATTTCGTTAGGCGAAAAGCTTATTTTGTAGTTAATAATTTTGAGGCAGGCAGGCAGGCAAGCGCGAATATATAGGGTATTTAAAGTAGAAGCCTTTGCTGAGTTGTCCGGTATGGTTGGGTCTGACTTGGAATGTGGGCCCGGATTCTTCTCGAGTGGGATCCACGCTACCCATCGCCGCCTTATTTTTCTTACACACTAGGTGCTAGAATATTCTCAACTTTTTTTCAAGCTTTTACAGGTCTTTTTAGGACAAATTAATGTTTACTCTTTTTTTTTTAATGGATTTCGGACAAAGAAAAATTAAACGTAAAAGAAGAACGGGTGGTACTAAATTAATGACGGTAAATATTAATGGAAGAAATCTTTCCTTATTTATCCTCTTGTATTAAGTTTCCTTAATATGGAATATACTTGGAAGGGGACAAGAAGCAATGTGGAAAACCCTTTTGTCAAACGTGTATCTAAATGTCCTTTCAAATTCAAATACTTCATCTTAAATTTAATGCAATTAATTAATGAGTAATTTTCAAACATCTGAATTCTATTTCTTCTTCATTGATTTATTGGAGAAATTTGAATTTATTTTGGAAACACTACCATATTCCTTATACTCGAACAAATTTGAAGATATATAACATTTAAAATTAATGAAGTAGCTAATATATATTAAATTAAAAGTCTATTTATCAGTAGACAAAACATTAGTATGTAAAAGAAATAGATAAAACAAGAATTGAAGTTTAATAATAAGAATTACAGCTGCTTTGACGAAAAAAGAGATAATAATTATAAATTAGTAGAAATCAGCTAGCCCTATTTTATGTTACAAGTGCCTGATGTTTATATCTAGAAACTCAAGTCTAATAGCCAAGATTTTGGAGCCCTTTTTTTTTGTTTTTACTATTTCAAAAATCAACAAAGGAGATTATTTTTATGATAGCAAGAAAAATCAGTCAAATAGGAATCGAATTTATCCATAGCTCCGATCCCTACAAATTAAAGGTGCTCTTGAGTAAATAAACCTTGAAAGTTGAAACCCAAGTAGTACTGATCTGCATAGCAAAACCTGGAACCAAAGTTGGGGATTCTATAAGTTTAATGCCGCCTGTCCAAAGCTAGAATATCGACTCCCTAAATTAATCTCCCACTATAATGGAGATGATAGGGCATAGGGCAGCATCAATTCGATCTATTGCAATTACTTTGTTTCTCCATATTCCAGCAGCTCGATCTTTGCAAACTAATTAGAGAATTAATTAATTTTAGGTGCATGGGGCATTAATCCAATTACACTCGCCTGCATGTACGTTTTTCATCTCTGTTGGTTCAACATCCAACTACACGACCAGGCCACCTCAGAGCATCATTACTTGTAGATGCATATAAAATTAATTCCTACGTAAAAACTTAATTCAATAAAAAGTATGGGATGGAATTCAAGACGATGTGAATTTTAATTGTTATTTTCTTATTTTTGGATAGTTTGCGTACTTGGGATATGCAGATTCCACTTCCAGTAAAATAAAATTCTCTTAGTTAGAACTACTTGCTCATAGTCATAGATATGGAGTGTGGCAGATATATTGGGCCAAGTCTGATTCCTCCCACTACGGCCCAGTTTCAGGCCCACTTTGTTTCAGTTGTGAGATATAACACTTGGAGATTTCAAAGTAATTTTTTTTGGTAAGGTTACCAAAGTAAATTGGTTATTGGCGAATTGGGAATTGTCCCTGATGAAGAGGGAAAAAAAAAAGGAAAAGGAAAATAAATAATACGCACAATGGTATATTTATTTACAAGCAAGTGGCGTAGCTTAGTGGTTATGCACCATTCTAGCTTAACCAGAGATCACGAGTTCAAATCTCTCATAACTGTCATTGGTATGGACCACTTGTGGTCTGACCATCTATATAAATGGGCTTAAGAACCCAAAAAAAATAAATAAAATAGTATATTTATTTTGAAATTTTGAATTAGGACATAGAACACTTGAAATGTCAATTCTCACGATTCACGAATATAAAGCTTGGGCATTAGATTACCAAAAAGAAAACTTGAGCATTTTTTTTTTTTTTTATCTAATCCTATTTTTAGTATCAAAATTTATACACATAATATATATGTATTATTTTGTATTTAACAATTAATATCTCAACAATTCAAGTGAGGATTTATAAATTTGATTTTCAGTCTACCTAAGACAAGGTTCCTTGAATTACCAGTAAAAAAGAGTTCATGTCATCCCACCTACTTGGGTATATGCCCAAGTGAATTGTGAGTCATTTAATCATAATTTAATGATATCATAAAATATAATAAAATAAAATAATGATATTATTAAATATGATCTAGTTGGGCAGATATCCAACTAGGCAGATCACATGACCCGTAAAAATGGACCAAAAGAAAGTAGGAAACCTAATTGTGTAGATAGGGTAGGGTGGTAGGTGATCTACCAAAATCTGGACTATCTATCTAGTTTCTTAAATAGGTAGTAGGATGCCATTAAACATTTAAACTTGCACAAAAAAAGTAAAAAAAAAATTCTATATATCCATCTTGGCCGTTCAAATCGTCAAGGGTCTTTGCAATTTCTTTTTTTACGGATATTGAAGTTTTAAAAGAATCTGATTTAAAAGAATATCCCATACTGTTTCATCTTATTGGAAAAGTAAGCAAAGGCCTATACGTCATTATTTATTGCTCATATAGCTCATCTTAAAAAAAATTGTAGAAAAATTGATGAAAATAAATATAAATGTTTATAATCTATGGGTCATCATTATTCATTGCCTACTGGTAACAGGTTTGGGGAATGTACATCCAACCTATTTGAAAACAGGCAGCAGGCACAATCTTGTGAAATAAAGGGTAACTAGTACTACTAAGGGCCAGATTTTAATTTGATTTCGAGCCGCGCGATTAATTTTTGTATATTTTTATTAATTAAAACATTTAATTGATGAAAATTGGCTATACTTATATGAAACTCAAAGTAGGTATCTCGAATATAAAATTTGGACTTTTCATTAAATGTTTGAATCCGGCGGGTTATAGTAATTATTTTATGAAATTAATAATCTTATGTATCACATTAACATGTAACTAGAGTGTATTAATGTATTATAACTGAAATAGTGACTATCCTTTTGGAATTTGGAGTGTGTTATTTAATGGACTGATGTTTATTTCCCTGAATATTCTTAAGGGCCACTTACGAAAATCTTCTAAAATTAATTACATTTACAAAAAATACCTTAAAATTTTATAATCCTATACTTATCCTCATATTATGAGAAGTATTTATAATATTTTTGTGTATATATTTTTATATTTTGGCATACTTATAAGGCTCCAACTGATATGAGTATTTATAATGACGGTCTTTTCTTAAATTATCCCTAAAATAAAGCCTTCTACTCCTTCCTTGAGTAAAACGTAGTCGATTTCAATTTCATCATCCAATCATTTACTTCTATTTTACTTAACAGTTAACGAGAACTTGTATTACTCGCTCCAATTATTCATGCCCAATCAAGGATAAGTCTTCCATCCATCCCAATTCCCAGATCGTCTTCCATATCAATTAATTGTTCATACTCTTGAGATCACGAGTCAACTGCATTTGGCGTTCGTTTCAAGTTACAACCATAGATTGGACTTCCTTATGCATATTCAATTAGAATAAACAAAAAAAAAAAGATGAACTAATTATGAATACATTTAATTTCAAAGAGTACTGTAAAAGTAACACTAAATAAACATGATTCTCAGGAATAGACTCTCAAAAAGGTCACATCAGTCACACTATAATCGGGTCCATAAACATGTGTGGACATTAGGACTGATTTAACTCTTTTTTCTATGATAAAGATTATGATGTTCCTTCCTAATTAACACATATCATCATAGTAATCACGTTAATATAACACTAATTGAATTAAAATTATTTATTTGAAAGAGGAGGCCCACAAAGGACATGATTAGGTTTAGCCCACAGAGTCCAATCATTATCTGATCCAAGGCAAGCCCAATTTTAATGCGCGCACGTTTCCAAACTACTGAACCTCAACAATTTTTGTGCGCCCACTGCGCATTGCGCACCCTGACGCTGACATCACACGCGCGGTGTATTCCATTCGCCACTCCGTACTCTCCGCTGACCACAATCCAAATATAACCAATCAGATATTGCCATTTTTCGTTTTGTCCGGGAGCAGATAAAACGGTGATGATTCGCCCACGCTGCACACTCTCATTGGCTGACTGGTCATATCAAGAACCAAATCTGGAATCTGATTGGTCCACTTTTCGCCCATTTGTAGACCTCCATCATATTAAAATATTGCCAGAAATGCATTAAAGTACTAAGAAAAATGGGAGTTAAATTAGCAGGGATTGTGAGACACTTGTCGCCTCCACCATTAATCTGATCGGCGAAGAAGAAGGAAACGACACGATCGCTCTTTTCTCTCTCTCCATAAGGGTAAATCCGTCTCTCGGCCATCTCTTTTACTCTCCACAAGTCCTGATTATCTCTTGTTTCTTCATTTTTTTCTTTCCTTATTCCAATTTTAGATTTATGTGCTGCTTTTTTTATGAGGGAAAGGAGTTGATCCTTTTTAGTTTCTGCGTGTGTTGTTCAAGTGATGTCGAGATTTACGGAAATGTTTTTGTTTTTATGTACTTTTTTATATGAATCCCAGCTGAACGCTGAGTAATTTGATGCTCCACTGTTTAAGCGTCGGTGAATTAGAAAGGGAATATTGAGAATTAGGGGTTGATTTTTGGAGACTTTTGTTATTTTTGTCGCTATGTTTCGATTATTGAGCTACAAAATGAGTTACGGGAAAAGGAAAACGCGGAAAAGAAAAATGATATATGTAGACGATGAAGAGGATCGTACGTTGGATTTTGGGGATATTTTCTGCATGACCCACAGTCAAGTATGTATACTGAATACTGATTGCGAAAGTGAAGTGTCCTAGATTTGTATTTTAATCTTAGTATAAATTGAAATTGCCCTTTCTGTGTTTAGTTTTAGATCTGAAATTGAAGAAAGAGAAAAACTGAAGTGACTGAAAGCACCTTTAGGATGTGATTAAATAGGATACTTATATGTTTAATCATACTTAGGAATGGTAATTGAGCGTTTTTTATCTTTATCATGATTACTCGAAGTTTTTATGTGAAAGCTGCCCTGCATTAGTTTTGTCGATTCTTTAAAGCTAAGCATCCAATTGTATGTGATACCTATGTTATTATTATTTAAATGGACGGAGTGCGATCTGCTTGAGTTCTTAAAAACTTCCTCCTTTTTCCTTCGTTTTTCTGCCTCCCTGCTTTCTCCTGTTCTTTCGTCAGGTTTTTGTCTTTGCACTTCTGTGCTTCCTTTCTTCTTTAAAGAGTTCAACTATATTTGTTTGACTGATTGCTCCAGCTGGTGCTTCGTTGAATTCGAAATGGAGTATTGTATGCTTTAATGTGTATTCGAATATTGCTTTGTATGATCATTCTTGAAAATATTAACAATTATGAATTTGGCCAGCTATTGGCTCCGAGTTGAAGCAATGGGATCATATATGAACTTCAAGAACTTCGGAGATCCAACACAACCCGACGTTAATGGTGGCAAGCCAGCTGGCAACTATCCATTGGCTCGGCAGTCCTCCATATATTCCCTGACATTTGATGAGCTTCAGAACACTTTGGGTGGATCCGGGAAGGATTTTGGATCAATGAACATGGAGGACCTATTAAAGAGCATTTGGACAGCCGAAGAAAGCCAGGCTGTCACATCGTCTACAGGTGTTGGAGATGGGAATATTCCAGCTGTTAATTTACAGCGTCAGGGTTCTTTAACATTACCACGAACACTTAGTCAGAAAACTGTTGATGAAGTGTGGAGAGATGTACTGAAAGAAACTGTTGGTGCAGAGGATGGAAGTGTTAGTGCGGGACCAAATTTGGAGCCAAGGGAGCCCACTTTAGGTGAGATGACATTAGAAGAGTTCTTGCTCAGGGCTGGAGTAGTTAGGGAAGATATCCAACCTTCCGGAAGACCAAATGACAATGGCTTCTATGGTGGTTTACCTCCATCAAATGGCAACAACTCTGGTTTGACTATAGGCTTTCAACAACCACCAGCTCCGAATCATGGTGTATTGGGCAATCAACTTACAGAACGGAACAATATAGTTCTTAATTCCCCCAACTTAGGAATTAACATGAGTGGTGTAAGAACTTCTCAGCAGCAACCTCTGTTTCCAAAGCAAACAACTCTAGCTTTTTCCACTGGAGGAATTAATGTATCCAATGCTCAGTTGTCTAGTCCTCGAACAAATGGTCCAGTGGTTGGAATGGCGAATGGCCTGAAGAAAGGTATAGCTCCAGGTGGCGGTATTGTGATTGGTGGATTGACTAATGGATCTCCTGGGAATCATCTACATTCAGATGCTATTGTTAAGAGTAATACAGACACGCCATCAGTATCTCCTTCACCTTATAATTTTGGCGAAGTGGGACGAGGTAGGAGATCAACTGGTTCTTTGGAGAAAGTGGTGGAGAGAAGGCGGAGGAGAATGATTAAAAATAGAGAGTCTGCTGCCAGGTCACGAGCTAGAAAACAGGTGATTTCATTAGTAATGCCATGAAATTTTGCTGGACTGCTTTTCTTTTTTTTTAAAAAATAAAAATAAATTTAAAGACCATGAAAGGATTTAAACAACTGATGGTTGAGAAGTAAACATTTCCACTTCTTGATTTGGAAAAACTGTATAGGAACATCTAGACTGTCGCTCTGTGAAGATGGAAGTTCATACTTAAGATCAATTATTGCGATTACATGGTAAATTTTAGACTTGTGGATATCCTGCATTAATCTGATGGAAACAACGTAAATTGAGATCCACGTAAGGTACAGTTTGCATATGCTATTCACTTTCCACACAGGAATGCATGCATTCTCAAAGGCATGAATAACTATCAAGTGTTGTAGTCATTCATAACAGTATTAAGTAGTTTCTAGTTCACTTTGGTAAACACTCTTACTATTCAATACTCGGGTAAATTTGCCATCACATAATTCATTATGATTTCGATAATATTAATGATGTAAATTGGAAAACATTGCAGGCGTATACTCTGGAATTGGAAGCAGAGGTAGCAAAGCTCAGAGAAATGAACGACGAGTTGCGGAAAAAGCAGGTAAGGTTACTTTCACCATCAAATTTGACTTTATGAAATCAACCTAAAATTGATGATTTTGACCGAAGATTTTATTGCATTGCTGCAGGAAGAGTTCATGGAAATGCAGAAAAATCAGGTATCTGATTTGTTAACCGCTTGTACTGCCTCTTTCCGTTGTTCCCTACACATGCTGATAAACGTTAATCATTTAGTATCAACTACCTTGTCAGTTGTCACATATGTAAAAATGCATGAGCAAATTCTCTTGTTATATACACCCGAGAAGCATCGTACAGAAAAAAAAATGATTATTGATCTTACATTTTGTAAAACCAAGGTTTTTGGTTTGCTTTCCAAGACGCAGTGTTGGTTGAGTTTTCTTTTCAAAAATAAGTAAATAAATATGCTGGTGTGGTGCATGATGGTTTAGCGTCAAAAATGTTGTAATCACTCTACATTCTTTTCATTATGCAGTACATGACTATTGTTATTTTGCTTTTTGGTGGACAGATCTTGGAAACAGTGAAGACAGCATGGGGAGGTAAAAGAAGATGCCTGCGAAGGACGTTAACTGGACCTTGGTAGAAATATAGCACGGATTTTATCCTTTTGTTTATCCACAGTATTGAACAGCTAGCATATAATGATCCAATTTGGACCTATTCTATACGTGTTAGGTAGTGTTATGTACAGAAGCTAAGAGTGCATGCTTTTAAGTTATGGTGGTACAATGTTTATTGTAAGCTTTATTGACTGTATGACTTTCAGTTTGCTTACCGTTTACTGGGCAGTTGGTGAATATGGAATGGAATGTCTAGTTCTTCTGTTAAGAACATTTTGTGATATTTTGCATTAGAAAGAATTCTGAACTGCTCACTGCCCATGACAATAACATAATAGCAAAGACTATAAAATTGTCCTCTCTACTTTCTAGAGTTAAAATATACGACCATACAAAATATGGGAATATGGTAATGCTGTGTGAGGTTTGGCCCATTGGCCCGATTCTTGCACCAGCTCCAGCCTCCACGTATATATAACAGCATAATGCAATCACCAGTGTAAGATGACGACAGTTTGAATCTGCAATAAAGCAAAAAGTATCAGATAAAGATATGTCATACTTTTCAGCAACATTAATCCAATTTAATGTCGAAAACACCCACTTACTGGTAATGTATAGGGAAATCTTCACTTTACTAGTGTTTCTTTCTTGGATTATCAAACTCATCTCCCATATTACGCAAAAGCCCTCTTGCAGCAATTTGTATTCAAGCAGAAAGAACCTGATTTCTAATGTGAAATATCTATCTTCATTTAGTTTGAGTTGGAGTTGGAGAAATCATCCTTCTCTGGCTCTGCTCATAAAATTTTGAACAGTGAACACCTGCCTATCATCTTGGGTACTCGAAAACAAGACCTTCAGCCACACTCCTTGCTCTTGCTTTGCCAAAAAGCTTGCTTACAATTGCAAGTGCGAAATTAGTGGTAGTAGCAAGTCCTTTGCTAGTGATCACTTTACCATCAATAACCACTTGGGCATCGTTCACTGCGCCATCGATTGTACTTACAACAGAAGGATGAGCTGTGGCTCGTTTATCCTGATTTAAGCAGAGAAAACCGTTTACTTTGAATCTTTGATATTTTACTCTAATGAATCAAGAGATATTGAGTTCAGCAAAATCTCATCCTACCTTCAATAATCCTTGTTTCTGCAGGATTACTGGTGAAGAACTGGCTGCACCAAAAAATCTCCCAGATGATTCTTGTTCTTTCAGCAATTTTTTCAGAATCCTCGACTTGCTTAGCTTCTCAGTGCCAGTTATTCCTCCCTAAAATTTAGCAGCAAAGCAGAAGGGGTTAAAATGGACTGTCAGATAAAGAGATTTCTGCAGAGAAATTAATAAGTGTAATTAAGAGGTGCTTACTGGTAGGATAATTAGGTCATAAATTGATTCAGCAGCATCACTAATTATTTTGTCTGCAACAATTTTTGTTCCACTGGATGCTGCAATCTGCAAAGATTTTTCCATTGAAGCAATTACAACATTTGCTTTTGCTCGTCGTAGAATATCTGCTAACGTCGCCACTTCAATTTCTTCAGAACCATTAGCAACAGGAATCAGAACCTGGGACATCCGCAAGAAGCAAATTTATGAAGAACATAAAAGAGTTAAAAACATAACTCTTGTGTAAATCAAAGGCAAAACATAAAGAAAACTGGATTAATTACCTGAGGTGCATGATCAAGAGACCATGAGACTTCATTGAATTCTTCTTTTCTAGACTCATCACCAGCAATACTTAGCAACTATACAAATGGGACAAGACTACAGTTATCTAAAGCTGTTTGTGTGCAAATAAGAAAATAATACAACAGTACAAGGGATTTTTCTTTTTCTATTGCAATTCTGATTTTCTTACCAACGAGTCACAGATTTCTTTTGCTACCGACTCGTCAAAAAGCTGCTCCACCAATGATACAGCAAACTGAAAACAAGTGCCAGGGCCTCGACTAGTTGTTAGCTCTCCAGAAACTTGTAAATTGGTCTTCACAGCCCAGAAAGTGGGAAGTATGTCCATAAATGCGGGATGACAAGTCGACTTGCAGGATAAACTATGATTTGATTAGCCAACCCAATAAAATTTAAATAATTCAACACAAAAGTGAATCATGTGACATTAGTATCACAAAATGAATTAGAAATACCTGTTTTCTTTTAAGTAGTCCCCAAGGCAAAAGTGTAACTGCTGGAGCAGCACAAATAGCACCGTACAACCGTTTTCCCTCAGCCTGTTTGGTTGTTATATTCTGAAGGGTTTTGCTGTCCCTTAAACGTGCTGAGCCAGGCATTCCTCCCTAGACACACAAGTGATTTTACCCAACATCGAGTTTACAACCCATAATATAAACCAAGATATTCCTCAAACATTAAGCAACATTATACTGTGTGTTTCAGTCTAAAATTCTAGAAATTCAAAAAAATAGTTAGAATCAAACAAAGAGATAAAAGAAAACCCAATAAAATGCAAATTACAGGCTATCTCAAGAAACAGAGAGAGAGAGAGAGAGAGAGAGAGAATGCAGATAATTTAGAGTTTACAACTTACTGGGAGTGCAACAAGATCATAAATTTCATCAGAACAAGCAGAGATAAGTTGGTCAGCTACAAGCCTGGTGCCTCCAGACGCTTCAACCTCCAACTGCTGCTCTACAGAAGCCACCGTCACTTCTGCACCCGCTTGACGCAAAACATCAACAATTATAACCACCTCCATCTCTTCTGTCCCATATCCAATTGGAACAAGAACCTACAAGAATACAAAATTGCCCATTGAAGAATTCTAAAATAAGAATAAAAATATAGATTCCTTTTTTTCCAAAATAGATGTGAGAAAAAAAAGGACCTTTTTGGGAGGAACAGAAGATAGCGGCGGTGTAGTGGGAGTGAGAATGGGAGTTGGGGTGACACTTTTGGATGGTTTTGAAGAGCGCTTTTTAAGAGTAGGTTTCTTCTGTGTTTGAGGACTTGGGATTTCTGCGCGTATTGAGAAGTGGAATGTGGTCAAAGATATGGCTGCCGGAGTCTTGGACGTCGGCATTGAGATAAGCGGCGAAACACAACTCATCTTTCTTCTTCTTTTAAATTTATCAGTGAGATTTCAGAAGAGGTGCATATCTGAAATTTTCGCAGATGATTTATGGGGTTTTAGAGGTGTTTTGCTAAAGCCAAAGAAAAGGGTAATTTACAAATAACCCATAATTTCACTAAAATTACAAGTTCACCAATCATCCATTCTTTGCTAATTACTTATAGATCCTAGGAAGTTTATAAAATTACAGCTGACCACGATATAAAAACATTTTTTATAAAATAGATGAAAAGTCAAAAACCACGTTGTCCCTAACCAAGATATACATCAAAAGAAACGCAGGATGGATATGAGTTACAGATCGGACAAGCCATTATTCGTTAAGCTGCTGCAGTAGTATTAAATTGGTGAGCTAGAAGCCTGCTGGCCTAGGACCTTATAAAACGACGCCGCTGGCTGAGCAGTGGTAGACAGAGAGCAATCAGAAATGCTGAAAAACTTGGTTAGAAGAATTTCATCATCGGCTTCGAGCCGATCAATTTCACCGCGGCTGTACCCGATTTTAACCGCCGAACCAAGCCGTGGCTTCTGTTCTAGTATCTTACCCGACACGCTCGACCGGAGCTCCGAGACCTTCGCCCGCAACGCTGAGGCAATGGAAGGCCTAATATCTCAACTTCACTCGCACATTCAACAGGTGTCGACACACTTTCTTGAACTCGGATATCGTTTACAACCGTGAGATGTTTCCCCATATATATGCGTGCTTGAAATTGTTAGTTTTTGCTGGAATAGGTGATGAATGGAGGAGGGCCCGAGGCTGTCAAGAGGAACACAAGCAGGAATAAGTTTCTTCCTAGAGAGAGAATCAATCGCTTGATTGATCCTGGTTCTTCATTTCTCGAGCTTTCACAGGTTTGTTTTTGTCTGATTTTAGCACATAAGGAAGACTTCATATGCACAATCATATATATCTGGGAACTTCTTTTCCAAAATTTCGGTTGTCTGTACGAAAATGACATTGAATAAGCAAATGAACAGATTGCAGGGATGGTGGTATTTGTTTAATGGTTGGTCATGTTGATCTTTTGAATTTTTGGGGCCTGTTTGAGTAAAGTCAGGATAATTTACAACGATTTTGCTTAATGCATTGGGACATTTTGAGTTGAGGGTTACCAAGTAAAATGTAATCGACTCAGTAATAAAGATTTAATAGGGTTGTGATTGTTGCAACAGCACTTTTTAACCACTACTTGAGGACTACAGTGCTGTTTAGCATTAGCTCTTTTTATGAACATAATTAAAATCAATTCACATGCATTGCTAAAGAAATCAGCTCAAACAGTTGGTTTGGTCTTGCAAGTTACATTTTTCTATCAGTATTATGTGCTAAAACTTTATATAAGATTTTTCTTTACCTGATTTACGCTTTGTTCGTTACCCTCTGGTGGAATCTTAGCTTGCTGGCCATGAATTATATGATGATCCGTTACCCTCTGGTGGAATAATTACTGGAATTGGTCCAGTACATGGGAAACTCTGTATGTTTGTTGCAAATGACCCCACTGTGAAGGGTGGAACATACTATCCCATCACAATCAAGAAGCATCTAAGGGCACAAGAGATTGCTGCTCAATGCAGATTACCGTGTATGTACCTTGTGGATAGTGGAGGTGCTTTCCTTCCAAAGCAGGCTGAGGTTTTCCCTGACAAAGAAAATTTTGGTAGAATTTTCTACAATCAAGCTCTGATGTCTGCAGAAGGTATTCCGCAGATTGCATTGGTACTAGGTTCTTGTACAGCTGGTGGGGCTTATATTCCTGCAATGGCTGATGAAAGTGTGATGGTCAAAGGAAATGGTACCATATTTCTTGCTGGACCTCCACTTGTGAAGGTTAGTTGAAAAGTTTTGGTAAATTTAAAAGGATTCTATAAGTGTCACTTTTAAAAACTTAGTAAACATTTTATGCATACGATGAGAAGTTTGCTTCTTGTGTTTTAAAGACTACTACATGGTACAGTCCAGAATCCTTTGCATGTGCTTACTTGTTAAAAGAATTACTTATTTGAAACTTTAGTAGGCTGCTACTGGAGAGGAAGTTTCTGCAGAAGACTTGGGTGGTGCATCTGTGCATTGTAGGACATCAGGTGTTTCAGACTATTTTGCTCAAGGTAAACAGATCTATCTCATGCTGGCTGTTTTTAAACGATATCGTTGACCTTTTTTTTTTCCATATTGTTGACTTGATTTTTAAGTCTATTTCTTTATGCTGCCTTGATGAAATGACGCGAGGGTGCAAATTATGTTTTTGTAGACGAACAGCATGCCCTTGCTATAGGAAGAAATATAGTTAAAAATCTGCATATGGCTGGAGGCAATATGGGAGGACAACCAGGCACAATTTCTGATTTCAAGGAGCCTTTGTATGATGTGGCGGAACTTCGTGCTATTGCACCAACAGACCTCAAGCAGTCATTCGATATACGATCAGTTATTTCACGCATTGTTGATGGTAGTGAATTTGATGAATTCAAGAAATTGTATGGCACTGTAAGTCCTTGTTGTTTCCTTCAAACTCTGCTTTGTTTACCTATATATGTACACATGTACAAACATACATGCACATATGTATGTCCCCACATATATATACCGTTGTCTAACTGTATCTTGGGATTGTCCCTTTGCTCCAATGAACAGACACTTGTAACAGGCTTCGCAAGAATATTTGGGCAACCTGTTGGAATTATTGGGAACAATGGTATACTATTCAACGAATCTGCTTTGAAAGGGGCTCATTTTATTGAGTTATGTACTCAAAGGAATATTCCATTGATCTTTCTTCAGAACATCACTGGATTCATGGTATGCAATACCCTACTCATAACCTAGGTGATTTAGCAGAAATTATACTACTACAATCAAATTGGGCGAGTAAGAAACTGGTATATGTAATCAGAGTGCTTTTTTTTTTTTTTTTCTTATTTCCCTGTCATGTAATTAGTTTCAGATTAAGCATGTCCTGTTTGAAATATATCCAACTTCTGTTTTACTCATCTAAAAATATTCATCTACTGCAAGAATTGACATCATAATGATGATGATTTGCAATTTATATTGGTGGACAAATAGAATATGTGGAAACTATATTTTGTTCTGGCTAATGCTCACTCTCGATTTAGAAGATCCTTTTGGTGGAACGTAGCCCGCGTTAGAAAATGATGACTGGGGTCAACTTTCAATTGTAAATAACTGTGAATTGAAAAATACCAGTAATATGAAAAATCCTTCCGTTTCTTTGGCTAAATACCAACTTTTGGTGGGAAGTTCTTGTTACTGTTCCTCTTGCAGCCATGTTCAGACTATCAATCTGCTAGCCGTAAAGAATCATGTAATCAGTTCCTTTACACTGATCTGAATCCTCAAACTCTGAATAATTCGAGCTCTAGTGCTCTGCAATGCCTTTTCCATTTAGAAGCAATCAAAAACTAGAAAAAATTTACTACAGAAATTTGAAACATCCATATGATTTAGGTGCCATCTCTAGAAAGCAAAAAGTTACTAAGAAATTGTTTACTTGGATGGATGATGTGTAGTGAGCATTCAGATTGAGTTATGGTTTTGGAATATAATGCTAATCTTTGGGTTTTTTTGAGTGATTTTTATGTTCCAAAGAGAACACATGAATATGAAAATTCATTATGAAATTCTCTTGCGATACTGTTGCAGGTTGGCTCTAAATCCGAGGCCAATGGTATAGCAAAATCTGGAGCTAAAATGGTCATGGCAGTTTCTTGTGCAAAGGTTATCATTCATTTGTTGCTTCCCCCTTCTAGTTCAGTTTTTCCTTTCCGGAAAAATCTAGAAATTCTAGAGATGTTGATTCTTTTTATTTGCATGTAACATTCAATTGTTCCATGGGGTAAAATTGGAAACTTGAACCGAATTACTAATTCCTCTTTTCCTTTCATCCACATTCTATTTAGGTTCCGAAAATTACGGTTATTGTTGGTGGAAGCTTCGGAGCTGGAAATTATGCAATGTGTGGACGTGCATACAGCCCTGATTTCATGTTCTTTTGGCCAAATGCTAGAATATCTGTAATGGGTGGAGCTCAGGTAGTCATCTATACTGCACTTGTTTTCAAATCCTAATATGACAAAAAATTTGCTTCTAGATCATCTGTTGCAAATATTTACATGCAAACAAAGTCATTGCCAGTCTTCAAGTATAATTTTCTATTTTCATCTAGCTTTAAAGTAGACAAATTCTCTAGTTTCTCTATTACTCAAATTATTAACTCATGGAATTGGTAATGAGTTTCATGAAACGTATTCTCCCTCGTCCAGATTATTCATTGGGTTTTAATGACTTTGTCCAGGCTGCTGGCGTGCTGGCTCAGATAGAACGGGCCAATAAGAAAAAGGCTGGAATCCAGGTAAGATTTCAACTTAGGCATTGACTAGAACTGCAGTTTGCTCACCAATCACCATAATAATGAATATGATATTGTGCAGTGGAGCAAAGATGAAGAGGAGAAATTCAAGGCAGGAGTTGTGGAGGCATACAATCGAGAAGGCAGTGCATATTACTCGACAGCAAGGCTTTGGGATGATGGAGTAATTGATCCATCAGATACAAGGAAAGTCTTAGGCCTCTGCCTTGCTGCTTCTGTGAACCGCAACACTCAGACTACCAAATACGGTGTATTCAGAATGTAATGTTTGTTGCTGCTCTTTGGAGTATCATGAAGGAGCGTTGCAGGATGGAGAAAGCTTACCAGCAAGGCCTGATATTAGTGGTTACTGACATATTGATGTTAGTTTGTAACTTTTTATGAAACAAGTCAGAGGAAATTCTGAATGTAAATTTGGACACTTTACATGAAGATTGGAAAATATGATGCAGTTGCAGCCTCAATCCTCAATCTTATTCTCACCAGAGATTCATGCAATCTGTATAGGGAAATTGAATGCAACGAATAGCATGAATCGTAGTGTGTATTCTAAGCAGCTCAGGGTTCATTTAATTACTTTTGTTTGTAGAGTAATTTTTAAAGTAATACTCTGTTATTAGTTCACTTTTAATAACTTGGGAAAGTCATAGTTTCAATCGTGCTTTTATTTATTAATTTACTTGATAACCTAAAGCTACAAATTAAAAAATATTAACGCATGAAATCGAAAGCGCCTGTGGCCTAATGGATAAGGCGTCTGACTTCTAATCAGGCGATTGTGGGTTCGAGTCCCACCGGGCGTGAGATAAATTTGTTTTTTTTTTTCCAATTTTCATTCTAATTGCATAAATTATTTTTGTGGGTCGTTTAGCAAGGCCGAAACATTTGCTAATTGGCCCACCATACACGTACAAAAGAAAAAAAAAAAAAAAGGACCAAAATATTGGTATGAATATTTTGTCTTGAAGCCATTTCTAAATATTGTTTTATGTTTTCATTTTGAGATGGCAGACTTGAATTCATGCATTTTACTCTGTTTCTACCTAATACAGAAAATGTAGGAAAGATATGATTGCTATCACAAGGTTTAACAAAATAGGAGTTAGGCCCTAAAACTCCATGCTTCTAGACAGAAAACTACACAACAAGAACAAGTGATATTCCCATAATTATGGGATTCAAAAACATTTTCTTTATGTTTTTCCTATACTCAGCAGAGTTCATGACTTCATCAAAAGTTTGCATGATTTGAATGAACGCCTAAATCCATATATATGTGTATTATAAATAAGGAAAAATATTATCTGACAGTCGCCGTAAGATTATGAAGGGCACATCCCTATTTTAAACATAAAACACACTGAAGAGTTATTATAGGAGGTTGATCCCACTAATTAAATGATTAGAAGTAATTAAAATTAAAATTAACGCTATATACTTCTAATTAAAATTTATTTTGACCCATAAATCCAACTTTTTTTTTTACCCCTGTTACACCCAAATTCTATGTTTTTTATAGAATATTATTATGCATAAATATATTATATATTAACACAAAATTAAAGAATAGATGTAAATAATACTATGAGCCAAAATTTAACCACTGAACTTAGGGTTAAATACATTAACACCTCCTCAATTATTAAAAATTACATATAGGTTCCCTAACTCTAAGGGAACCTAAAAAGCTTAATTGAAAGTTATAAAATGACTAAATTACGTACCCATAATATTTTTGTTGTAATGTTTGATATGCGTGGAATGAGCAGTAATTGAGTTGTTATCCAGTTAATAAAATGTTAGCGTCTACTTGGAAACATGAAAATAACTACGACAAGACCTATGTTTAGATGGAGCCATAACGAGGGAACATCTCTGTAATTTCCAATAGTCGAAAAGTTCTTTCTGTATTTCTCTCTAAACCAAGGGAATGTATATGTAATTATCCCTTTAAAATATGGTTAGACAGTATAATGATAATAGTGATTAAATATTTGAAAAAAATAATAATTATTTATGAGTTATGATAATAAAACATCTAGTTTTTTATGTGCAAATTCTAGATCAAGCTCTGTAAGTTTAAATTCTAGTTATAATTGTTCTTTAATTTTTAATTAATAGGTTAATTAATATATTTATGTATCTTAATGTTTTATAAAGTAAAGAATTTGGGACTAAGAAAACTACTAGAAAAGGTTGGATTTAAAACAAATATCAATTAATTAAGATTACAAGGCATTAAGTTTAATTTAATTAATCATAACCACACGTTTAGTGGGACCCTTTTTATTAAATCCTACGGTGCCTAATTTGTGTTTTAGAAAAGGCTGTACAAGTCTCAATTCTTACGGCTGTAAGGTTAGCAAGGTTGTATAAATAAATAACTAAAATAATTTCCAAGTTAATCCCAAATTTCATTAACCTGATCAACACCAAACTTATACCAAAAATCATTACTAGTCTCCTAAATCCTACCCAAAATCAATGTGCATCAGTGTGTTTCAACTCTTTCTCCTATCCCTCTTATTTATCAAAATCATAGCAGCAAGCCCTACCCGGTGGGGCGAATGGCATCTTCTCCACGAAAGCATAGGCATTTCCGCCATGCACATGCAGCTCCTCAAGAACAACAAAGTCGTAATGTTCGACCGAACCGATTTCGGTTCTTCGAACCTCTCTCTCCCAGGCGGGCGATGCCGGTACGACCCGAATGACACGGTTCTCAAAACGGACTGCTCGGCTCACTCTATTTTGTATGATATTGGGTCGAATACTTATCGGCCGTTGACGGTCCAAACCGACACATGGTGCTCATGCGGTGCAGTGACACAAGATGGGACCCTCGTCCAGACCGGAGGATTCAATGATGGGGATCATGTCGTCAGAATTCTGAAGCCGTGCGATGGGGATATGTGCAATTGGGTTGAGTTCCCGCGCGCGTTGGCGCAGCGTAGGTGGTACGCGTCCAATCAGATACTGCCAGATGGCAGGACTATAATAGTTGGGTGAAGAGCGCAGTTTAATTACGAATTTTATCCGAGAGATTCTAAGAATGGTTCGATTTGGTTTGAATTTTTGAGAGAGACGTGAGATCCGTCGGAGAATAATTTATAGCCGTTTCTGCATTTATTGCCGGATGGGAATTTGTTCTTATTCGCGAATACGAGGTGTATTGTTTTTTACTACAAGCGAAACGTCGTCATGCGAGAGCTGCCTCCGATTCCAAGTGGCGACCCAAGGAATTACCCCAGCTCGGGCTCGTCGGTGTTGCTTTCGATTGACGACAACGTGGATTCTCCGGAGGTGGAAGTCATGATCTGCGGAGGCGCGTCGCGGGACGCCTTCCAGTCGGCGAGACGGGGGGTTTTCGTACAGGCCACAGGCACATGCTGCTGCATGAAAGTCACTGATCGGGAGCCGGCTTGGGAAATGGAGCACATGCCTATGCCACGCGTGATGGGGGACATGCTCATTCTCCCCAATGGGAATCTGATCGTAATCAACGAATCCGGGTCGGGTACGACAGGATGGGAATCAGCAAGAAATCCGGTGACTCGGCCGCTGATTTACAGACCCGATGGCGAAATTAATACGCGGTTCTCCGTCATGGCTGCCTCCCAATGACCGCGCCTCTACCACTCCTCCGCCATTCTGCTCACAGACGGCCGGGTTTTGGTTGGCGGCAGCAACCCTCATATATACTACAACTTCACTCACGTTGAGTTTCCGACCGACTTAAGCATTGAGTCTTTCTCTCCACCTTACTTGTCGCCGGAGTATGATTCCATAAGGCCGAGAGTCGTGAGAATTGATGAGACTTTGAGTTATAAAAACCTTTTCTTCTTCACACTCACGGTGCCCAGATACATGAGAATGGGCATTGTCACAGTAAGATTACTGGCGCCATCGTTTACGACGCATTCCTTTTCCATGAATCAGAGAATGGTGGTGCTCAAGGGGGTTAGGGTCACGAGCGCTGGAGCGAATTTATATTTGGGTTACGCGTACGGTCCATCGACGAAGGAGATTGCACCTCCGGGATATTATTTGCTTTTTGTGGTACATGCTGGTATTCCGAGTTCTGGAATGTGGGTTAGGGTTCAGTAAACGGATAGGGTGAAATAATATTTGTTGAGATTTGAAAATTAAAATAAAACTAGTTTTTAATCTTGTGCATGGCCCCGGGAGTTATATATTTATAATGTAATAATTTATTTTGGTTTGATGATTCAAAAATTATGCATTTGATTAAGACATCATATATTCACATAGCAAGTATTTCAAGAAACAGCACCATGGTCCAAAACCACTGTTCCTCCTAAACTAAAGATTGTTTTGTACGTCTCACATTACAAACAATAATCCCATAGTTTTCAAGGAAATTAGATGACAAACATGAGACACTTTTCCTCAACTGCATCAATCAACTGCCCTCAGATTTCTCCAAAGTGTTATAGTTGAGAAGCTTCTCGATGAGATCAACATGAGTCATAAGCATCCTTCCACAGCAATAACGAACCAAAGACGGCTAGTGCATCAAGGGCATGCATCTCCTTCGCTATAATCAGCCTGGAGCAAATCTTGAGATACATATCCCATTTGTTTCCAATCACCTTCCCACAGGTGAAACAACGGACGGGAATGATCATCTTCGATAGCCGGTTCAGGGGAGAATTTTTTCTCTCTCGACATATTATGCATTTAATTAATTTATAATAAATTAAAATATTAGTCTATCTTAATCTAAAATCAAAGTTTAAACTAAAATTAATTCGAAAAATTCAAATTACAATATCTTTATCAAGATGATTAGAATATCTTTATTTACTTGTGAGTGTAAAGAATTTTTTTTTAATGGTTGGAGGGAGTGTAAAGATTAATGAAGTTTTGATAAAAGAAAAAAGTAAAGATTAATAAAGAAAAGTGAAAATTAAAAATCGAAAGCGCACGTGCCTCATTATAATTCCATTGGTCTGCGACAATTCTCCAACCAATGATAGTTGTCTGCTCCATCATTCGCCGGCCATCGCTTTCTTTACTGCAATTCTACTTCGCACGCGGCGACCCACAACACTGAACACATACATATACAAATATTCGGGAGTATATGCTTGAATTTACGCACAGATCAACCTGTAAATATTCGGGAGTTTGAAGAATTGAAACTAGGTTTTGCATTTCAATTGTTTGGCCTATAACATGGCGGCTTCTTGTTACTCTACTGCTCTCTTTACTCTGTCGCGCCCGCAACCACGATGTGGAGTGGTTTCATTGAATTCAGTGAGTCAACCGCTGCAAAGCTTCCGATTCGGGATTTCATTTCGGGCCCAGAGCAGAATCAATGCGCCCAAATCCTTATGCGTGTCCTGCCTTGCGGACGCCAAAAGTAAGTAAACCGAAAATTCTTTGTATGGTTGCCTATCTAGGACCCGATTCCTTTGCTTTCATTTGTTCCCTTTCTTGAATTTCTGCTGTAATGTAATCGTTTTTTATTTATTTATATTAGTTAACATTAAAATATTGGAGGTAATTATGAAACTTTAATTAGTCTCATTATACTAAGCAATTTTTGAGACTTCACTTAGTGTTATTTTCTTTTTTTTAATGATGGATTCTTCCTTCTTGTGTGATGGCTTATCCTAATGGGGTTATGTGATTGCTGCAGTGTCCCTTACATTATAACGTTTAAAGATCGGCCCTCATTTTTAGATATATGATAAAAGTTGAAAATCTTGTTCTTTGACAAAAATTGGCATCACATTGTATGCTCGTTCAGCTTCACTTGTGAACAATTCATTAGTACTTAAATATTGTTAGTTCTAGACGATTATGAGTTTCCGTGGGCAATTTGAAAATAATATGAGATGCTTAATGATTAGGGTAACTGAACAATACAAAATGCATACACATTCTTGCTCTGTGATTGAAGAATGATTGTTATGGTATCGAAATCCTTGGCACATTTTCTATGTTGGAAATTCCATGTTATTGGTCTTCTCTTGGATAATACTGTTGTTTGAACAACATAATTGCTGGTTGGATTTTCCAATCTATGCTGAGATGTTGTACCAAACAATTGAAGTTATGAACAACTTAAAGATGTTGATTATACTTAAAAATAGATGGAGCAAGAGGGCCAGTTTTCATTCTTGCAGAGTAATTTAGAACTTGTCACAACATAGAGATGTTTAATGCTATACATTGTGACACCTCTAGACATTAAGTTTCCTATTATTTGGAATGTTTATTCTGGAAAGAAAAAGGTGAAACGTAAAAAAAAAAAAAAAAAAAAAAAGCAGTTGATTGTTTGGAAGAAAGTTGAGAAGCACTTTTATTAGACTAGACAAACTTTTATTTACTTAAGAAATAACCTAGAAGCTGAAGCTAAAAGTTGGTCATTTGGTGCTTCTAGCTTCTATCCTATTTCTGCATGAAATAAGTAGAAGCTGGTTTTGCAACACTCCCAAAGTTCTTTAAAAAGGAAAAACCATAAAAGTGTTCTTTTTAGAGCTTGCAAACACTCTTGTTTTTTCTTCTAAAAGTAATATTTTCTATTTGAGTTTGCAGCTGCAGAGGTTACTAGCAAGTCATGGGACAAACTGATTTTGGGCAGCGATACTCCTGTGCTTGTAGAATTTTATGCAAGTTGGTGTGGACCATGCAGAATGGTTCATAGAGTAATTGATGAGATAGCAAGTGAGTATTCTGGAAGAGTAAAGTTCTTTGTAGTTAATGCTGATAATGAGTCACAAGTTGCTGAAAGCTATGATATTAAGGCAGTGCCTGTTGTTTTGCTGTTTAAAAATGGTGAGAAACGTGATACTGTTGTTGGCACCATGCCTAAGGACTTCTATGTGGCTGCCATTGAAAGGCTTCTTGCTTCTTAGATACTTGGATATTAAAAGCAAAGGGTTTGGATAGGAAAAATGAGATTTTTTACAGAGAATTGATGGACATGTAATATTTCCTCAACATTTTGTACATTGTCAGTTTCTTGCCTTTACTGGTGCTGGATGCTCTTTGCGTATGAAATGTGAAGAACAGAGCACTTGCAGTAAAGGGTGTACACTGTACAGAAACTATTACTGGTACTCTAAATTTGTTAATTGGATCTCCTCTCCCTCTATCTGGTGTGTGTGTGTGTGTGTGTGTACCGGCAGCATATATGGTTTCTTTATTGGTGTACCTCTAATTTGTTATTCATTTATGATTGTTAAAATTACACATAAATGGTGTCTGATTACTAATTTATCTGACAAAAATCAAAAGTGTCTACTCAACAGAGTAATGTGAAATTTTAACAGGGCTTGTTTGCTAGCACGTTAAATGCAAAGTAATAACCCTAGTCCGCCCTCACTATAAGATGAAGTAACATTTCCTCTAATTTAGTATATAGGGTCATTTATCCTCAATTTGTAATTAATCTTCGTATATAATTATAAAAAAAATTATCCGTATTTATGAAAATTCAAAGTAACAATCTTAAGGTTATAATTCGAGTCCATAAATTTCTATAATTTAACCTTATATAAAAAAGAACTCTTCCAAATGTCAGTGCTCTAATAAGTTTACCTTAATTCAATGTGTTGTTGCATATCCGATTAAACATAAGTAGATATTTTCAAGTTCAAAATAGAACTAAACTCATGAGAAAATCAGCAATACTGCTGTGGATAATTTGGAAATCAACCTTACCTAAATCAGGACTCGCTAAATTGCCAATTCTATGAATTAACACATTCCTTAAAAGTTATTTATCAAAGAGAGTTAATTCCCTACAAAATTGATCAAAACGTATAAAAAAGACAAGATGGATATTGGAAAAATATCTCAATTTTTACACTCCTTTTTTTTCCTTTATTATTATAGATCGAATGTAATTGATCAGTTAAAAATAAAATAAAAAGGTTTGTTTAATCATCATTGCAAGCGGTACAATGCAATCGAAAATGTACTTGGCAATTGGCATCACTAAGTAACCTTGCAAGATAAGCATCATCATTCATCATTGCCTTTGCTCGTATTTTCAATTTTCCTTAGTCGGTTTACCTGAAATTTTGTTATTACTGATATTACTCCCAACTTCTGAAAACCCTCCGTTTATTCTTTCCCAATACTGTGAAAATCCCACAACTGTTTTATTTCTGAACCGAAGCTAATCGCACCATGACTATAGTTTAATCCAGACTCCAAGAGCAATATTTAATACAGTTTAATTTTTCTCTTTTTTCTTTTTGGGAATAATATTTACAGTCCGGAGTTCTGTATCTACAGGTTGGTCCTCTTTCTCTTGGAATTCATTGATACGGACATACATTTAAGGTGGGTTTTGTCAATTGAAATGTTTTTAGTTGAAAATTTCGATCTTTTAATCGTCTTTGATTTTCTGAAATTGTTAAGCCATGATTAGAATCTAGGTTAACCCTTCTTGATAGTTTCGGTAGTCTATTACCCATGTCTATGTTGTTTGTTGATCTTTACTAGGTATAGTGATAGCTCCCTTGGATTTTATTTTCTCCAACAGAAATCTGTTTACTTGTGAATGAAATGTAAACTATGTTATGAAAAGAAATAGTTCTTATTCCGTTCATATACAAGCTTATTTTCCTCACTCAGTTTGCATTGGAACTTTCTTGAAGGTCGTAACCCGCAATCATTCTTTTTTCCCATTCAAAAGTTGCAGTTTTGATTCTTTATGATATTCTCCTTTAATTTTGGAACCTGATCCTCAATTATGTCCATTGCTAAGTGCTAACACTGAATTTCACAAACTCGGGCAATCCCGAGTCCCCTTTCTTAGAGTAACGAAAATTATCTCTAGTTTCACTTTCTGAACATGAAGGAAACATGACACCCAAATTAATTTGATTTTAGCATTTATCGAAAAAAATGTGAAACATTATGATGACAAGATTACATGTAAAAATCAAAGATGTCATTTTATACTCAGTATTTGTGAAAATATATGTGTTGTCAGTATCTTCAATAATGTCCTGTTCCATTCCTTTTTGAGTTCTTCTTTTCTCCTTCAAGTCGAATTCCTATTTATTAATCTTGCCAATCACATTCTCTCAATATCAGGAATCTTCAATGTCGAGCTCAAACACGTCTATGGTTTCATCACCATCACAACACTCAGAACATCCCACAAATCAAACAACAATCTCAAACACAAATCCACATTCTCTAAATGGTCCCGTTGCAATTCTTTGGGACATCGAAAACTGTCCCGTTCCAAGTGACATCCGACCCGAGGACATAGCAGGTAACATCCGAATGGCCTTACGTGTCCATCCCATCATCAATGGGTCAGTCACAATGTTCTCTGCTTATGGAGATTTCAACTCCTTCCCCAGACGATTGAGAGAAGGCTGCCAGAGGACTGGTGTCAAGCTCATAGATGTCCCCAATGGCCGCAAAGATGCTGCTGACAAGGCCATATTAGTTGACATGTTCCTTTTTGCCCTCGACAATCCTCCTCCATCATCGATCATGCTCATCTCGGGAGATGTTGACTTTTCTCCAGCTCTGCATATCTTAGGACAGCGAGGGTACACTGTTGTTCTTGTGATCCCTTCTGGGGTGGGGGTATCCTCCGCTTTGAGTAATGCTGGCAGGTTCGTTTGGGATTGGCCGAGCGTTGCTCGTGGGGAAGGGTTTGTGCCCCCTTGTAAGATAAGTGATAATGTGGAAGGTCAGGTTCAGAATGAGGAAGAATCTATAGTTTATAGGGGGGTCTCGAGAGTGAGTAGAAACACGAGGGAATATTCTATGGTATCTCAGTCTTTATCTGAATATTCTAGTAGTTCAATATATATGCTTCAAACCGGTACGAGTTCAAGATCGCTTAGCCTTCCAGCTAATGAGGTTTCAATGGGAAATGCTACTTGTAGTGACTTATCTTGGGTGCAGCCTGGAGATTTGAATGGTTTGAAGGGCCAATTGGTAAAATTGCTTGAATCATTTGGTGGAAATTTGCCTCTAATTCGGCTTCCATCAGAATATCAAAAGATTTATGGACGGCCCCTTTATGTTTCTGAATATGGGGCGGTTAAGCTTGTGAATCTCTTAAAAAAGATGTCTGATGCAATAGCTGTTGAGGGAAAAGGGCAGAAGAAGATTGTCTGTATCAGGGAAAATAATAATAACTTGAAATCTGGATCAGTTGTTACTCCTGTGATTTTGAAACGGAGGGACAAAAAGGGAAAAGTTGATCAGGAAGATAATGTTGAGATAATGGCTGGAGCAGGATCTTCAGATGAGTTATCGGATGATGACAGAGTAGGAATTGGGGAAAAGTGTAATTTGGAAACAAATATTGAATGTAACCTCCAGAAGTTTAAGTATGAGCTTCAGGAGATTTTGGTAAGTTATTCTTTTCAGGTTTTTCTGGGTGGTTTCGAGGCGATATATCATCAGAGATATAAAAGACAGCTGGATTATTCAAGCTTTGGTGTGGATAGCTTTGAGGAGCTTTTAGAGAAAGTGAGAGATGTGGTGGTTTTGCAGGAGGAACCGGAAAGTAAAAGAAAGTTTCTTGTTGCTGTTAGTGGGTAGAAGAATGATAAAACTGAGGTTGTTACTGTAATTAGGCTTTATTTGAATTATTGACATGTAATAGGAGATGATAGTTTCTCTATTTGCAATTATTTTAATTTTGCAATGGAGTGTGATTGTGTGAAGGAAAGTCTAGGATGGAGAATCGCTTCATCTTTAGTTTCACTGTTAGATTAAAAATGCTGTACAACTTTGATTGAATGTGTATAAAATTCACGGCCCTAGTCCTAGTATTATGCATGTGTTTTCTTGTTTTTGCCCTTTTCCTCACCCTCTTATCATATTTTTGAATTAGCAACTTTGATTTCATAAGCAACTCACCCATCTAATCTTACTGGAACCTTTTGCACTTAAAATGAATCATTTCATACCTATTGAGGAACTCAAACCAGTGAAACCACTAGTCGCTCATATAATGAACATTTGTCTATTATATTAGCCCAACCAGATTTTCAATGTGAATATCGGCAAAATCTGACTCTTTTCCGAATCACAATAAAAATAAAGCAATCAATGCTGATACAATTGAGATTTGGAATTTAGCAAGAAGCCAAGAAGCTACACTTATCCCGCTGCCATATAAACTCTTTGACTCAGTACAGATGAATTTCTCCCCTCTGAGTTGCTCGGCTTTTTGAGATGTGATTCTCTTCAAGCTAATACGTAGGGCTTTTCTTTTACCGCAATTCTGCACTTTTTTTTTCCAGTAACCTACAAAGGTATAAACTTCTATACAAACTTTCTGCAAAATAGACCGCCTTAAATAGATTATCTCAATGGATTGGTCTTACATAGATGGTATATGAGGTGATTGAGGAGAGCCCGTCTCAAGGAGAAAGCTCCTACTACAGTACGACCTGGATGTGCTTGAAGAAGAAGCTAAACACCTCACGTCCCCACTGAAAAATACACTTTTGCCCCTGCTTTTTCTTCCTCTGCTTCCACTTTCTTCACATTCTTCATCCTCAACCGCTTCAACAAATCCACTATGAAGAGGATCCGAACTTTCATACAAAAGCCTCAGGACCTGCTTAATCGAAGGCCTTTCTCTCCCTTCTCTTTGTGTACACCATTTCACTATGGCTAAAACGGTCTGAAGTTGGTCAAAGTCCACGGCATCACCAAGATAGGGGTCTACAAGCTCGGTTATCCTTGATTCTGAAGTTAGAAATGCTTGAGACCATTCGACTAAGTTCTTGTTATCTTGTACTGCTCGTCTTCCTGTGACAAGCTCTAGTAGAACTACTCCATAACTGTACACGTCGCTCTTTTCTGTTACCTCTTGTGTTATTACGTATTCCGGATCTAGATAACCTGACAATATTTGAATCTTAGTATCTTAATGAGGAAAGTGTTGGGAGAAATGTTTTTTTATTGTTGAGGATAATTAGCTGACCTGGAGTTCCCCGTATATCAGTGTTTACAGGTTCAAAGCAAATGGAACCATCTTTTGATGCATGTGCAAGGCCAAAATCAGCAACCTGAACAACCAATAGCATTCAGGGTTTGTGTGTGTGTAGTTGATATGTAGTTAGTATGTGTTGTGCTTTGACCGAGTAAGAGGGTGTTTGGCTGAGCTTATAAGATGTTGCAAAGTGTTCGGTAAATATTTTTTAAAAGGAGCTTATAAGCTCTTAAAATAAGATGTTAGGAGCTTATAAGCTCCTTAAAAATAAGTTAGGAATCCCAACTTATTTTAAGATCTAAATACATTCCCTTACATTTTAACTATATTAATTACATAATTGCCATTACTAACATCTTATAAGCACATGGTTTTATTTTTATCCAAACACTTTTAGATCTTATTCTTAAAATAAAATTTAACATCTTATAAGCTCAAAAAACATCTTATAAGATGTGAGAGCTTATAAGCTCTTTAAAATAAGCTTAGCCAAACACCCTCTAAGTGTACTATATTACCTTTGCAACAAAGTGTTCATCTAGTAGTATGTTGCTTGACTTAATATCTCTATGGCACAGAGGCGGATCACAGTAAAAATGGAGGTATTCCTGCAAGAAAATGCATTAGACACAAATTTGGAAGTTTGTGAAATTACATTAGCAGGAACAAGTATAAATCAGTATATTCGATTACCAGTGCATTTGCCACATCAATAGCAATTTGAATTCTTGTACGCCAGCTAAGAGGAGTTCTACCTTGTGCTGAACAATAAATCATCACGAAATGCAATGTATAAACGTTATATGGTCCTCCTTAATCCTGTTTCTTCTTTCTTAAATAGATGACTAAAACTACAATGCACATATATAAACTAGAAAAAGAAACATACCATGGAGATGATCCTTTAAGCTTCCATTTGCCATATATTCATACATCAGAAACCTGTCAATAAAATAATGTTGCTTATTTTTCTTGTTTCATAAACTAAATCTGCATATCTTTTTCATGCAGGAAAATTCGACAGGAAGAGGAAAATATAGAAGTAATACCTTTCACGTCTTTCTATACAAAATCCTCTGAGAGCAACAAGATGACGATGGTGAAGTCGAGCAAGGAGCTCTAATTCTCTGCAAAAATCATCCTCTGCCTGCTCAGAGACTTTGCTCATCCTCTTAACTGCTGCAACTAGACCATCCCCAAACTCAGCTTTGTAAACAATTCCAAATCCTCCTTGTCCAATAACAGTGCCAAAATTGTTTGTAGCTTTCTTGGTCTCTTTGTAGCTGAATTTTCTAAACATACAGGATGGACCTTCATACAACAAATAAAATTAGGAAATACACGTAAAAATCTTAATTAACACTCCATAACGCCAAAATAAGAGAGAAAAGGTCTGCTTTTCAAGAAGTTGAAGTCGAAACTAAAGTTCTAAAAGTAAAACCTTGGAGTGTTTGGAGAAAACAGTACAAAAACACTTTTAAACAATATAAAAATAGAACCTAGAAGCTGAAAAAAGTACACCATTAGCTTATTTTAAGCAGCAGCAGCAGCAAATAGGACACTCCATTCCTACTTCATTTGAGCTAAAACAGAAACACATTTACTTTCAGAGTTTGCACACACTCTCAGAAAACTCAAAAACATACCATCCTGAAACTTTCTTGAAGAAAGAGAAATGGCTTTAGGGATAGCCTCGTCATTTTCATCAGAATCCTCCAATTCTCTGCTTTTCCTTCGAACGAGGACAATCAAAACTGCAAGCATTGTTATAGCAAGAGCTGTAACTGCAATACTAATCACTGGAAAGATAGTGAGGTGGTAGGGACGCCGTTTTTCCTTCACAGACACATTCCCGGAAAGCTGAGTGGGACCCGCAGCAACTGGCGGATTTGCTGATGTCAGAGAAGGAGGCAACCCTAAAATTTGCAAAACGAGATTGTGATTTGTGAAGCATCTAACTTATAAGAACCCCATTACATAATATACCAAAGGCCAACCTTTTCCCTAATCAGCATACCTGTGGGAGTGATGAGTCCTTGAACCCCAAAGAAACAGCCAGCAACATTAATAGTCGAAATGTAATCAAGTTGGCTGGCAAGAGTGGCAAAAGTTGCATCCCTACAAGTGCTCAATGTGATATTATCTACAGGCCCTAAAAGGTTCCGGAGATATAAAATACCAGAATTCAAGCACTTTTTACAAGTTTTATCCAGTGATAGATTCCCTCTGCAATTTTCACTAACATCACTAAATTTCGGAGAGTTAAGCATCTGATTAACAGTTGATCGGCCCTGGCATTCATAGTTGACAAGTATTTTCGTCCCGAAGCCACAGAAAACCGTTGCGTTTCGTAATACTCCATAGAGCTCAAAAGTTCTTGATATTGTGTGGAGGCAGATATCTGATAAATTTGAAGCGACCCCTAAGTTGCTTGTTGTGTTAGCATATTGGGAGACAGAAATTGCAACTAAGGTGTTGATGTAACGACAGCATTTTCCTCTAGTTTCTTGGTTGGAGCAGAGGGAGGAAGCTAGGGTAAAATTGGACCGGCTTAAGTCCAAAGGGCAATCTGCATATGTTGATTTATTTATTTATTTCATCAGAATAGTAGTAAACAAAAGGGGTTTCCTTCTTTTGATGCTTATTATCAAAAGGGGTCATGGAAAATGCCGGAACTAATGGCAGACATTTGTGAAATACCATACTTGGAAATGGTAGTAGAATAACTAATCTGAAATTTTATAATCTAAGAAACTTTGATTTATTTGAAGATTGTAAAACGGAAAGCCCCATATATGTATGGCTAAGAATATTTATTAATTTGGTAAGAATAAATTAACAATCTTTCCTGTAATTCTTAAAGCAAGCATGCATAGCAACACATAGATTCTTGTTCCTCAAACTCATAAAACTGGCAACTTTAACATGGCAACTTTATTGAAATTAGAACCGACCCTTTTCAGTCCAAATCCAAATTTCCTGAAAATTAGTGCAGAAAAATTAAGATAACCACATTATCATGCACCCAAAATTAACACAAAAGCGAAGTAGAAGAATTCAATTTCCTCTTAAGCTATGCAGAAAAATCAGAGCAGTAAAAGAAGTGCAAAGTAATGGGGCTCACCTGGAGCAGCCATTGTTGAAGAAAGTCGCATTCCAACAAAGACTAGCGATTGCAGTAGAAAAAGAAAAACCGCCGGTCCATAGAGAGCCATGGAAGATGAGAGAATGAGCGGAGAGTGGAGCTTCAGTCTTCTGTCTTGAGCAGCGGCTTATTTTTTGCACATTGTGGGAATAGTGTTGGGAGAAGAAAGGCCAAGTGGGGTGGCACTAAAAGCTGGAAGGAAAATAGAAATGCAGTGAGTGAGCGAGGCTTTTGACTAGTCGTGGACTATACTTCTTCCAACTTTGTTTCCTCATAAATTCGCAATCTTGCTGGAGTTTCGTTTTCGTTTTCTGTTTTCACGGGTGGGTGTTATTTGTTAAGGTTATTATTAATTCCGTCGCAATCGGCAACAATTTGCCCTAATTCTTTATCAATTTCCGGAGATTTAATAATGTGGGGACCATCCATGCTACAACTGTTTTTTCTTTTTCTTTTTCTTTTGTGTTGATGAATATAGATGCCCTAACTATGTTTTTTTTTCTTTCTTATTTTAAAAAAAAAAAACTATGTTATTCTTAGATTTACACTTAACATTTACGGCAAAAATTAATAATTTAAAGAATAATTCTTTCCTTGAAATATGGAAAAGTTATAGATAATAAATTAGAATTCGAAATCGTTATATATGTGTAATATTTATACGATTATTTTTCACAATAATATGTGTTTCTTGACATATAATATAAACATGTTTGCAGATGACTTCTATATATCTATCTTATAATTTGTTTAATAGATATTTCAAATTATGATACAAATATTTTTAACTTTTATGGTGAAATTAAGAATAGTGAAAATACTGATTTTATGATGAACTCTCTCTATGATCCCTTGAGAACAAAGTTATAAAATGATCAGATTCTTTCCTTAGTCAAATTAGTTAAATAAATCTAAAGATAATGACCCGTGACCTTATGTAATTTTATTCTATCATCTAACATTTTACTCTCGAGATCTTTTTCTTTTTCAAATAATAATAATTATTATTATTTAAATTTTTTGTGGGCCAGAATTACCACCTGGAAAAAGAAATTGGTATGTACGACGACGACAGAGCGTAATGAGAGGTGCAGCAGAAACGTATCTGTATGTATGGGGTATGATACGGGTACTGTTTGGAGTTTGGACCTACTCATAAATCATAACCAATATAATTTATTCTTTTTCCAACGGAAAAATACAAACAAGAAATATAATTCAGATTCTTCTTAATTCAATTGTTGAAAGAAACTTTTTCTAGCTTTAATTTTAACCGAAAAATTAATGAAACAATGATCTAAACTTTCAAATTAATAACTTGCATGGAGCCAATTTCGATCGAATTAGTTCAACTTGATTGCGATAAAACATTAATAACTTTTAAATTCAAACTTCATGTCAAAAACCTCAAATCGACACCCCATGTGTTAATAGAAAGTATCATAAAAAATCATGCAAAAAGAACTCCATCTCATCTGATTGAATTTGTACAGTGTTATACCTATTTTGCCCTTATTGAATTACTTAAAACATTTTAGACTTTTTTTTTTACTTAAACATAAAAGATTATCCTACCATATTTTCACTCTTACCGTAGCCTTTTTACGCAATTTCTGGAAGCAAAAACCCTAGTTTTCAATCGAAGATTTCGCGGCGACTTCGCCGGAATCTATTAGCGTCGGAATACACTGTAAGCTTTTCACCGGCGCATTCAGTTCTTGGAGAGGCGACGGACTTTCTCCAGGTAAACTTCTGCTTTTAATTTTTTTTCTGGCGAAAATTCAGTTCGAATGTAAATTTTTATGGTGTTTGCTGAATTTTTTGTCGACATATGCTGAATTGTGACTTGGTTGGGGCTGCAATAGTTATGTTTTTTGTAAAACTAAAATGTAGATTCTCTTTTTTTTTTTTCAGTTTTATGGAAATTTGGACAAAAAGAAATTTTTACATCTATATAATTCATTCAATTAAAATAAATAGATATGCAGGTTTCTATATAAAAAAATTAATTAGTGCTGGGGTAAAAGGGTTAGGGAAAATTGCGTGAAATAAAAAACAGATTGCAGAGTTAAAAAAGAGATTTTAAGGGTAAAAATGACATTTTATATACTCAAAATCAGAAAAATTCGCAGGAGAAGCGCTTGCATTCCAAATGCTGGCTTCAGGGTTTTCTGTGCAAAAAATTTAAAAAACAGGGATATTTTTAAGAGTTTTTTTAATACAGATTTTTTATGATAGTTTTCCTTTAACACGGAAACCTACATGCATTTTGCTCAATCGATTGAGCTTAGCCAAGCTTGAGCATTTTCAATTCAGCTCATCAAGTTGGCATGCACTCAACCTAAAAGATAATCAAAAGTCAAAACTGAACTAGGGAAAGTAAAAAAGTATTCAAAACTGAAATAGATTTGACTAGCTCGTATGTAACCCTAATCTACATTATTTGTTATAATAATAGAGCTGCAGACCAGACAGGGATCAGCATATTTACGTCACACTTTATGTGTACAGCGATATTTACTACTTTTAATAGTAAATTGACAATAACCATGACACATCACATAGTGACGACTCAAGAAATTCTTTACATTATTAGGGCACCTGCAGGGTCTGGGACTCCATGTGGCAAGATTAATGACCAGTCATTGAGCTGATGAGATTATTGCAATTTGCAAATTACACCTACATATGCATACTTGTATAGTCTCTACTCTACTATTCTATATATTCTCGATATCTCGTGTTTCCACACCTATTGTTCTTATTGGTTTAGGGTTTATTCAATTTGCGTTTTGTTATTTAATTATGTATTTGAAAAATAAGTTTGATTAATACATGTGGGATATTTAATTGATACTGTTTCTTAATCAGTACATACATGTGGTGATTATTGGTGAGTGTAGAATAAGATGTTGCACCTTTTACGTAACAAAAATCAGGCCGATCGATGTACATCATCATATATATACGGAGGTGTTATGCTAAACTTTGGCAGCACTCGAAGTCCTGTGGTTATCTTAATTACATAATTGATCACTCATTGTCAATTGAATTTTCTCAAAATATAACTTCACTTGCCGAGGATCCTTTGGCCGAGGGTAAGGAAAAGACCACATGACTTCAAGGTTTTGAATTCCATGACTGTGGATATTAGTCTTCTGTATAGAAGTATTGTTAGTTAGTAATAGTTTATTGTATAGTTTCTTGGCATGTATTTCTCCGTATAAAATGAGTTACTTAACATGCTTATTATTGATTGAATTGTACTTGAGTTTCATTGAATTGTAATATGATTGAATGATATCTATTTTAAAAAATATATATATATATATACAACTTCAAGTGAACCTTTTTGTGGTGAGTTCCTGCAGAGGAATTATGTTGAGGTGCGGGTCCGATGTGTTGAGGAATATACATATTATAGGTATATTGGAGATCAGAGTATATAATAATTGTGATGTTGTCCAAATCCAATAAGAGTAGACCAACATTTTTCCATCAAGGCCTAATCGAGGAATATCAGAAAACGCCCAATCTGGAGGAGTGAGCCCACCTGAAGGAAGTGAAGGAAGCCCATTGACGAATGTGAAAACCTGTAAGGACGTCCCCTCCAGAAACCAGGCTTTACCCAGTCGACTAGTATAATCCATTCCACATTTGTTGAAAATCTTGACTTTTACTAGTATATAATGGTAGGTTACCTTTCCTCTTAACAACCAAATTTTAAAAGTATGTTGGGCCCCTATTATAATTGGTATTAGAACTCAAGTGCCGGTGCCCAATAACAGTGGCGCACGTTGTAATGAAGGGTGCAAATAACCCCCTCAATTTCTTGATTTTTCCAATTATACTAGGCATATGTGAATAGATATATAGGATAGTTGATGAAAATAGCTAAAATGACCCCACTAATGAAACTAAAAATATACAAAGCATGGGGTCGAAGTTCAAACTATGATCAAAGTAAAAAATGTGCACCAATTTATTAAATAGATTTTATTATATATATATATATATATATATATATATATATATATATATATTGTGTTTAGTTCAATGATAAATTGAGATTAAAAAAAAGAATTATCAAATTAAGTACCAATAATGATTATTTTTTTAATGTGTGCTGAAATCAGATTTTTACATTAACTTTTGGTACAATTAATTTTAGTTCAGTTCATCGAGTAATAAGTATGTTTAGTTTACTATATATATTGACCCCACTCACTAAATTTTCTGGCTACGTCACTATCCAGAAAGAACCTACGTGTGTGTACTACCGATTTTTAAGGATATGTTGGACTCTATTACAGCTACTCATAGTGAATTGGTTGGATGAGTTTATCCACCCTAACAAGTAACAAATATTGAAATAATTATACTTTAAACATGAGAGCGAGTGCACCTAAATAATTGCTCACTATCTTGTGAAGAATCCGTGTCAACAATAATACTGGCAAATTGCAATTATTAGTAATAGTGCCATACATATTTCATTTTATTTGAAAGTTTCTATTAATTGAATGTACGTAAAATTATTTATTTTATAAGAGATAATATTAAATTTCAGATTGCTGAATTTTGATGTCTCTTTTTTTATTGTCAGAATTCGATTTATTTATTTTAAATTATGGATATATATATATATAAGGACGAAGTGATTTTGTATAACGGGACGAGTTCCTAGATTCAAGTTCATACTTTATGAACTCAACCGCCTGAGTCCTGACTCTTGACTGATATTTTAGTTTCTGTTAGCCTTTCTTTGCTTTTCCTCTTCAAAACATAAAAAATATAGTTTGTTAGATTGTTAACTCTTTTTACTTGTGATCACTTGGTTATAATAATGTAAGACTCCATTAAGACCATAACACGTTTTGAAGATTTAATTGATCAATAAATACACCAAATTCTTTTGGCAAGAAATAGAGTTCAAGAAGTGGCAATTTGTGATAAACGCATAAGGAATATCGACACAAAACAATTTTTTTCCAATATTTTATATTAGAGAAGTGTTCGATGACATGGCACGAAAAGAATTTTTATAAGTGTATGACAATTATTGTCATTTGCAGCTCAACTTCATATTGGAAGAATAAATAGAATTATCAAAAGTCTGAAGTAACGCCAAACTATCTAGAAACAATTGCTTGCATGGATTTCCATACAATTTTCTTGGCTTAACTATTTCCTTTCCAATGTATTCACGCCGCAGTATCTGTAGTTACAATCTGAAATAGTAATTTATGATATTTATATATAATTTTCAAAATAAAATCTCCCAATTTTTATTTCTCCTATTTCACTGTTTTTTTTACCTCAATAAAGTTACTATTCTCTCCTTCCTTTTCTGACTTCATCTCCTCTATTTTAATTAAATAAATACAAAATAACTTTATAAAATATATTTTCTTTTGGTCAAATTAAAAAACATATTTACTGTTGCGTATTAACTGCACATTTATAAGAAGTTATGACAAATGGGAGGGCGTTTCACATTTATAACTTTTTCTCAAATCCAAATAGGCAAATATAGATATTTTGTGAAAGCCGGATTACAGTCTGGATCTATTTACTTAAATAGAAAAGGAAAATTATTGCTTCAAGAAAAGAAAAGAAAAGAAAATTAAAGCTTAAGCTCCGACCAAAAAAAAAAAGAAAGCTTAAGCGCGGGGTTTAAACTGTCTTACTAGATACAAAAATCCTGCAATCCACTATAGCTTTTCAAGTGTCCCCTCCCTAACCGAAATAGCAAAAGGACGCACGCAACTTTTCAAATCCGTTTTAGAGAGAGGAGAAAAGTTACTCTTCCTCGCCTGAACCGCTTCATTCCGGTAAACAAATTCTGCATAATCCACATTTTCAACCGCAGATATACACTTAATGCATACTTGTATCCGATGTGTGTGTGGTTATGCTAGAATAGAAGATAGAATTATGGATTCGTGTTGGAACATTAACTCGTTTCTTGTTTGGGCAGGATTTATGAGGAATTTTTACATTTCGGCGCTGTTTTTCGCTACTTTTCTCATCGGTTATTCCGCAGCTCTTAAGGTAATTACGTTCCTGGCGTTTCTGCCATTTTCTCTCGATTCAGGGCAAAAACTACGCTGAAAACTGGTATTTCTGTGTGTCCGTTCATTTTTTTTTTTTTTACGGTTGCAGCAAGGAGAAACGTGCGTAGCTAACAAAAACTGTGGCACGGGGCTGCACTGCGAGACTTGCCTAGCAGATGGCAATGTTAGGCCGCGGTGCACTCGAACTCAACCTATCAATCCTCTTTCTAAGGTTTTTCATTTGTAAAATCTGTTCTGTCCATATGGATCTGAAATCTGCTTTGAACTCTTTAGTACGGTGCGCGGTGCACCACTGTTCTCATTTGAATTGAATATTGAATGCAGTACTTGGTGAATAACGTCTTATTGTATTCAATTCGATGAGAATGTTTCACGTTAATGATTATTGTTTCCTTATTACTGTTGTTCTTATTGAATTTTAGGTGAAAGGATTGCCGTTTAATCGGTACACGTGGCTAACCACACACAATTCCTTTGCTAGATTGGGGGCAAAATCAACAACAGGAAGCCCAATTTTATCGCCACAGAATCAACAGGACTCCATTACTGATCAACTCATTGTACGTTACTTTTCCTCCTTTCCCTGTCTTAATTGTATTTCGATATCCTTATTATGTTCATGTGAGTATGCGTTGTAGCCAGAAAAGTGGGGTGTTTTGGGGTGGTTGGGGGTGTGCATGCAGTTGTCGCCAATTTTGCTCTGTTTTCTTTTCTTTCCTTTTCTTTAATTAATGATTGATGAAGGTTTGTTGGTTGACAGATTAAATATTCCACATAACCAATAGTATCTGTTTGACTTGATTAACTATTAAGCTTTGACCAGCTCAAAGACAAATATTCTGAACTGCTATATATTTGACTAATGCTTTAAATTGGAAATTGTTGCCTAATGGTTCTCACATGATTATTGAAAAGCGTGATGAGTATACTTTTAAGTTTTCTTCACGAATTGTCGGTTTTGGCAGCTTTGACATGTACACTGCTAATTAGAGCCTTGTATTTTGCAAGGGTGGGTGAACACTAGCTAATTAATGTCGAGTAAAAGGCAGGCCAAATAATATCCATATATTCTATTTAAGAAATCAAGCACAGAACCTTTCAATTCTACAAATCTTTACAAATTCTTAGCTTTCTTGTGCACGTTAAAACAGCATGCTGCTTCTAAAATTCATCAACATGCTTGATTTCTAATACAAGCAGTATTATTTACATTAAAAAAATTTTGAGGGCCCTGCAACATCAGCCGCTTTTCCTTGACATTAGAATACGGCAAAGTTGGAGAGTTCTGCTGCTTCAAAAATGGGCCATCTAGTGAAAGCAGACTGAGCTGACTTGGAAAATGCTGGAATCTATGATGATAAATCCTAATCAAGTTGATCAAATTAGGAATGGGAAGAACTCAAAATTTTTGATTATATTCTAACATACAACCAAGGAAAGTAAAAGCAACTGCTTAAAGTTTGTCAACCCAAATACAAGATTTCGAGATTGCCGTCTTCTTAATCTCTTGTTTCCCGTGATTATGTTAACTCAATGAGTACGAGAATACATTATCTATAGAATAACAAACAGGGTTCAAGAATTTCGAAATTTGGCTTGCCAAACATTAGATGAAAAATCAGTTTCCTGTGCATCTGATTAAACAATTCAGTCTTCTGGAAGATTTTCTTTTGACTATTTATGACAAATGTGTTGTTTCCTTTTCTTGAATAACCACTTTGTTGATTATTCAATACTTTAATGGTTCTGTGTGCACTTCCATTGCAGAATGGAGTCAGAGGGTTGATGCTCGATATGTATGACTTTGAAAATGATATCTGGTTATGCCACTCGTTTGGGGGAAAGTGCTTCAACTACACAGCTTTTGTAAGTATACGAGTACACGTTAGATATCATGATACAAATAAATGCCTTTTGATTTTATTTAGATTCAGTATTGACTAATGATATATCCTGTTAAGTTGATATGCTTGTGTTGATTCTAATTGCGGACTTTTTCTTTCCAGCAACCTGCCATAAATGTTTTGAAAGAGGTCCAAGTGTTTCTTCAAGCAAATCCTACTGAAATAGTCACCATAATCATTGAAGATTACGTTACATCCCCTAATGGCCTGTCAAGGGTCTTTAATGCATCTGGGTTGAAGAACTTTTGGTTTCCAGTATCTCGAATGCCAAAAAATGGAGGAGATTGGCCAACAGTTGATGATATGGTTAGACAGAACCAGCGATTAGTAGTCTTCACTTCCAAATCTGCTAAGGAATCTTCTGAAGGCATTGCATACGTGTGGAGATATGTTGTAGAAAATCAATGTGAGCCTTCCCTAATAATCTTATATCTTAGGTGATATATACTGAATAAAATTTTCAACTAATCCTGAACTTGCAGATGGTGATGGTGGACTAGTTGCTGGGAAATGTCCAAACCGTGCTGAATCATCTGCAATGAATACAACATCAAAGTCCCTTGTTCTAGTGAACTATTTTCCAGATGATCCAGATTTCGTGACAGCTTGCAAACACAATTCAGCCCCTTTAATTAGCATGATGAACACATGTTACCAAGCAGCTGGTAGAAGGTGGCCTAATTTCATTGCAGTTGACTTTTACAAGGTATTTTGTTCGTATGAGGAGATTTTTCATCTTAATTAGGCGATCTACTATCTGTTAATGTACTCATTAATGTTAATGTGAATTTTGACAGAGAAGTGATGGAGGAGGAGCACCTGAAGCAGTAGATACGGCAAACGGTCAACGTGTTTGTGGCTGCAAATCCATATCCTCTTGCAGGGTTTGCTATTTCAAGATTCTCTTGTTTAATATTATAAATATACGAATAAAAATTATTAAAGCATTGGTTTGTATTAACTGAAGTGTACGATCATAATATGCAGGAAAATATGACCTTCGGAGCATGTGAAGAAGTACCTCGGGCAAGTATTGCTCCAAGTGCAGTTGTCAAAAATGAGACCAGCTCTGGACATTTTGACAGCCGACCCATTAAATTGCAATGGATGGTCAGTGTACTATTTGTTGCAATCCTCTCGTCGTGATTTCCAACCTCGTAGCACCATTTGTTCGTTCTTTGATCGTTTTAAAAGGGGGGGAATAGGTATGAGTAATATAGGATTTCTGGAATGATGAAATATCAATGCATATGTAGTTGTCCCTGAGTGGTATTTTACATCTGTAGATTGGTTACTTGCACCAGAACGAAAACTTCAGAGATACAAAATATAAGTATAGATTGGACTGCCTGATAAAGTTGTTTCGTTTCTAAGCACGAGTTGGGAAATGACAACCAAATTAACATTGTTCCCATGGAGAATGTGGTTTCGTGCTGCTTTAAAATTAAAAAATTTCCCGACACAATTAATGCTTTTGTCCAATATGGACCTATATAGCTTATTTACATTGATGGTACGTCTGTGATAATTCTTTGCCTGCCCCTACCTTTTAAGTTTTAACGGTTTCTACGGAAAGTTTACTCCTTGCGTCAGTGTCTTGAATGTAATCCATGACTGCCTTACTCCAACAGTCTACTGATTTCGAATATTTAGTTGAGAATTAGTTCAATAAGGTTATCATATAAAAAGTTATTCAACAGCGTGATAGGATCCAAAAAGTTCATTCTATTACTCTATTATGTAATCATTTAAATAAAATAAAACTTAAAAATGACAAGAGACGAAATAAAATTTATAAAAATCAGTAGTCACATTTAAACGTGGGCGAATTACCCAAACTCCCTAGGTTTACGATATTTAGAAAAAATACCCTGAAACCTTAAAACCTTATATTTACACTCTTATGGGGGATAAATATAAGGTTTCTTTAGGGTGGTATTTGTAAAGTTTCAAGATATTTTTGCATTTTTAGGGAAATATTTGCAAGGTTTCAAGGTTATAATGGTATTTTGAATTTTTTCGGTAACCTCAGGAGTTTTTTAGTAATTTTCCCTTTAAACTTTAAGGTGTTATTTTGATCAGTACCTATTCAAATGATTAAAAGTTATTTACATTAATCAAATGAAAATATTCAAACCTATTCATGTTGTATCGAGATTAATGTACGAATAAGAAGAAAGTAAGAATAAAATTTTAAAACAAAACGACACTAATGCCAGATGCATACCAAACTATATATTATTTTTTTTCATCCCAGTCCACAAACAACTATGTCAAACTTCAAAATAGAAAAAGATATGAACGAAGAGATGTAAATTGTAATTGAGATCTAAAATTGAAAGAATTTTGAGAATAATTCTAAGTTCTTTTAACAATTTATTTTTAAAAAACTATAGATAGCAAGCATCTGACATTATTTTGACAGAATTTATTAATCATACATATATAATTTTCCATAAGATTTGTGTGTTAAAACAATAGTTAAAGGAAATTCAAAATTGTAATTGAGTTTACATGAATTATATGATAGTCCCTAATTCACTCCCGATCGATCACTCGGCCTATTCAAGTATCATTCCAATTTCCAATTAACGATCGAGAGTTGGAGCTACATAATGTGCACTGATTATAATTAGAAGGGCAAGTAAGTCATTTCCTTCATATTAAAACCTGAAAATTTATATCCGACCGCGTAATAAAATACTTCACCATTCAAATCTACTATAAATACTTCTCATTTACATCATTTGGGAAGTTTTTCTGCTCATTTTTTTACTTTTTTAGCATTTTGTTTTCGGCAAATTTATCTTCTCTGACCATCGGAGAATTTTTGCCGGAAACACTCGACGAGTATTTTTGCCGGAAACACTCCGGTGGCCTGGATCAGGGAATCCAACTTAAATTACGTACATGAAAATTTATTATTGGATATACAAAGTGGATTGACATATCGTAACACTAATCTATCAACATCATGTCTATAACGTATATATATTTGTACCGTTATGCTATAATAGAATTATGGATTTTATTTGAATATTAACATTTTTTCTTTTCCGCAGGAACGAATTAAATATGAAATTGTATATTCCGGTGCTGTTTTTTGCGATTTTTCTTATTGGTTATTCTGCAGCTGCCACGGTAAATTTTCTTATGCAGCTTCTTCTATATCAGCCCGATTCGGGCACCGCGCGCATTATTTTGTGTGTTGATATACTCTTTTTCTTTTCTGGTACTGATGATGCTATTTTTGGTTTTCTTCAAACGGTTACAGCAAGGAGAAACGTGTGTCGTTAATAGACACTGTGACGCGGGACTGCAATGCGATTTTTGCCTCGCGAATGGAAATTTCAGGCCGCGCTGCACTCGAACTCAGCCTATCAATCCTCTTTCTAAGGTTTTTCATTCGGAAAAATTCTTCTGTCAATACGTACGGATATGAAATAATCGAGCGTTATGTTTTCGAAAAATAATTTTGACCGGCCTCTTTGATTATTATTTGATGATTAGTGTTGATATGGTGGAATTTTTAGGTGAAAAATTTGCCGTTTAATCGGTATTCGTGGCTCACTACTCACAATGCGTTTGCATTATTGGGGGCAAAATCAGCAACAGGAAGCGTAATTTTAGCGCCAACAAATCAACAGGACTCCATTACAGAGCAGCTCAAAGTAAGTTAAACGTTTGTTTTCTTCCTATCTCTACGTCTACAATTGTATTTCCATATTCCAACAATATCCATGAAAATATGTTCTGTACCCAAAAAGATTAGGCGCCAGGTCGGTATAAGACTTCTGCCCGATCCGAAATGGAATTAACATTTTTAAAGGAATATTGTCAGATGAAAGGAGATTCTTAGTTAAATATCAAACAATATCACAGAGATGCAGTCTGATTCAGTCTTTCTGGAATCAATTTCATGTGGGCAGCTTTGAGAGTAGTTATACAAAAATTATTAGTCGATAAATGGCAGAATGAGCAGAAACTGCTGGAACAGGGTCCTGACTTTACAATGAAACTGAAACAATTGCATAAGTTAAACAATCGAAAATTAACGTTGATTAAGATTAATGAAATAATATTCATATATGTTTAATTTTCTAGAATTTAAGCACTATACCATTAGATTATACAAATCTCTCAGGCAGCAGCAAAAGAACACCAAATGATCAAATCCTGTTACCATGTACATCACTTGTAAAAAAATAAACAGGGTTCAATAATTTTGCATTGGGCTTGTCACGGAAACATTGTACGAAAATTCAGTTTCACACGCCTGATGCTGTTCATTTGAAATAGTTCTTTATTCTGGAATATTGTTTTTGTTGATCATATGTGGTTTCTTTCCTTACAATATGTAGCTGGTATACCGTCTACTATGCAATACTTTAACCATTTCTATGGACATATATTCATTGTAGAATGGTGTCAGAGGTTTGATGCTCGATTTTTACGACTACCTAAATGATATCTGGTTATGCCACTCATTCGGGGGACAATGCCTCAACCAAACAGCTTTTGTAAGTAGATTAATTTCCTTTACTGGATTTTAGATTAGTATATTGAGGCAGTCCACTCTTTTGTGTTAACTTACTAAATTTTGCTTGCCAGCAACCTGCTGTAAATATTCTGAAAGAAGTCCAACAGTTTCTTGAAGCAAATCCTAGTGAAATAGTCACCATATTCATTGAAGATTACGTTAAATCTACCAACGGCCTGACAAAAGTTCTTGATGCCTCTGGGTTGAAGAAATTCTTATTTCCATTATCCCGAATGCCAAAGAATGGCGGAGATTGGCCAACAGTTGATGATATGATAAAACAGAACCAGCGGTTAGTAGTATTCACTTCGGTAGCTTCTAAGCAATCAGAAGGAATTGCATATCTGTGGAACTATGTTGTAGAAAATCAATGTGAGCCTTCTCTCTAGAATTTAATCTGGCCTTAGAAAGAAGTTCCTTCATTTGATGATTTCTCCACTTGCAGATGGTGATGGTGGAATGAGAGACGGTAAATGTCAGAAGCGTGGAGAATCATCTGAGATGAATACACAATCGAGGTCCCTTGTTCTAATGAACTATTTTCCAGATAATCCAAATTTGATAACGGCTTGCAAATACACTTCAGGCCCTTTACTTGGCATGATGAACACATGTTATCAAGCAGCTGGTAAAAGGTGGCCTAATTTTATTGCAGTTGATTTTTACAAGGTAATCTTTTTTCAAAATCAAAATTATATAAATTCCTGATTCCTTCCTGTCCAAAGCAATATTGAATTTTATAAAGTTTTATTTATGTTACACAATGTGAAAATTGCAGAGAAGTGATGGAGGAGGAGCACCTGAAGTAATGGATATAGCAAATGGTCAATTAGTTTGTGGTTGCAAATCCATATCCTCTTGCAAGGTTTGAAATCTTTTCTGAGATTATCTTCTCTTAAACAATGTTCTTCTCTTTTCTGTCACCCTAATTTTCAGGTCAAGATATATAGTGTTTACAAATGCTCTGCTTTTGCATATTAATCATTAAAGAAGTGGACATTAACCATAATATGCAGGAAAATATGGCCTTTGGAGCATGCGCCAGTGGTGCGGATCCTGTCCCCGGTGGATCAATGAAAACTGAAATGAAATCTGGAGAATATGAGAGCAGATCCATTCAATCTAAATGGGTGATCGGTGTACTTATTGCTGAAATCCTCTTATTATGAGTTCCAATCCTCTACCGACATTTCTTCATTCTTTCATGGGTTGAAAGGGGGTGCATGCTTGATGAATAGCAGTAATATGTCATTTTTGAAATGAATAATTATTGATATAGTGAAGAGTTGTGTTTTCTTCTTTTTTTTTTGTAGTATAAAGAGTAATTTCAAATGTAGCTCATTAACTTTGGCAGTTGTAAAGTGTATTTTGGCATACTCCATTGCCAACTGCAGCATAATACTTTCAAGGTCTAGCATATGTATATCTTATATCAACTTTTAACTTTCCAACAAATTATCTTACATAGCAGTTATATATAACATTTGTTCACAAAATCTATTTCTTATTTGATGTATTCATTTCTCTTGCAATACGTTTATTGAAACATAATTTAAAGTTGACATTAAACTACAAATTACTTAAAACATATCTGTTTCCACAATTTATGGACCATAGTTTAGTTTTTTCTTTTATTTTTTCTTGATGAATAAACTGCAACATGTATTCGGCCCAGAAAAATAGCTTTGTTGTGTATAAGAAGCCATACTTTTAAGCCCAAGAAAGTGCTTAAATCTGCCCAATTTTGGGCCTCCAAGAGCAGCACGGAAAGCAAATCATCCATGTTGAAAAAGTTGAAGCAAATGTCAGAAGAATAATTAGTTAAACCAATTAATAGATAAAAAAATGGATACCATGTCCAAACAAACCTGCACCAAAACTAGATCTGTTGAATTGAACCCTTCGAAAATTAAGCACACTTATCGAAACTAATTGTTTCCTTAATTGCACCAATACTACACTACGGATTAACAACTAAACAAATTCGATCCCACTTTTGGCGGGGGAATCAGCGCCGGCCGGCCGGGGAATATTTCATCCCTTGAGATATATATATCATATATGTAGCAAAACACAAAGGGAGAATATTCCAATATTTAATTTTTGTATTATACTAATATACACTTATGTTGCACTCTTGAGCCGTGGATTATATTATTATATTATAAAGGAATCCTTATTATATGCTTTAAGGCTTAAGCGTAGCCCTATACCTAGCCAGCTTATTTATTGTATAATATAATTAAAAATAAAATTAAAGGGGAGATATGTCAAACTTTGTTGTATATATTATACACTAGTACACACACTTGAGCCATGGATTATAAAGAAATCCTTTTGTTTTAGGCGTAGGTCTTTCATTCTATAATAATATGGATAGATACAACAAAACGTTCTCGATTTAGGAATTTTTTTCTTGACATAAGTCCTAATTTTAACAGTAGAACCTATGTGTTAGATAGAGTCATATTTGAGAGAATGTCTTTGTAATTTCCAATAGTTATATTTACCTCTAAGTCGAGGAGGTTGTAAGTCTAATAATTATCCCATAATAATACAACAAAAAAGGGAAAGGAAACAGAGTATATGATGTCCAAGCTTGGGCATCATTGCAGAATATCAATGTCTTTTTTTTTGGTTGAAAGAATATCAATGTCTTTTGCATATTTAGATAATACAATGTATCGGAAACCCTATTTCGGAGGAAGTTCACTAATACAACTTACAAAGAATAATGGAAATGCGGAAGTACTATTATAATTATTATTTATTCTTATGATTTGTTTTGTCGATAGGTGAAAATATATTAGTCAAATTTAATTAAATTTATGTGGGTTGAAAATGTTGAGATGCAATATGAAAATTGAAGAGATCGAGTGGTCCATGATCCATGGGAGATATAGATTTGGTTAATGCATGTTTTGTAGTGGAAGTGGATGTTGTTGCATAGATTTTGTACACTATATCTGCGCATGCTTCATTTTCATTTATATTGCATGTTGGGTTGTGACTTGTGAATAGACCCACTAATTTCGGTTCTCTCCATATTCCTCTTATAACTTTGACCAATACCCACCTTTATTTTTTTATTTTTCTTTTATTACATTATTCATTTGCAAGTTTTGATTAAATAGTGAATTTTCTATTTTTAGCTCAGAGAAAGTAGAATTAGTTGGTGCTTTTTTCCAGCTTCTAATCAATATTAAAAGTGTTTTGCATTTTATGCTTGTGACACTTCTACTAACCACTCCTAACTCCTTACAATTTTAACTTCCACCTTTACTTCTCTCCAAAATTGTAATTGTTTGCGAACACAGCCCCTTTCTAGATCTGGGTTTTCTTTTTTAAGAGATAAGAGCATTAAAAATAAAATCAGATTTACCTAACTATTGAATAAAGAAAAATAAAATAATGGAGCAAATAGAAGTACTAATATAACTAATTAAAGTGTTCAAACTAAGGCATGCATATTGTTTATCTGACTCTTACCACACCAAATCGAATAAACAAATAGATACCTAGCTGGCTAATGTGCTGACGTTCAAAGTCTGATAACTGATAAGTGGTGTAACGTAACCTTAAACTATATTATATGATCGCATTATCTCTTAATTGAGCAGAAATATAATGAGGTCAAATTCACCACAGTACTTTTAAAAGCAATGAGGGTATATATATATTCGGATCAGCATATAAACATATTCAAGTCAGTTTGATCTTTCACTATCATTTTCTTTTTTCTAGCTAGTTCATTATATATATATATATATATATATATCTAATCGATCACTTTTCTCAATATTTTTTAGTTAATTAAGGCATAATTATGATACCGAAATTGGTATGTATTAATTAACTCTATAATGTGCAAGATGTACAAAGTTTGTTACAAAAATTTCAGGAAACTTATTCAGAATTACAAGTAAAATTACATATAAAAGCTTATATTATATATATTATATTTATATTCCAATAAAAATTGCTTTTGGTGAAACAGCCTGAAAACAAACTTTTCCCTTAATTAAGTAGAAGCTGAAGAAATGGCACACCACACGCCTCAAATTCATCTCGTTTTATAACAAACATTGTGGTAGCCCACCAATATCACTAAGATCATCAACATATAATACTTTCAATCGAAAATTTGAAAACGTCACGTTAGTGAAAATTATTGTAAAGTAAATTTTACTATACAGACTTCATGGATTGTCGCAACTGCCGGCCGTATGGAAATTAAAGTGGACTCAATTATTTGATTGACACCATAAGCTAGAAAAACTTTGCATTATATCAACATATTTATAGATTAATAATTTATTTATATAATCTATATATATATATATATATTGTATGGGGGAAATGGAATCCATTATATATATATATATATATATATATATATATATATATATATATATATATATATATATATATATATATCCTGCAGGGGCCAGGAGCCAAACTATAGGCTTTACTTACTTTAAATTCTAGTCTCTAATATTGTACCGTGGAAGTTTAAAGATAACCTATACAACAAATATATATGATTCTTAAACCATGAAAAGTAACTCTAAAGTAAAGTGGGGAAAAGTCCCTAATCACAAATCATGAAACTCTATGTATAAGATATATGTGTTGCTTCTCCCACATCGAAAAAGAAATAGAAAGAAAATTTGTTTATAATTTAGAATTCAAGTGAAACCAAATGATCGATATTCTTTTTGAACAGTGATTTAGGTCAAATTTTAGGTTGCATCAATAGATTCGAAACTTATATCCGCGTCTCTCTCGTAATTAAGTACTAATCTTCATAGTGACATGAGTTTTTTTTTCTTTTTTTTTTTTTGTGGTCACAATTGACAATTAGGTGTTGTGTCACCATTAGTCATGCTGAAAATCAATTTTGAGAAATTAGAGTAATATCGGAGAGAATAAACATCCGAATAAATCACCTTCCTAGCTAGCTAATTTTCGGTGTTGAGTTAGACTAAAGAACTATAAAAAAACATGGCATTAAAGCAAATCAGATTGTATGATTGCTTCAGTACTTAACTTTGACGCCAGGTTGTTTTCTGATTTTTTAACTTAATTCTGACGTGCACTTTAAGGTTATGCGTAATTATGACAGTCCAAGTTAATGAAAAAGTTAGATATGGATTCATGCATAATGATGAAATTTCATTGTAATTAGGTAACGAAACTTAACGAATTACAAATGTTTATATACCAGCACATGAACCGCTGTATATTGGAGTCTGCGACATAGTAAAAGTTTGATCAATGTTTCCGTTTTTTTTTTAACTCAATCGCTGTAACACACACAATTCGATATTTGTCATTGTAAGAGGTCGAACCCAGACTTTTATATTGAGAGTAGTATCTGGTGGTCATTGGGCAAGCCCAATGGCTCAATATTTTCGATTTTTAACAGTTTTAGACCTTAAATTAATAATAATTTAATAATGCACATATATATATCCACTCATATATATAAATATATTCTCCTCCCCTTAAAATATATAATAAAAAATAAAAATGAAGCATCATGAAAAGGAGAAATTTGATGATTATTTATTAATTAATAATCTAAAGTCTGATTAATAAACTATATATAGATGCCATTTAACTCTGGTGACATCAATAAGACATGTTGGGAAACACGTCATTTTAGATTGGAAAAATACCCTAAAGGCGAGACATGATCACTACCATTCCTATCTTAATTTTTCCTTTTTATTAATATTTAATGACTTTCTGCTACAAAATCATCCATTCTCATCCCAAAATATTACATCTATTCTTGTCTACTTCTTTATTCCTCTTTACAACTTTATTAAATATTATTATGATTAAGGGGATTTAATGTAATTTAATTAATTAATATTAGCTTTATCAAGATCAAAGGATTCTTATATATATATATATATATATATATATATATACTAATACTAATCAACAAAAAATTACCACCGCATGCAGTTTCGCTGATCTGGCAAATGACTTTATTATCTGTAATACAAAAGTTTAATCGCGCGCACACAGTGGTTGTCACATGATCATCTTGATTGTCGTTACTATTTGATTAGACTTGGAAAGATAGATATATAAAAGCAAATGAAGAATTAAGCATGATAACTGTGAGCTGGTTTTATTAGGCTTGGTCGGAAATTAATGGAATAATTAATAGGATTTGATTGGTATTGTCAAGGACCTGGACCAATTACAAAGTATGAGATTTGTTCCACATCGGTTATATGGGTAATTGGTGAGGAGTTTATAGACCAAATGAGCTCTCTCTTATCAGGCTAGTCTTTAGATCAAATTGGTGAGGTCACGGGGACATTGGCCCTCAAGGGGGGTCGATTGTCATGGCCCTGTACCAATTGCAAGGTATAGGACTTATTTCTTATTGATTGTATGAGCAATTGGTGAGGAGTTAATAAACCAGGCTCTCTCCTATCAAGCTAGTATTTCAGAATGAGTTTTCCTATTTAGTTTGTAACAAGTATATAATTAATTCTACCTAGATATTTTGTACGAGTCTATTTACTCTCGAGATTTTGTGTAATTATACCGTTCATTTTTTTAATATTAAAAATTACAAAATTACCTCTTAAAGTTTTATTATTTATGTAAAATTAGACAAAATCACTGGCTTGGTGGATTATGTCTATAAATAGATAAAGTTAATAGAATAAAACTACAACAATGTTTAAAAATAATTAATGATCCAAATTCCTGTTAATTACTCTACATACTATTATTCGAAAACAAAATGTTTCTTTACAATATATAGTAGCAAATTAAATTAAAGTTAAGACACCTAATTAAGCAAATAAGAACTCCTTAAACTAACCAATTGCTTGTAAAATATAGAGTTTATTATTCCATTGTTAATTGGTCCCATATATAATTGGATCTATTTTTTATTTTGGTTTCATACTAATTGACTTTAGTAATTTTAGTCCGACCGATAGGTTATTATATTTTTTTTTTCTTAATATGGTCCCATAAATTGACCTATTTTCTCTTTTTCGTCAAGTACTTAATATGTAGACTAAAATTATAAAATAAAAAATCACAAATGGTACAAAAATTACAAAACGGAACCAATTAATATTAAAAAATTCAATTAGTATGAGAAAAAAAAAAACATAATTCCTTGAAAACTCCTCTGATCCACTTAATTAAGTCCTATGATTTAGTCAAATATTATTCCTTAATTACGAAAAAGAAGTGTTGTGTAGCGTTTGGATTAATCCTTGCATGTGCGTAGCTAGCTACTTGAGGTTCATTGTTAAAGTGAGACATATATCAGACACAAACAAATTAATTAAAATGGCCTGGCCTGGCCTGGGTACACATTTCCTAAGGTCGTCTAATATGTCACTTCAAACTTGAAACTTGAAACTTGAAACTTGAGAGAGATATTGTGAATTAATTAAGCTCGATAGCTCATTTTGATGCATGAATGACTCTTCAACCTATTCTTTGTTTGATCTCTATATTTTCCGACAGCGCCCGGCCATGAAATCTTGCCTCGATTTTATTGCTCCATGTTAAAACAAATAATGCCGGCCAATTACCTTTAATTTGTCATATATGTATTTTAAATTAAGGGTTATTTTAATTTGTGCGAGAAATATGTAGCAAAACTAGCTAGCTCATATATGCTACCCTGATAACATGTGCTACTGTAGTATAAAATATATTCCAAGTTAAATCTCTCGTATTAATTAAGAATATTTAAGGCCGGGCCTTAGATGTTTCCTCTATACTTAAAATTTTTGATTAATTAGCATATATGGGCTACTTGAATAGTGTCTGTAATCAATCTCATATTGATTGGGATTTTGACGTGTGCTAGCTAGCTTAATTATAACGATGTGTTACCTTCTCTTAACAATTGATTTTTTAAGGGTATGTTGGACCCCTAGCTATTACAGTTGGAATTAGGCCTGCAAACGAATCGAATCGAACCGAATCCTAGCATTTTTTTGAGGCTCGAGCTCGAGCTCGAGTTCATTTTTTCGAGCCCGATCTCGAACTCGAGCCTATCGAATCCTTCAAAAATGGGCTCGAGCTCGATTCGAGTTCGATTCGATGGCTCGATCAAACATATTCGATTTGTTTTTTAAATTTGGTTCGAGCTCGAGTTCGCATGGAGAAGGTGAAATACTGAAATCTGTATAAATAACAAACAAGCGTTCTAATGTCCTATTTCCTATGAATCAGCCACCAGTTCATAGCAAAAATAGCATAAAATCCAATCTCAAAAATTACAAAATACCAATTCAAAGTTTCAAATTCACTTAGACATAATCAAGTAAATATAATCCCAATATTCAAAGTCCAAAATCCAAACTCCATCCAAATTCCATCAACGAACACAAACATCTTTAAATTTAAATACAGAACACCAAAACAAACTTGAAATTAAGTGAATCAAAACTTTTCTTCCTTACTCCTTGTCCAGCTTTGAAATGTCCAAGAAGTCCACCAACACCTATAATGCAAACAAAACACTCATATCAAAAAATATAAAATAATGGTATCAAGTATTCAAATTTTCCAAACAAAATATATAAAGAAAAGAGCAAGCTGACCAATCTCTAACGATTAAACATTTGGTAGCTCGACTACCATTGGTTTTGGATATTCCTACAAAAACAACATAAATAACTTGTTAACATAAAAAAGTATATGTAAACTGAAGTATAATAAGAAAATACTTTACATCTAGTTGCAAGGTACTTCCATAACGCTTTTTGACCCAATCTCCACCACACATTAACATCTCAACTGTAGAGGGATGTAATGAAGCACGGTACTTGTCAATAACTCGACTACCGGCACTAAATGTAGCCTCTGATGCTACTGTTGTAACAGGGACAGCAAGTATGTCTCTAGCCATTGTTGAGAGAATTGGAAATTTGTAAGCATTCATATGCCACCACTCTAAAGCATTGAACTCACTTGGTGCCATTGTTGCATCGTATTGATGGCATCTTTCATCAAGATAAACTTCCAATACTTTGGCCCCAATACTTGTCGAATTTCAGCTTCATTTTGCTCACCATTTTCCTCACCCATTCCTCTTCATCTATACCACAACCATCTAATACCTGTTTCACCAGAAACACTTCATTGAGAAACAAGTTAGATGTTGGGCAGTCACTTCCAGAGATTATGTGAGTGGCGTCATAAAATACTTTCAATATATTCATGACTTTTTCCAACCTTTTCCAATCCTCCTCAGTTGGGCAGCTAGTATAGGCCGGTTCTCGAGCTTTGAAACGAGGAAAAACTTCTTTGAAAGTATATGCAACTTCCAGCATCTCATAGGTTGAATTCCATCTTGTTTTGCAATCATCAATCAACTTCCGACCAGGTAACTTCAATTGTTTTGCAACTTCAGCAAACACTAACACTCTTCCTTCTGATTTTCTAATAAAATCAACACTGTCTCGAATAACAGAGATGATCTCTTTGATCTCACCCAAGCCATCTTGTGCAATGAGGTTCAAAATATGGGCAGTGCACCTGACATGAAACAACATCCCCTCACATACTAAACTGGTCCTATTGAATGAATCTCTCATAATCATAATTGCAACGTCATTGGCACTAGCATTGTCAACCGAAACTGTGAAAACTTTATCTTGAATATCCCACTCACTTGCACATTTTAATACTGCATCTGCAATTGAAATGCCATTATGAGGAGGTGGAAGTCGAATAAAATTGAGAACACGCTTATTCAACTTCCAATTCGAATCCACCCAATGTCCAGTAAGAACCATATACTCAAGCTTCTGACTCTTTGATCTCCACAAGTCAGTTGTCAAGGAGACCTTGTCAACAGATCTTAATGCAAGCTTTAGTATATTTTTCTCGTGCTCATACACCATGAAACAGTTTTTCTTTCCTGTGGTTCGTGATATAGACCTCCATTCCGGCATACCCCGCTTGCAAAACATATTAAATCCTTCAAACTCTAAGAAGGTAAATGGAATATTATGCATGAGGAGCATAATGGCTGCTGCTTATTTCATACTCTCCATATTAAATCTTCCATCAACCAATAGAGGTAGAGTAGTTTTTGGAGGACCAAATGCAATACGCATTTGTTTCTTCGCTTCATTTTTCTTCTTATTTTCTATTTCCTGATATTTGACACAATTTTGAAGATGTCTCGCCATGTGTGACGTAGGCTGTGACTTTAATTTTGAAAAAGTTGAAACACAATACATGCATTTGTATCTTTGTTTCCCCTCACTGTTTGTATATTCCTCCATCGCAGCCCAAACCCATGATTTTTTTTGTCTCTTTGGCTTGGTAAAAGGATTCTCAATAGCAATCCCCCGTCCAACTTGAATATCTTCTGAATTTGCATCTTCGTTCTCTTCTTTCGATAAGACATTTACAGTTTCGTCCTGATCTTCAGAAATTATCATGGGAGGATCAGGAATTGTCGAATCCATTCTTGAGCCCATTGTAGACATACCCTAAGAGGCTGTAATTATGGATCATAAAACAAATTTTCTTTTATCAGAGAAAGAAACAGTTATGAACATATTTTGTTGAGTAATGATACAAATATTGACATTTGAAGATTACATTATGATGTTGAAAAAAGAAGAGAATTTCAATACTAAGTGATGGAAAATTCATCTTTTTCCAAAAATCTATTGCTTTGAATTTCTAAGAACGGAAATGCACAATTAACAGTGAGCTTATCTGTTTTAAAATTTATCAATTGCCCACTGCCATCCCTAATTGCACGCATTAGTACTTAATTAACAAGAAATCTGATTTTCAGATTATTATTTGGACAGCAGTCTTCTGAAATTCGTTTCTAGTTTTGTTTTGGATGTTGTTATGGAGAATGTACCAAGATTTTACCTTATAAATCCAAGAACAGAAAATCAACACAGAAACCATACTCTCTGTACAAAAGAATGCCATTTCAATTGTATCAACAAACAAGAATGCAGATCCCATAAATTTCACTCCATCAATTAGGAAAATACATCAAAAATTAAAATTTAGGGTTCAAAAATGCAAAACTCACCAGAAAAATTGGGCGGCGACTGTTGGGCGGCGCAAAGCTGCAAGAAGACCGTCGGTGGTAGCTTGTGGTGGGCAATGGTGGCGCTTGGTGGTCGGCGTAACGTGGTGGGCTGGTGGCCGAGGATTTATGGGCGGCGGGGCTTCTGGTGGTGGGGTAGTGGTCGTCTGGACTCTGGCGGCGCCGGAGAGAAGTGGTGGTCGCTGACTCGCTGGATGGTGGAGGGCGGAGCCGCGGAGGCGTGGGCGGTGGGCGGCTGAAGAGTGAGGAATGAGAAGTGAGTTTGAGGGCTGGTGGCCGAGGATTTGTGGGCGGCGGGGCTTCTGGTGGTGGGGTGGTGGTCGTCTGGTCTTGGCGGCACCGGAAGAGAAGTGGTGGCGAGGGGACTCGCTGGGCGGTGGGCGGCATGAGAAATGAGAGAGCACAAGACTGTATTTGAAAATGAAACCTAATTGAAAATTTGAAACTCAAATGAATATGAATTAGGTTTACAAATAAAATAAAAAAGAAAAAAGAAAAAAGAAATTATATTATATTAATATATATATATATATATATATATATATATATATATTAATTATTTTTAATAATACGGGTAAGGTTCGCGAGCCGGCTCGCAAGCCTCGAATCACCTAATAAAAGGTTCGAGTTCGATTCGATACATATCGAATAGAGCCTAGGCTCGATTCGGGTTCGATTTTCTCGAATATGAGCCCGAACCTTTGCCGAGCCGGCTCGTTAGGCTCGCGAGCCGGCTCAATTCGTTTGCAGGCCTAGTTGGAATCATCAGAGCTCAGGTGTTAGTATGATCCCAAGGAAGACCCATGTAAATGCATGCTGCTTGGAGAGTCTTTGTCGTGTCAAACACTGTGTCCGACATGCATCTTTGTAGCTAGTGATAATAAATATTAAAAGAAAATCGGTATCGTCCTATTTTTATTGAATCGTGTTCATGCATGCATGACGGAGAAAAACAAAATCTGAATTCACTGATCTATAAGTAAGCTGTACTGTTATTATTATTATTATATATATATATATATATATATATACGTACATATTTATTGATAGAAGAGGTGTACGTAATTAATGACAAGATCTAGTACATGACTGTGGAGTTGGCTTGTGAACACGTGCCGTCCAATGCTGCCTGGTTGTCTGCAGACAGATTAGGCGTCGCTAGCTAGCTTCTGCCACCGAAACGCCGCGCTCAGCGCCACCCTCTTCCTCTTCCACCTTCTTAAATGATCATTACTTTACTCCACATTTACTATATGTAAAAAATTAACGCCACATTTTGATCAATGTTGACTGAGAATTAATCGCGATCGATCGAGTTAAGGCAGGGTTTTCAATTATGCCACACGCCTACGGAATTAAATTGAGTGACTGACTATATATATATATATATAATTAAATGCACCTTTTAATCGTGCTAGGTATGTATCATGTATGTATATTTGTCAATAAGTAAAAATAGTAATCACACCCAAAGGCCGGCCAAATAATCCTATTATGAAAGATGTAGAAAATAATTATTTTTAATTATACACGTACGTTACATATATATATATATACATGGAAAAAGGAAGAAGTTGAAAGTGAGTATATATATATATATATATATATATATCTATGGAAAAAGAGAAAGGCATGCATGATGAATTATTATTATTAGATATATATATATATTCAAAAGAAGAAAAAGGAATTGAAGATGTGAAATTGGATAACACAGATTTGGATCTCTGTGCAGTGCATGCTCCAATCCAATAGAGTGATGAGTCAAGTGGGTCCTAATTAATATTGTCGTGGGACTGGGGACGACTAACGAATTAAATTAAAATACATATATATATCAATTCTAATGTAACCTTTTGGCAACAAAAAAAAAAGTCCTAATGTAACCTTTTCATAATATTGCAGTTTATTTATTGTGTTATCCACAACGGACAGACACTCTGTGTCGATCGACACAACATTACAATATTACATTACAAGAAGGAAGAAGAGGAGGAAGAGAAGTTGTTGGGCTGCTTTGTCTCTGTTCATCTTTGACCAGCTTTGACCACCACTCATTTGAGTCCACATCATTTCTCTCTCTCTCCACTCCACCCACCACTACTTGCAAACTCTCTCTGCATATATAATTAAAATAAAACACTCCTCTGTCTGGTGTACGTTTCAATATTATTATTATTATTATTATTACTTATTATTAGTCTCTTTGACTGTCTCATTGAAATCCATCTATAACTTTAATCATTTAACCACAGACAAGCTAATTAGTTTTCCCTTTAATCTGCTGCATGCAGTTTGAAATATTGATCATAATATATATGCATGTATGCATGTTTCTTTTTACATTTAATTTTACTTGCATTAGACTACGAGGTTAATTTCTTCTTTCATTATCTATAATAATTGGAATCATGATGAATGAGGATATATATGTCGATCAGCACTGATCGAATTGATTCAACTAACTAGCCTATGACTATGAGGACTGTACGTGTTGCATTGGTCAAGAATAGCCGGCCGGCCAGTAGGAAGTGTTGTTTCGTACGAGATTGAAGTTTGAAAACTGCTTTGTTTTCTCTTGGGAAACTCCATCCATCCTAATTAATTAACACAGTTAGTTAATGTTAGAAACTGATATATATATCATCAACTGTACTGTTGTCACTTATCAATGAAGAGTTGAAAACACCCAACCAAAGATGAACATACAACTAATGTTCATTTACTACTCAATGACGCCCTGCTCTACCTTCTTTAAATGCTAGCTAGCTCTGCCAGCATGCCCACTTGTTCTTAAATTTTTTTTTTCCTCGATTTGCAGTTTCCTAAAATTTGGCATTGTCCAGGAATAGCCCTAAATACATGCACGGCCGGGACAGTTTTGTCATTTTATGTTAAAAAGATAATTAATCTTCAAACTCGATCTGTACCATTTAATTTGTCTTTAACTTGCTGTTTCCTCCTCTTAATTTTAGTACCAGTAATTTTTCAAGTTTAATTTTGCACATTAATAAAATAAAAAAATTACTAGTCATAGCTAGCTAGGGAAATTGAAATTTCAGATCTAAGAGCAAAACCAGAAAGGATTAATTAGCTAGCTAGTTAAATCAAGGACAAATTGCCGGATAATTATTAATCCTCATAATAAATCCTGCTAGATTCTACTCTTATGTATGTGTATTTGAAAAAGTTTTAGTCTTGCAGTTTTCAATTTTCATGCAAAGAATTAGTGAACATATATAATTGTTATATATTCTGAAAGCTATATATACTAGCAGTCTGTCTACATTTGATCAGAAATTGCCTGCTTCGGGGACCTCTGTGTAGCACTGGTCAGTGAGCACATTTTTGGTAAGATAAATACGACCTGTGGTAGGCTGTAAGTACACACATATATATATATATATATATATATATATATATATATATATATATATATATATATATATGTGTGTGTGTGTACTTACAGATATATATTGCTTTTGTCAATTATATAAGTTTGATCAAACTTTGACCTATTATTGCATTTGTACGTACTACTGTTGATCTTAACCAAAATGGGAGCTTAACCTACATTTTAATATAAAAATTGAAAATAGTTGGTTCAACTATTTTTACATAAGGATTCAATGCCTCGTCACATCCTAGGTAATAGCTAGCAAAATTTATATTCCACTAATACTAAACAAAAAGAAATCAATAAAGAGCTAGAAATTATGATTAGGGGATTAGGAAGTACTCTCAAAAATATTAGCTAGAGGGCTAAAGGATTAAGATATTCCAAAAAATTAAATTAAGGGATATATTTGCAAGTTTTAAATTATTAAAGAAATAATAACATCTATATATTTAGAGATAAGAGATTATTAAACTAACAAAAGTTCGGAAAATAAAAAAATAAAAATTAAAGAGATTAGAATTTTAACATGCACCCAGATTGTCCACAAAGACTGAAAGCGTAATTGGGTCCTTTAAAAAGATTAAATTCGAAGTAGAGGAAAGTAGAGGGAATTTACTATAATAGTAATGGTCAAAGTAACTCTTCTTGTATTAACTCTGGATCGGAATAGCGCTAGCTGGAATAGCACGTACCTTTTGGAAATAGTAATATATAATAAAGTTATCGCAAATCAGCAGCAAAATTCTGATTGGCATGCAGTATCTACTAGTAGAGAGAAAGAGCAAGGGCTTTTTATACGGTTGTAAAATACCACTGTGATAGAGAAATACATGATTCGTATAAAAAAGAATGCGACATTTTTAAACTGTCTTTTTAGTTTCTATAACCAACCACTTTTATCCAACTTTTCTATCATAATAGAAAATACTTTTTCAGCCAAGAATTCAAAATATAAAGGCAGCATACAAGTGAAAAAATGGCTGATCAGTTGAGAGCAGAATTGACGACCTCAAAACAGTAGTAAACAATTTTTAATTTAATAATTCGGAGTAGTGATGTAAACAGGAGTTAGATTTTAGGAAAAGTGAGGGTCTGACTGAGACCCCACTGAAATTCCCTTTGACCATAGACATCTAACCATGGTAAAAAAACCCAACTATTTCAATTCCCAGAGTAAACGAATTGAACCACACGTGTGGTGTGGTGGATGAAATGGGAATGCATATAATAGTACAAATCGGTCAGAATAAAAATGCAGGGAAATGTTTCTCTGTTCTTGATTCATATATAACCCATCACTCCCCCAACATAGCGAAAGAGAATTTGCAGTCCTCTCCTCTCTCATTTTAGTATACTAGTATTTCTCTCTCTAGTTCTTGTCCCTCAGCCTCAGCCTCACATCATATTAACCTTCGTTTTTTATTTTTCTTAAATCTTTTTGCTGAATTAAAAATTTTCATCTCAAATATTATTCACGTAAAGGAGGACTAGAGGGAGGAGTACTGAAGAAAATGCCTGGGAGTTTGGAGCCGTTGGATATCGGCGTTCAGATCCCGTACCACTTCCGGTGCCCGATTTCCTTAGAGCTGATGTGTGACCCTGTCACCGTTTGTACCGGTCAAACGTACGACCGTTCAAGCATAGAGGCCTGGGTGGCCACTGGCAACACCACGTGTCCGGTTACCAGAGCCCCCCTCACGGATTTCACGCTCATTCCCAACCATACTCTCCGTCGGCTTATTCAGGATTGGTGCGTCGAGAACCGTGCTTTTGGAGTGGAGAGGATACCCACCCCGAAGCAACCTGCCGACCCCATTTTGGTTCGGAATTTGTTGAACCAAGCCTCTTCCGGATCGGGTCCGTTTAGCTTGAGAATTTCGGCTCTGAGAAGGCTGAGAGGATTCGCGCGTGACTCGGATAAAAACCGCTCCGTCATTGCTGCCAATAATGCAAGGGAGATTTTGCTAGCAGTACTGTTCGCTGATGTTTCTTCTGAACCGTCCGAGTTGAACCTGGAGTCGCTTGCTATTTTGTCGATGTTTGCGCTCTCTGAACCGGAGTGCCTGTTCGTGGCCTCGGATGCGGATAGGATCAGGTACTTGGTGAATTTACTGTTCCATTCATCGATCGACGTCAGAGTCAATTCAGCGGCGATGATTGAGGTTATTGTAGCGGCGATACGGTCGCCTGAGCTTCGTACTCAGATCAGCAGTGCCGACGGAGTGTTTGAGGGTATAGTTGGGATTTTGAATTATCCTCTGGCTTATCCTAGGGCGTTGAAAATCGGAGTTAAGGCGCTGTTCGCATTGTGTCTGGTGAAGCAGCACCGGCACCAGGCTGTGATGGCGGGAGCGGTTGAGGCGTTGATTGACAGGCTGGCCGAGTTCGAAAAGTGCGACGCGGAGAGAGCACTGGCAACGGTGGAGCTGCTCTGCCGTATTCCGTCTGGCTGCGCGGCGTTTGCGTCTCACGCACTGACGGTTCCGCTTCTGGTGAAGATAATTCTAAAGATTTCCGAGCGCGCGACGGAGTACGCCGCCGGGGCACTTTTGTCGCTTTGCGCATCGTCAGAGAGAGCTCAGCATGAGGCTGTGGCGGCCGGCGTGTTGATTCAGTTGCTTCTTCTGGTTCAGAGCGATTGCACGGAGAGAGCGAAACGTAAAGCGCAAATGCTGCTCAAGTTACTGCGGAACTCGTGGCCCGATGATTCGGTAGTCAATTCTGATGACTTTAACGGAACCGACGTCGTTCGCTTCTAAGTTCTAATCCTAATTTTCTTTCAAATTCTCCCTCTTTCCTTCTAAATTAAATCTAAATATTGTTGGTTAGGTAAAAATTATTATTAAAAACATGAATTGCAGGATTAAAGAGAAAATAGGTTATGAAGGTTTAGGTATGGTATGGTACATAAGGCACCTGCTGGTATATGTATTTTGTATGTAGCTTAATTATTATTATTTTTGGGATATTTATTAATTTTGTCATAATATATCCATCAAAAATGCCATCAGAAATAACAATATTAATTATTACAAAAAAATTAAAAAATCATACTGCATCGATCCTATGACCCTAAACTTGTTGATAGAGACGTTGCATGCAAATGCAATGTCCCAATTCAAAAATGATGCATTTAATTCATGATATATGATGTATGTGTATTCATATTCAAACATTAATTGCGTACAAGAAATTAAAATTAAAATATAAAAAAAGACAATAACTTCAGAAATTGATCATCTTCTTCTTTCCCATATATAATTTGTCTTGTTTGTGAGCATTAAATATTATAAGCTTATTTTGGTGTGGGGCTTGTGCAGACATATGGTCATATATATAGTAGTAGAATTGATGTTTGATATATATCTTGGTTTGGTTTGGTTTGACTGGAAAAGAAGAGTGAGTAGTAATGGCGCATGCTTACAAAAGCTCTATTAGGAATAATGGCATGTTAGCCAAATTGGCCCACCAGTACCCCCCAACCAATTTTTCAAAGGTATATGGTTTTAAGTGGTTATTATTCTGTTCAAACCTAGCTAAGAGGTACCTCGGAAAGTGATGCTTTCACATGGTATAGTAGTAGTAACTTCAATGTTTAATTTCCTTTAATATTTTTTCTTCATTAAATCTTAATTCAAAAATATAAAATTCTTAAGTTATATTTTTCCGGGTTTTTTAAAACTTGATTAATCCGACTTCCGACCCACTAACCGACTAATCCAAATTCAGTTGCTCCATTTCCATTAACTTGTGTTATATATGTGTTGCATCTAGATTAAGATGACTAGGAAGTGATATGGGAGAAAAGTTTTGATAAAGAGAAAATAAAAGTGAAGTGATGTGGGGGAAAACTGAAAAGAAAACCTGTATAGAAATTAGAATGGACCATGAAATTGGAATATCACGTGGGCTAGCTTTTGGACTCTTCTCTTTCTTGATTGCATATGATATTATATATATGCCCAACTCATGTTTGCACCACATATATACAAGAATATATATCTCACCAAAGAATTCAATTCTTTACTTGAAGACAAAACTTACAAAGAGTTTGGCAAAGTTTTACTAGCTAGCTACACTCATGATCAACATGCCCCACAGATATTTAATTTGCATGCCCAGCTTCTGGAAAATATTATATATATATATATATATATATATATATATTATTATTATCTTTTTCCTTTGCACATAGATCGAATAATCATGACCTATGATTGCGTTGAGCCAACTCTCTGTCAATATATATATGTTACTCTTTTTTCAAAAAGAAAGAAAGAAAGATAATTGGGCTTTAATTGCATGTTTAACATTTTATTTTTCTGTGTTTTCTCACCAGTTTTGATTTTGGCCGACTTCGGTCTAATTTAAAATGTTTTAACAATTATAAAATTAGCATTTGGTTTCGTTTATAAAATCTTGAATAATATATAGATTTCCTGAAATGAGTATTTAGGAAATTTAAGAATTGACATCAATATTACTTTTTTCCAGTGCTACAAATTTTTGGAACTTTTTGTGCTGTCTATTCTTTTTCTAAGTGGAGACAAAACATAATTAGTATTTATTTGGTGTATTGTAAGCCCATTTGTAAAACAAAGCTATTGATGGACTGAGTGGGCTGTCCCTTAAGAGCCCAAGTTATGATCTTGTTGCTTCAGTGCTAGCTTTTGATCACTTGGTTCTAATGCATTCGCATTTTCACAATACTGCTCATCAATCGTGTCAAGATTTATTTATATTTCGCCATTTTCTCCTTTTATCATACTTACTTTTCTTTTTTTTCCTTCTGTCTCTTCTCTTCCCCTCTCCACGTACATCCATCTCTTTGCTTTAGAACCTAGCTCACATGTCCTTATTACCAGGAAATTAAATTTGCTATTGCCGATATATATATGTCGAATTCTCCATTTTGGTAGCGATCGAGCGCGCAGTAAAATTAAGCCAACGACGACGGATGACATGCACCATACTTATTCATGATCTGTTTTTAATTCCTTATTTGGTCCAAGATCTTCTTGCGGCCGGCGATCGACATGTTTTATTTGGACGTACGTACAGTTGGAATTTGAAATGACAACATAATAACTCAGTAATTGGTGAAATTTTTATGATCATTATATTTATCATTTCAAATTAACTCCAGTTCTCCAAAAATCTTATAAACTGATCGAATAGCTATGAAATTAATTAAAGGTCGAAATGTTGCTCTAAGCTTGATCTGATAACTGCTTATTGCTAAATATATATATCTAACGACTTAATTTGGTTCAAAATTTGGGCAAAGTCCTTCCACACATTTGAGGAATAGAATTAAAGGGTTATAAGAATGATTATTCTCTAGCTAATTTAAGTGCAAACTCCAGTAGGGTTTTGTAGCTCATGTAATTTCTATATATGATTATCCTTATTAGATGTTTAAACACATAAATATAACTGTGTTTAATGCAGTTTTAGTTGTCACCTAAGTTATATATGTCAAAAGATATATCTTAGCTAGGTTCTTCAATTAGAAAAATACTAATACTTATTTATTAATTTTTAGAATTTTCCTTAACTTCATATGATGCATGCCAAAACAGAATTTAATTAGAAGATTCTTATAATATTAGCATTTATTAGATAATTTGAAGATTTTTAAATTATTATATACGTACGGAGATTAATTTAACAAATAGAATATGAGAACAAAATATATTTAATCTCTGCATAATAATAATAATAAAGCTAGCTATACACACAAAGAAAACATGAGATTTATAATATAAAGTCCTTAATTTAGGTGGTACAGTTTACAGCTAAATTAATTAAGAGTTAACCCACAGCATTATTTCAGCAGCTGCTTGCTTGTATATTTCTTCAACTGGAAATGCCTGTTGGAACTGGACGTCTGAACCTCCATTTGCCTGCTATATGCACACAACTAAAATCCGATTACAAATCAAATAATTAATATGTATTTTGCTATTTACTCTTATAATACAAATTCACATATGTATGAATTGTTAAACTTAATTCCCTTACACATTTTCAATGAATAAATTGAAAACATACTTGTTTGGAACGAATACAAGCATTTTTTTTTTAAATGCAATCAATTGGATTATTCAAATTAGTACATACGAATTCAATTTACTAGTCTAGAAACAAATTAAAGTTCATATAAAACAAGTATCAAATACAACCAACAACATATATATTGTTATATAGACAAAATCCACCAGATATTTTTCAAAAATTTGGAATTTTCAGACCTCTTCCTTACCACATAACAAGACCTCATTGGCCGAAAACCACGAGTTTTATGCCCTAAAACCGTTACGAAAACATGCAATGTCATAGGCGCAAAACGAAGAAAAACAAAGATGGTTTTCCAACATTTTATGCATTTCTACCGCGTGATTTGACAACTATTTAATTTTTTTACCTCGAGGAATCATCCGCTTAAATGCACATACCATGTGTTGCTTATCATGACAAATGCAGCAAACTAAATAGAAATTATTGTTTAGTTTCTAACTCTAATTAATCATATAATTTTTGGAGGAAAAAAATTGAGTAATTTTAAGAATTTTGTTCTTTTTAGAAAAGGAACAAATTAAACCGCCGTTTTCAAAAACCCTAGCTAGAAGGAAATCCCCGCAATACCTAGGGTTACTAAAAAGTTAAATAATATATACGCACGTCTCATCATGGTTCACCAGGACGTCGTTAAGAAGGTAGACTTACATGAGCATGAATCATGTACATGCATCGGTTGCGATCGGATGAAACTTGAACAGATACCATTTCCAATTTGTGCTTCTCCATTACAAAACAGATTGCAGTCAACAGGCCTGGCTTTTTCCCACTGCATACACTTATATGAGCATCATTACCACAAATATTCAGGATTACATTTGGAGAAGTCCAAGTCTTGAAGATGGCTGGAATTAATTCAGGACCCGAAAATAGTGTGTTTGGGTTAGCAAAAGTACTTGTTGAACCCTGCTGATCGGCTAAAAATGCCTCCCTTGATTGCATTGCTAGTTTTTGATGGCTGATCATTGAGGGATCGATATAGTTGATTGGATTAGTACTGATATTAATCACACCTTGAAGCCGTTCAAGTTTTTCTTTCTCCATTTTCTGAAGGTTTTGCTGCAGTTTTTTAATGTAGTTTACTGCTTCATCAACAATGGTGGATTTGTCTGCCTGCATAATTAAATCATGTATTTAAGCTAGATGTGAGGTGAAACATTAATATTAATAAATTACAGTTCAAATTAAAGATATGAACTGACCTCACATCAGCACTAATAAATGAACTAACCTAATTTTTCCTTTTGAAATTCAATTAATATAGATAACAAGAGTATTAATCTATGCTATCTGTGATACACCAATTCATTAATAACTTCAATTATGGCTTCTAATGATCTATATATAGATATCATGAATTAACTAATTTGAAATGAATTTCAATTAATGTTTCCTTTAAACCATAAAAATAACATTTAAATGTTTCCCTTACAGTTTAAGGGATTTCTTTTACCTTGGTAACTTTTAATTTTTGTTTTAGAAACTATTTCTTTCGTTTAGGACCAAAAAAGAAAAAAGAAAAAAAGATCAGCTCTTTCCTAATTTATAAATATTTTTGATTTTTTTTCTCTTCAAGCTAAACAAAATTTTATATACCCCAAGGTGAAATTAAAACATGCAAGGTAGAAACAATGAGAAATTAAAAAGGAAAATGCACAATTTTGTTCAAGAGATTTCCCAAAAACAGAAATATATATGCAGATTTATGCATATGTAGTTGCATGCACGCTAGCTTTATAATTATTTGAATTTTGAAAATGTGAAATGGGATATAGCATAATTAATCTTGGAACTACTTTATGATGAAGGGTGAGAAATTACTGTGATCGACATTTACATTGTACCCTTACTAACTAAAACAGAAAAAAAATCAAAGAATCTCTATAAAAAGCAATCTAGAGTTAGATCCTTGATTTTGACAGAGTTCCATGTCTTGTCCTAACAATCAGAAGATTCTTCTGAGAACTTCTCAGTCTAGACAGAACCCAGAAAAACCCAATCATAAAACAAAGAAAATTAAAACTGAAAAGATTTTGCTTTACTGATTTTCAAATCTCAACTATGTGTTATCTGTGTGTGCCACCCAAAAAGGTACTTTTCCAAGAAACAAACTCTAATTATAATATCATTTACAAATAAAAGAGGGCAAAACAAAAAGATAAGTGCCCTAGCTTTCACAATGTACACACATTAAATAATTAAGTTTTTTCCATTTTTGGGGAGAAAAAAGTTTCCAAGAATATTTCTTCATCTAGAATTAAAATCTGTATTTTTTTTTTAAAAATAAAACGAAGGAATTAATTACCTTTGGGGGAAGATGAGGGAGCAAAGCATGAAGATTAGCAAACATGTTTCTCATCTTCTTTCTCCTCTCTCTCTCAGTCCATATATGCAGCTCATGATCATCAGATTCTCCACCGCCACCGTTATTATTCCCTTGTTCACCACCACAACCACTGCTGCCGCCCTCTTTTATTGCGGCGGCGCTCCTCTTCTTCCCCTTGGAGGCTGCAACAGGTGGCGGCGCCTCCTCCTCATCCTTGGCTGCCTGCCCATCGGACTTGCTGATATTTTCCGGCAACTTTTGACTGCAGTCTTGATCTTCAGTAACAACTAAATTTGGAAAAGACCATGTTTGGTCGTCCCATAACAAGTTATCATGGCCAAGCTCATCAGCCATGGCTAACATGACCAAAAAGCTAATATATATATATATGAGTGTTCAGATATATATAAAGAAAAAGCTTTATGTTAGAATAGTGGGTTTTGGAGTTGGTATAGGAAGAGTATAAATATACAAAACATATGTACATGTATGTATATATATATGTATCATGTATGTATGTATATACGAAGAAACCATGACTAGGCTCAGGGTTAATAAGAATAACTCGGGCCTCTGCACTCCCCGAATTCGGAAAAATCAATAGAAAAACAAAAAATAAATAATAAGAATTAAGAATAAACCAAAATGCAATCATAAGCCAAAAATGCTGTTACTGGCTTCAAAACAAAAAATGGTAGCTAAAGCACATCACAGATAATTTCTCTCTCAGTCTTGGGTCCCACTTTGCCTTTTTATTTTATCCTTTCTTTCTTTGTCATGACTAAATCATAATTTATTGATACATGACATTCCTAATTTTTGAAAAAAAGAGAAAGTTAATTATCATGTGTTTTATATATCATTTTATTAGGGTTTGATCAAATGACCACTAGATATTAATTTTAATGTGGAGGTTTGAGGTTCGACTTCTTGCAATTATAAGTATTAAATTAAAAAAAAAAATTGTTTTATATATCAGAATATGATGATAGAATAATATACAAAAAAAAGTACTTATTATTAGCATGCCCTTTAATTTATTTATTTTTATAAATTATAAGGAAAGTAGAACCGATATAGCGCGCAGAATACTGGAACCTCCTTGTTTTATTATTGATGGTGAAGGTAACAACATACCAAATCAATTACCATGTATTATTCAATTATGTATGTAAGACAAGAGCTAGCTAGAGTAGATTGGTAATTGAGCTATTAACACTTGTAAATATTCAGTTTGTTTGCTTTCTCCCATTTTTACAAAATATTCCATGTTCTTATCTTGTGATTAACGAACAAAAAACATTCCTAGTATATATGTTTGCCTTGAAGTTGTTTTAATAGTAGAGTTAATACATAATTAAGTTGCCTAACTATATAGTACCTATCTTTACATTTCAAATTTGGATGGAAGGAAATTAACAAATTACCAAAAGTTATGGTAGGTTAATTATATTTGTATTTCAAGAAAGTTAATTTGTTAAACTATAAGTTGTGACCTTCTTATTTAAAATAATATACTTACACCTCACAAGAGTTTCACAATTACAAAAACATCTAATTTTTAGGGTTTCCCTAGGAACATATATCATTTAAAATTTTGACGGAACCCTACAAAATCCTAAAAATTGAGTGTTTTTGTAGTTATAAAACTCATGTGAGAGTGTAAGCACTGTAATATTATGACTAAAAGGATCACAACTTGTGTTTTAGGAAATTTTTTTGGGGGTCCCAATGTAATTAATCCTAATATATAAGTAATATATATTGCATCAGAGGATTATCGAAAAAGTCACGAAAATAGGACTCTGATAAATTAAATCAGACATTGTAGAAGCTTGAAATTAAGCATGAAAGTTTTACGTACGATATCATATATTCATATATATCCCGTATTATTTCCGTGTACATATACTGCCTTAAACTTGAAATAAAGTGTGATTACTTTTACTGTTGTACGTGAGGGAAATGCCTCTCTTGCTCTTTTATAAAACTGCTAGCTAGTAAAAAGTGTATACACAGTGCGAGCTAATTACTTCAATGTTTTTCACCCTCATTTACAGGTAATTTGTATACCATTAAAATGTGAGTGCTTCGTATGTATCGTGCAGTACTGTTAGCTGCAACAGTTTCATACAAGGCCAAAAATATAATAATTAACTTAATTTAATTAGAACAATTAGCGTCTTAATTACACGCGTCTCAAATTTAAAAATAAAAACTTATCGACGTGTAATAGTTTGTTGCTGATTAGTATCAATACATATGAATGAATTACGACAGGAAAAGTTAAGTGGTAATACTACTACAGGGTCCCTTGTTTGACGGGGGAATACGAATAAAATATTTATATATAAAATCATGTTTGGTTTTTTGTTTTTGTTTTGTGGGTGAGTAAGATAGTATTATTATTATTATTATAATATTATGTGGAGATTAAGGTGAGAGTGAGTTAGTTGTGTGTCTGTGGCGTGACGTATTTTGATATATATTGGTGTTGTGTTGGAAGAATCCTATAATTCTACTCTATCTACATAATATAATATAATACATACAGCGTTAGCAGCAGCAGCAAAGGTAGCTACGGTGGTTCATATTTTCAGTGTATTATAGCAAATGCTTGCGTTTCACTAATCATCATATTCTGTCCCTTTCTGCCTCCCAAATAGTATACCCATTCTCTTGGACCCACTCCCTATTATTATTATTTTTTTAAAAACCACGGAATATATGTATATTTATACCATTATATAAAAATTCAGTATCGTCAAGTGGCATAATTCAGTATTTTGGCGGTTTACTAGCCTAATTAAATATCTCGGATTCATAAAGTGAGTTTTACACCTTAATGATCAGATCAGTACCCTCATGATCTTTATTTCTTTTTACTCTCTCTTGTTTCATACTGATCGAGATATTTTCTCTTATGGCCACCATCTTCTTTTTCCTCTCATTTATCACTTTAAAATTATTTGTATGAGTATAATTACAAATATATATTGATATGACAAGGTTAATATGCACATAACTAATTACTATAATGCTTATTTTGCACAGACGTACACCCAATATATAAGGCTAATATACTACTATCTGTATGGATATTTATATGCGCGTAGAGGGGTATGGTAAGCCGTGAGATGTAGTTTTCAGACATGTTAAACATGAGGGTAATTCTTGCGCTAATATTTTGGCAAAGATGAAACATAACCTTGAAGACTTGGTGGAACACTGAGAGGACCCGCCGTCGACATCATTGATTGTATTAAATTTCTATTCTTTTCGTTCCTCTATTGACCAAATAAAAGTAGAGGGGTATGGTATCCAGTCAACCATTTCAACCTTCTATAACTAAAAATTAAAAAACCTAGGGTCACTTATGAATATTACATTCTTTACAAAAAAAAACATCCTAAAACCTTAAAACATTACCAATTCATGATTTTGCCTAATATAAAGTCACTTTACTTACCCTGATCTCCTAAATCATCTTTAATATCCAACAATTATAATAGGGTTTCTATATCAATAATTTCTTGCTCCAAAAGCTTCCCAGTAATAGAAGCCTATAAAAGAACAGAATCCTGTAATAATCGCAAAACCACACATCATTCAAGAACCAAATTAAATAATTTCCAACAATGTCAGTAAGAAGGTGTCTGTACCCATATTATTCAGTCTTCAAATTTTTTTATTTTTTTTTTTATTTTTGGAAGAATACAAAAATGTTCATCATAACTCAGAAAGTTTAACAGGAGAGTATCAAAGGCATACACAGGCTTCTTCATTACTTCATTCACTGTAAATGCATTTCCTTCAACCCACCTTCTTCATGGGCAATAAAACGAAAGCCATTTCAGAGCACAAGTAAATTGACACAAGCCAGTGTACACCAAAGCTGTAAATTAAAACAAAATAAATAACTGGGTCGTTTTGAAGTTATTTTGGTAGGATAATTTTTGCTCTCCCGCCAAAAATAACCATTTTCTTTCAACTTTCAAGTTTGCAAGGCCGTCATTTTACAGATGGGGCAGATGTTCTTCAATCTTAGCCATTGTTTGATGCAATTAGTGTGAAACTCATGCCCACAATCCAATATTCCAATATCATCTCCACCAATGTAATCCTCCTGAGAAATATAAAGAAAAACATGTGATATGAGCTTACTGAATTCTTTTTCATATGCTAACAAAGAAAACAAAATTGGGTTCCGAACTATGCTTGCTTACTTTTATACTTTGCCCTACAAACTTTTTATCTTAATGCAACTTTTAGAATAGGCAATCGAGTCACTTCTTGGTGTTTTTTGGGAATGGAAAAACAAGAGATCGATTTTTTTTTTAAATCTTGCAAGAACAACATATTGATGGTGCCTTAACGTGTTCAAGACAATTACCACCATAATAAATCACGCTCTAAGCATGATACTTGTTTTCCTGTGCTCAAAACCACCAGAAAGTGACCCCAGATGGCAAACTGTAAAAATCGCAAAGTTGGGATGGTTGTTTGATGAGAAAATAATTCATTTGGTAAAGTGTGAAGCACACACAGTTCAAATGACGAAATTACTTTTAAATTTCGTTGTCCTGAGAGAATGTATTTTTTCAAACCTGACAAACACAGCACGGCTCCAAGTTTGGAGTAGATCCCATTGCATCACCATACTTTCGCTGTTTCATAGAAACACTGATTTTATCTTCACTTAGTCCAGTGTTCACATTCCCTATTCGTTCCTCCAAAGCTAATAATTCCTGTCACATGATTATGGAGTTTGAGAACAATGATCCATGATATTTCCTCTTTTACTTTTTTGATATAGAGAAATTTAGGATCAAAGAATATAGGTGAATGAAAAGTTACCTCGTAAGACATATTGTCAACATCAAGCCTCATATCTCTGTGTCTATCGTTCAACTCAGCAAATCCGTTCATGAAAGGGTCGATAAGCATATAATCCTGAACAGAAGAAAAAAGACCTTTTGTTGTGTATATATATATATATATATATATATATATCAAATACATTTGAAATTATCAAAACTATAATTAAAATAAGAAGTTAAAAAGTAAGCATAAACTTAGCAGAAAATTTTAAATTTGTGATGTATATACATCTAAATATATGTTTGAATTCTAATTGTTCATAAGCCAAAGTGCATTCACATAAATTTGCAAATACTTAGTTGTTTGTTAGTTAAAATTATTTTCCTTTTAGATAGATATGATGACATTTAAATGACTTTTCATCTTTTTCACACTATAGTATATTACTATTAAAACAATAAATATAATATGTAATCATCAGAGAGGTCAAAATTCAAAAGCAAACCTCAGCTTGGCCACCCCTCCGCATGGCATTCAACACTTGACGAATCTGTGAAACAAAGTATGGCAAAATAACAATGTCAAAATTTATTCCTTTGTTGCAGCTGTTTATTTCTAATAACAGGTGATTTACCAAAGCATTTCGAGAACAGTTCAATTTCTCATACCTCAAATCAATGCAGACAAGAGAATATATGTTTAACTACTTCACTAAATTCCCTTTTTGTTCATTAGTAGTTTTGTCCATCTATAAATTTCAAATTAACCATAACAAGAGGTGACTTTTTTTCCAAGATTCAACTATAACACAAACCTCAAATGATTTTGCATTTATTAAAGAAGCAATAGAAATCAGCAAAAGTGGTTAGCAAAATAATGCATAAAGCAATCCTCTCCAAAACAAGTGTCAATAATAAAATACTTAATTAAACCAACAAAAGACACCACAATATGACTATTCCAACATTATTCGTCACAATTAAGATACAGAAAATGTAAACAAAAGTTTAATGCAGTGAACATACCAGTCTATGTCTCTCAACAGCAGCCAGAGCACGCCAACCAGGAATATCATCACCCGGCATATCCATCAATGCCGACGATCTCTGATCCAACTGACTTCTCCTATTAGCAGCAGAAGCAGAAGCAGCCTCATCAGGCAAAAGCCCAAAGTGATTCCTCCTATTTCCAGATTCAGATTCAACACGAGGGAAAGGAATCCACCCAGCACCTTCCAACATTCGCTGTGATGTCTGGCTCTGATGTGGCAGCCAGCTGGCATAAGAAGAAGAAGACCGGGCACCGGAAGCAGGACCCACACTCGAATGGTTTCTAGAAGATGCTGAAGAAGTTCCAGGTGCAAAACTCCAATCAATTTGGTCTTGAAGGACATTTCTAGTAGTCTCTGGGGCCGAAACGGTCATTGGATTTGGATACTCCAAATTAGTTCTACGGGAGCTCCTAATATTACTTTCTCCAGGGACCATAAAAGAAGAACTAGATGACACACCGCCTCGTGAACCGTTCCAAGAATATGAATGCATTCCTCTCGCCTCGTTTGAAGGCATTAAGTGTGGTTGGTTCATATTACTTGGATTCATTGGCAGTGTCATCGCTGACCTCATCTCTGAAGAATCAGTGTTTGTGACGGGCCGTGTGGGCGTGCCAGGAAAAACACCAAAATTCCTCAGGGATGCGCTTCTAGAAGAAGTATCAAATGCAATCGGCTCATGCCGTACGTGATTTGATGGTCTAATACCGAAATTTCTAGATGAGGTTTCTGCTATTCCTGGAAGACTGGAAGAGGGGAAAAATCCTCCGGAGCCCACTCGATGACTCATTGGGTTCAGTGGTTCGGAGTTTTGATTGGGTGAGGACAGGTTCAGTGGGCCTGATGAAATAGATAGGTTTCCTGGAGATGTGTAAAAGCTGGGGCCCCCATGGTGAATTGTGGTCTTTTCACTCGGTTGATTGGAGCTCGAACTTCCACCCGGGAAAAATTGTAATTGTCCAGCAGAAGTACTCTCGAGAGCCTTTCTCTTGCAAGAAGAACCCCAAGTACTGAAAGATGGACCGGATACATCATTAGCTTCTGAAAAGCTGGAACTGCCTGAAGAAGCTAATGTATTATTGGAAGAAGCATAAAAACCCGGAAGCTGCTGAGGTGGGCCGGCTCCTGGATTTCTGAGGCAATCGTGCTCTCTTATGTTCAGGGAAGTTCGGTTCGAGCTGTAATTTTGCAGGCCTAATGGTGGTCTGGCAGTTACCTGATTGATGCTAATATTTGCTGGTTCAAAAGGCCAACTACTTTCTGATCTTGAATCGGAGCCATTGAAAGATGAGGGCCACCCAAGCCTCATCTTGGGATCGTCTTCGGTCTGATTTGCACTGGAGCTGGATTCTCCACGGTCCCAACTGGTGAAATTCTGAGCGGAGTCATTGGATGCATTTGTGTAATTAGAAAACCGATTTTCAACTGGATTCAGCACGTTTGCCCAGGAAGGAGAGTGATGATGATCCATAGATGTGTTGTTTGCGAGAGATCCTTGGTTTAAATCGATTGGTTCAGGAAAGGAATCGAGGGCACTCCTTTCCCGTTGCATATCTGAAATTATATGTTGAAATGCTATGGGGCAGATAATGGTTCTCAGGGATTGAAGAGAGGGTTGACCTGCAGAAGATTAAAAAAGATAATGAAGTTATTTAAGAAAACAATAAAGTTGCTAACATAAATAACATTTCGATCTCAATATTAATCTCATGTAAGAATCTTGAATTTTCATGAGCACAAGTTATTGGTCAATGAGGCAGGTCAATAATGTAATGTAATTTCACTTGGTTTTTAATTCAATTATCGGATTTACTTATCGAACAAATGGTATATGATGATGCATCTTTGATTGGAGAAAGATGGTATTTTGAAGAGTCCATGCCGTAAATGAAAGACTCCACAACCGATTATTACTATCAAACTCATGTCCGACTATTCAAAATTAGCTTTTATAGCTGTAACAGGTTTGGGTGCAATTGAAAGCTTTGGACAGATAAACAAAATACAATGCATAAGAAACTTATCATTATAGAAAACTTCAAAATGCTGAGGCATGATTCTTCAAGAATACTATGATGAGAAAATAAAAGGGTTAATTCTAAGATGTTTACTCTTCTACTTTGATAGCAAGTGAGATAACAGATATTGAGCATCCATTGTCAGCAGATCAGCAAACAATTAGAAGCATTGATCAATTTCATCCAGAAAATAAAAAATAAAAAATTGAAATCCTAATAAAATAGGAGGAATTTTTTTTAGCTTTGCATAGATATACAGGAACAAGAAAAAGATTGTAACTTTGAACATATCACCAAATTAAATACTGTTGACCAATGAGTACATCCTAACTGACCCCTACAAAGCCATTCAAATTGATTCTGTCAGAAACTCTGGAATTGAAGTTCTGCATAATACACCCATCAAAAAAAAAAAAAAAAGGAAAACAGAATTCTTATCTTCTGGTCAAATCAAGCGTATATATTTCCAAAGAAAAACAAAAAAGAGAAAGCTTGAACTCCTTAAAAGTGCAGATCCCTGATTCCCTATTTCCAGATTTTCGATCTCAATCTCATTTAGTTCCGAAGATAAATAATCAATCTCACAGCATAAATAAAATTAAAAACAAAAACAAGGTAAACCCAGTTCAAAAATTTAAATAAAAACCAAAAACAACACTAGAGTGAACGAATTAGATGGGTCAGGAACAAAACCTCGGAATGAAAGGAAGATGGCCGATGGAGCTGCCGATCGGAAAATTGGGTTTTCTTCTTCTTAATTTTTTTTTTTCTTTTCTTTTGGAGTCGAAATTATGACAGGAAAAGTAGTAGGTGGATAGTAATAGGCGTTTCTAACAAATCGGAACAATTTTAATAATCTTCTTACTACTCGAGAACATAAAAAGATGAAATTTTTTTTTTATTTTTTTGGGTGTTTTGCTTAAGGTGGGACGACGGTTTCACATGTAAAGAGTGATTGAAGATATGCCCACGAAGACAAAGCAGAAGAGGTCGCTTAGACTACATAGTTTTATGGATGAAAGAGAAAGCGGATGTGTGTAGCGACTGCTCACACACACAGACAGAATAGCGAGAGAGAGAGGAAGAGAGTGTGTTTTGGGGTAATCAACTTACTGACAAAGGTTAATAGGCGTTTGACTCTTATGTCACAAAAAAGGTTAAAACTGGTATTATCACTAATTTTGGAAAAGAATATACTTTTATTAGGTTGGCTACGGCTGTGAATATATATATATATATATATATATTGATTCGAATTCGAACCCGATTAGATATACAATGAAATATTCGAATTCGAACCCAATTAGATATACTTAAAAGTTTGCAAAATTTATAGCATCTGCTTACAATGAAATATTATTTGATTTAACAAAAAGGTAGACAAAAAATCAATATTTTTAATGTTTTATTATACTATTAAAACAGTATGGATGGCCATTTAACTGCGTGTTTAAACTTTAATTAAGGTTTTAAGATTTTATTAGGGTCAATTTTGTGTACACCAGAAAGTGACTATAATTATTCAATGGTCCAGCAGGAGGCCCATTTGGCCAGCAGCCTTAGCTAGACTCAGGAGGCCCAACTCAGAAAGCCCATCACTCAGCTGGATATATATCAACAAAATAAGTCCGTTTACTTCGACCTATGGTCCAATTAAGTGGTTTAGGCAACGGCAGAGATATAATCAACTACTAGTAATTATGGCACACTCAATGCGTACCTCCAATAAATATAAATTATAAATTTATAAAGTAATGAATTCAAATAATATAAAGTATAGATAGGTTAAATTTTTTTTTTTTATAATTTAAATTTAAAAAGAATCTAAAAGAAGAAGAAATAAAGAGAAGAAAAATAATATGAAATACATGAGAGTGAGAAAGAAAATATAGAAAATTGGAAAAATTATGGAGAAAGAAAAAGAAATTAATATATATATATATTTTTAAAAAGAATAGTAAGACGCCAAAAAGATGAAGTAAGAAATTATTTACATTTCTAAAAATTAATCTAGAGTGGTTATTTGGGTTGATTAGGGTTGAGTATTTGGACGAATTTGGCTATTTACTTTACCAGTTTTAAGTTGAAATTATCAGTCTTATTTTGGGCCACCAGTTTATATTTGTTATTTATTTGAGGTTTAACGGTTGTTAACTTGAATCAGACAGTGGTTAATGGTCCTTTAAATCTGCCTGGAGTGAATTTCTCCAAATACCAGTTGCTATATTAATAACCCAAATCATGAATTAAGGACGGGTTGGGTTGGAAATACGCATTAGTAGCTAATGTAATGTAAACTAGATTATCTGACTATTTCTGATGGTTAAATACCGTTAATTAGGAATGTAATCACTTTCTAATAGGATAGATAGGTTTAGAGAATTGTGTTTACTTTGGGCCACTAAGAGTTGGGTTATATTATCTGGAATGTGATCCATGTTTATTTCAGTCCATTGAATTGCAGTTTAAAAACGAAATGACCCAATAAGCCCTTCACTTTTGAAATTCAAAATTTAAGGTTTTTTTTCATTTGACCGCTTGGGTTCTTATCTGCTCATTCTGCGGACCAGAATATTTCCCAGCAAAAGATTATCAACGGGAAAAATGGTGGTAATTACATTCTCTTTAATAATTTTTCCTATTATACATGTATTTATATTATCGTTCAAATTTTTATTTATTGTGTGTCCGGCTGATTTCCCTGTGCAATTAATTTTAGGGGTTAAGGTTTCGGATTTCAGATTAATTTTTTTCAATTTAAACGGGCTTGCTGTTAGAAAAAATTCGTACTTGAGTGTTGGAAATCTCTGAGAAATTGATGAAACAAATTTGCTCAGAATGATTGGATAGGATACGTGTCAAAAAATATTCTTGATTTTAATGTAGTTGATTTCTATTTTCTCATTTGTAGAAAATGAAATGGAAAAAAAGAAAGCAGTACCAATTTCTTGAGAGCTGATTGAAATTTATGTTCTGGCCTGTAGGATGAAATGAAGTCAAAACCTTCGCCGGGAGATGAATAAATGAGGGAAAAAAGAAATTTCGAGCGAAAAGGTTTGGAGCCATTAATGGCAATTGAGGTAATTATTGAAGCTCAGTGAGGCTGATTATGAAGGAAATACTAGCTACAGTACGACCTTTTATTTAGCAAGAGGATTTCTGAGCCGCTATTTTACCTGTGAACAGTGCCGATTTTCGGGTCAGTCAGCTTAATCCGGGTAACCAACGCAATGAAGTAAACATCCCACTTTGACTAAATCTGTGAGTTAACTCACCAATAAATGCGGAAGTAAACGGTCCAAGTTCTTAGTACAAATTTGAGTATACATATGGGTTTAATATATGACCAGGGAAAACGTTCAAGGATAAGGAATTGAGCTTTGATTTTCATAAGGATTATCGCGTGGTGCTTCTCCAATTCAACAAATTACGTCATTTTAGGAAGGGAAAACATTGGACTAATAAACCTGTATGGTTTCTTGTATTCATTTTTCCAAGGATAAGTCTTTTAATTTCTCTTTTGTCTTTTTCGCAAATTTTCAAGTTTTACTAAAGGTTTTTGGAGATTAGAAGGGGCTAGCTGTTGTTGTTTCGTAAAGCTAACATTGAAAGGGACGTTTAAACTTTGCTTCATTCAATCATTCAATGTATATTGATGGAGTTTTATTTTGTTGCGTACAAAAAGTGAATCTCTAGAGAAATGTAGTAGTAGTAGTAGTAGTAGTTAGTGACTTGTGCTGACCAAAAAACAAAAAGTAGTTCGTGATTTGTCCCTGCAACTTAGTCTAGCACGCCTTTACATCCCATTGGTCGAAATTTGGTGGTAGGTTAGCTGAGTCTTCTTTTATTTTTAAATTGGTTAACTGATCAAGCCTTCGCTTCATATTATATAGGAAATTCTTATCCGACGGTCAGTCAGATTAATTGGCATACAGCCAATTTTTTAATCCGAAAAAAACCACACAGAAGTTTTAAATTAAATAATTCAAATTAATTAAAATTAAAGTTAACATTATATACTTTTAATTAATATTTATTTTGATTCATAATTAAATCCAACTCTTTCTTACTAGTTCTCTTAAATTCAAAATTTATCATTTTGTAAGATATTATTATACATAAATATATTAATAAAAAATATAGCTAGAAGAGTACTCAAACTCTAAGTTCCACTATCGTTTTGTCAGGATTATAGGATTAGGGTTTATGGTTTAGGGTTTAGGGTTTTTGGGATTTAGAGTTTAGGGTTTTAGGGATTTAGGGTTTATAATTTTTTTTTGGTAACATACTTATCTAATAATATTGTACAAAATCAAAGAATTAGATTCTAAAAGGACTATTAAAAAAAAGTTGGATTAAATCATGGATCAAATCAAATATTATTTAAAAGTGTATAATATTAATTTTAATTTTAATTAGTCTTAATTCTTTAATTAGTGGGCCCAATTCATAATTAAATCTCCCGTGTAATTATGAACTAAAATAAATCCATTCCATTGTGTAATAAAAGAAGGGTTGTACAATCCTTTCTTACTAAGATTAGCGGAATTGTATTATATATACCACGATGATTATGCAACACAAAAAAAATGATCAAAAGAGATTAAAAATTTTAAAGATAAAATATTAGCTTGTACGTTTTTTTGTTTTTAGTTAGTCTATGTATTTTTTTATTAGTCTTATTAGTTTGTTTAGTCCAGCGCTATTATTTAGTTGTTATACGCTTACTACTACTAGCGCTTTAGTTATTGCTTCGCATTTTATGTTTGGGTTGAGCTCACGTTCTACTGATCTTGTATATTCAGAACTGTACCGTTGGCTCCCATATGCTTAATAAAAAATTTAGAATTTCCCTTTAAGAAAAAAATTAGAATTTCTCTTTCATAGCTTTCTCTTCTCTCTCGCTATTACTGTGAAATTCTTCATAAAATGGGCAGCCGAGTTAACTCCCATGAACCTCTGAAAATCATTCATGTTTTCATGGTTTCTTTTCCGGGACAAGGCCACGTCAACCCACTTCTCCGGCTGGCCAAACGCCTCGCCGATTTTGGCATGTTTATCACTCTTGCAACACCTGAACTAATCGGCGTCAGCATCCGAAAAGCCAATAATCTCGCCGGCAATGACCGGTTCATGGCGGGCACGATCCGGTTCGAGTTCTTTGATGATGGGTGGGAAGTAAATGATCCCAAACGCAGTGATCTCGAGTCCTACATGGCCCAGCTGGAGCTCGTCGGCCGACAAAAGCTCCCTAACATGATCCGAAAACATGAGGAAATGGGTCGACCTGTGTCCTGCATAATTAATAACCCTTTTATTCCATGGGTTTTTGATGTCGCTGAGAGCTTAGGAATACCGAGTGCTTTATTTTGGGTTCAGTCTTGTGCTTGTTTTTCTGCTTATTACCATTATGGTAATAATCTCGTTCCTTTTCCAAGTGAAGAAGAACCAAAAATCGATGTGCAATTGCCTCACATGCCATTGTTGAAGTACGATGAAGTTCCTAGCTTCTTACATCCTAGTACTCCGTACCTATTTTTGGGGAAGATTATTTTGGGTCAGTGTAAGAAAGTAACGAAGGGGTTCTGCATATTAATGGATACATTCCAAGAGCTGGAGCATGACATCATCGAACACATGTCCAAAATTTCTTGTCCCATCAAGACTATCGGCCCACTTTTCAAGGGAAGTAATGGGAGTACGAGTTCAGAATCAAATTCAAATATTCGTGCGGACTTTTTCACAGTGGAGAATAACTGTATAAAGTGGTTGGACGCAAAACCGCCGCGCACGGTGGTGTACATTTCATTCGGCAGTGTTGTTTCTTTGAAGCAAGAGCAAATTGATGAAATTGCCCACGGGCTCATGGGGTCCGAGATTTCGTTTCTATGGGTTTTGAGGCCGCCGTTGACTGAATCGGATGGTCAGGCACATGTTTTGCCGGAAGGATTTTTGGAGAAAGTTGGTGAAAGGGGGAAGATCGTGAAGTGGAGCCCACAAGAGAAGGTGCTGGCCCACCCCTCTACGGCCTGTTTCTTGACCCATTGCGGCTGGAACTCCACCATGGAGGCATTGGCCAGTGGCGTTTCGGTGGTGGCATTCCCCCAGTGGGGGGACCAGGTGACAAATGCTAAGTTCTTGGTTGATGTTTTCAAGGTTGGGGTTAGGTTGTGTAGGGGAGACGTTGAGGGTAGGGTTGTTACCCGGGATGAGGTGAAGAGATGTCTCAAGGCGGCTATCGACAGCGTAGAGGCAGTGGAGATGAAGGAGAATGCTCTGAAGTGGAAGAAAGCGGCGGAAGAGGCGGTGGCTGAAGGTGGGTCATCTTTTAAGAACATACAGGATTTTGTGGATGAGGTTGTCCGGGTTGGATGTAATACTGGATCTGGAAAAAAAGGTACAAATTAGATTTTTCAATGTTCCATGTTTTATTTCTTTTTTTGAAATTGCAATCTTAATGTTAATTAATTAGCAGATATATATTTGATTTGTCATTAATTGAACTATTGTTTTACAGAAAATTCTCTGGAGATTCCATATACATCTTGTTCCTAAGCAAATCCCACTATCCAAGGGAAGACCCATTTCATCATTATTAACAACTAAAATTCGATGCCCGTAGAATAATAATTTTTATAATACATTATGCATATATATGCTTTGCAAGTCTTCGGGTAAATAAATTAACTAAATTAATGGTAAGGTTATTTTTTATCTTCTGCATTCCTCTTTCACTTGCTTGGAATCCCATTCCTCTTTTATCTCGTATATATCCTCTTATTCCTCTCTCAATTTAGATAAAGTGTTCACACTTGTAAGTTGTAGATCATGTGCTCTTTGTTTTATTTTATGTTAAATGCTTACTTAATATATATTTATATTTAAATATACATGAAAAAAAATCAAAAAACCATAAAAAATGAATACTTATTAAAAACATTAATAAACATTTAAATAATAATATTAATATATTATACTATTAAGAAGATGTTTACATTTCGATTTATTGTCATTTATCGGTCTAAAATAGTCCAAAACTATAGTTTATTTTCATTGAATCACTTCTTAGGATTAAGTTATCCAGTTCGTTCTTAATGGATATGTTAAATTGTTCATCTTTTGACAGTTTAGGGTAAGCCTAACAAATAGTTTATATTTAAAAATAACGACATTTAATCATCCAAAATAACCCAATTAACCAGTTTACATCGTTTGGGTTACTAAAGCGGGTTCCCAGTCGAGCCCGCCACTAAATTCAATTTGGGCAGTTTATATAACAACTCCTATTTTGAGATATTGAGTCCAGATTGATTTAAAGGTCCGTTAATCACTGTCTGACTCAAGTTAACAACCGTTAAACCTCAAATAAATAACATATGTAAACTGGTGACCCAAAATAAGACTGCTTAGATTATTTTTTTTTAGGAAATATAAACCGTCGAGGGCCCACCACCTAATCAACCCATAAGCTAAACAACTATGGATTAATTTTTTTGAATGTAAACAATTTATAAAAAGTGACTCATTTAATACTCACTTATTTGAGTTATTTCATGAAAAATAGCTAAAATTTTGAATTTCATTACTTAATGAATATTTAATTATTTATCAGTCTAAAGTAAATCGAAACAAAAAATAAGTTATTTTCGGTGAACATAAACATCACAATCCAGGAACTTGACCCACCCACTTAGTTGCCCATACGAAAAGTTGATTTAAATAAAGTATTGCCAAGATAAATATAATTGATGGGGCCACAAAATTCAACCCGGGCCCTTACGAAAACTGTAATTTTGTAATCAATCAGAGTTGTTTTCTTACTTTCTTTGTCTCAGTTAGCGCAGAAATCAAAATCCAGCAATCAGTCCAGCTCAAAAGGAACATGAATTCTCGGCCTTCGGTTGCTTTGATTTCCTCTCTAACTTCTCAACTTGTCATCATCATTTTTCTCATTTTCCCTCCATTTGATCCCCTCGCCATAGCCAATTCTCTTTCTTCTCTTCGTCGCGGTTTCTACGATTCCCTCTTCGCTCTCCTCCACCACTTCATCTCCACCACAGAAGTCGCCGCCACTGTTTCGTCATTTACAAGGAAACGCAAGTGGGCCCACTTCCAAGGCCCCGATGAAGCGGACAATAACGGCGAGCCCGGGTCAAGACCTGGTCGACTCGGCTCGGTCGTCTCCCGAAACCCTGAGTCGTTCAAGCAGTTCTTTAGGATGAAGGCTTCGACTTTTGAGTGGCTCTGCGGCCTGCTTGAACCGCTGCTCGAGTGTCGTGACCCGGTTGACTCACCCCTCAATTTACCCGTTGAGAGTCGACTCGGAATCGGCTTATTTAGGCTCGTTACTGGCGCTGATTACACGGAAATCGCGACCCGTTTCGGAGTCTCTGAAGATGATTCAAAATTTTGTGTGAAACAGCTCTGCCGTGTGCTTTGCACCAATTACCGGTTCTGGGTAGGGTTTCCGAGTCACACCGAGTTGGATTCCGTGTCAGCTCGGTTTGAGACCCTCACTGGTCTACCCAATTGCTGCGGAATCATCAGCTGCACTAGGTTTCTTTTTGAAAGTGCTAATGGGCTTGATAATGATGGTCCACAAGAGAGCATTGCCGCTCAAATTGTGGTAGATGCATCATCAAGAATTTTAAGCGTCATTGCAGGATTTCATGGCTACAAGAGTGATTTAAATATCCTAAAGTCGTCTTCTTTATTTAAAGATATTGAAAATGGGGCAATCTTGAATTCCCGAGGGCATATTATGGTGAATGGTGTGGCTGTTCCTCAGAATTTAGTTGGGTGTGGAGAGTATACTTTGCTTCCTTGGTTATTAGTACCTTTTCTTGATCCTGAGCCAGGATCAATTGAGGAGAATTTCAACAATGTGCATCGTTTGATGCGTGTTTCTTCGATAAAGGCTCTGTCAAGTTTGAGAAATTGGGGTGTTTTGAATAGGTGTATTAATACAGAGTATAAGACTATGGTGGCATGTATTGGTGCGTGTTCTATATTACATAATATGTTGATCATGAGGGATGATTATTCGGCCTTTTGTAATGAGTTGGATGATGAGGGAATGATTGATCAAAGTATAACTAGTTTTGGGGGAAATTCGAATGATGAGAAGGCGTTAGCTATAAGAAAAGCATTGGCTACAAGAGCAAAAAAGTAAGATCATGAAGAGCATTGTCAATTTTGGAAAAACGGCAATTGGGTCGGAGTAGAGTTAGTTCCTTCGTTATTGAAAAATGTAAATGAGTAATTTTTTTATAATGATTCATTTATTGAATAATTGATGCCTCTGTAAATTGTTTTCTGCATATAATGAAGGAATTTTGATAATTGAAATGCTGAAGAGGGATTTACTTGGCTTTACATTTACTTTTGAGAATGATATAGTGTTCTTTTAACTGTTTCAGATTTCAGATGGTCATATTCCCTCTAGAAGTATTGCCATGTCTTCTTATTCAGTTATTTGGGGCCTGGGGGGATTACAAGCAGGGAAACTATTAAAATTTAAGAATAAAGTAGTAATTTTTTTTTCTTTAGAATCTTATCTCAGTAAAATGCACTGAATAATCATAGTAATATTCCGTGGTCTCTTCTGGAGCTATATTTCTTATTTCAGACGATATGATTGATTATTTTTAATATCCCAACACATTCAGATTTCAGGGTGAAATCTCCATAAAGAATGCAAGTAATTCCAATATCAATATCAAATATCAATTTAAACCAATTCCATTAAAGAGCGAGTCAGAATTTCTTTCAACAAATTTATTTATTTTCTCTTTTCTTTGTTGGGGGTATAGTTTATTATCAAAATTATATAAATCCGACTTATGCTTATTTGGTACCAAATAAGTAGCAGAAATGTAAGAAAAGTAGAAGAGACATTCTTCCCATTCCTTGGACTTGGAGTCTCTCCAAATCCTTACCAACTTCATACCAAATTTCTCTCCTCGAGTTGTCTGATTATTTGTCAGTTTCTCCACTCTTGTTATTCAAGCCAGTCATCTAGCACTCACTACAAGAGCGCAGACTCATGCACTGGAAGTAAGATATCAAAATGCTTTCGTCAAACATGGAGTCATAAATACTAATATAACCAAGTTGGGCCCTCCAGAACCACTTTGCTTCCATTTCCACCAAACCCCTCAGGTTTGGTAAACGGTCCACCGTGCACCCACTGACCCACTCCCTGAATAGAATCACCTGTCTGAACCGAACTTATAATTCCTGTATATCTATTTCCATTTCAGGAACAATCCTGCAGAATTCCAAGGCAAAAGCAAAAGAAAAACAAAGAATCAAAGCAGTTTATCATCATATTCGGGAAACGGAAAAAATGGCAGGAAGTGGTGAATCAAGGTATCAGGAGGTTGGGCACAAGAGCCTTAATTCTGCAAAGTGATGCACTCTACCAGTTCATCATCTAATCAATCTTGTTTCTTCTTTAATCTAATTTATTCAGTGATTCATTAATTGGTTAATTACTTAAGTTTGATATTGTTAACAGTACATTCTGGAAACGAGTGTTTATCCAAGAGAGCCAGAGGCCATGAAAGAGCTCAAGGAAATAACTGCAAACCATCCATGGTCAGTTCAACCAGTCTTTGACAAAGGAAAACAGGATTAAAATGGAGAAAATAGAATAAATTTTCATTTTTTAGAGTTGAACATTTTTATAATTCTAAGTTTTTCTCTTGAATTTCGGGTGGTGGATTGATTATGTAGGTATTTGAAATAGGAATATTATGACAACATCTGCGGATGAAGGGCAGTTCTTGAACATGCTTTAGAAGCTGATCAATGCCAAAAAACACCATGGAAATTGGGGTTTACACCGGCCGCTCTCTCTTGGCTACTGCACTTGCTCTTCCTCGTGATGGAAAGGTATTTCTCACAACTATTCACAAATTAAGCAAAGTGTAAATTAATACATCGTCATGACAATGAGGGTACCAATTAGGATTATAGATACAAGGAATTAACTTACATAGACATCTTATTTGCTCTAAAATTAGTTTGATGGTTAATTGGTTATGCTGCAGATACTGGCAATGGACATAAACAAAGAGAATTACGAGTTGGGTTTGCCAGTTATCGAGAAAGCTGGAGTTGCCCACAAAACCGACTTCAGAGAAGGTCCTGCGTTGCCTCTTCTTGATCAAATGATTCAAGATGGAATGTATCATGGATCATTTGACTTCATATTTGTGGATGCTGACAAAGACAACTACCTTAACTACCATAAGAGGCTTATTGATCTGGTTAAGGTTGGTGGTGTAATCGGCTATGACAACACCCTTTGGTACGGATCTGTGGTGGCGCCACCTGATGCACCACTCAGGAAGCATGTTAGGTACTACAGGGACTTTGTATTGGAGCTCAACAAATTAAAGCTCTTGCTGCTGATCCAAGGATTGAGATTTGCGAGCTACCGGTCGGTGATGGGGTTACCCTGTGCCGCCGTATCAGCTGATGATCACCCCTTTGAAACTAATGAACCATTTTTATTATTATTTGTTCATTTATCTTATTACTAATCAAGTCTTTTTTCTTTGAACTGACAACCTAAGAAATTTATCAAATAAATTTTCTACAAATCCTATATTTTATATAATTATTAATCATGCAACTACCACTGATATTTTAGATGAAAAAACAATTACATGATAGATAAAAAAAAAATTTTATTATTAAACTAAATAATCTTTTAACCCAAATATTGTTAATATTTTATACATGGTAATATCTATATAATATACTTTCATGTTCCAAATTAAATATTATATTTAAATTAATTAAAAATATTTTTAAGCTTCCCTTCAATCATAATATTTAGCAATTTAATATAAAGTTTGTAATGGTTAGCTAAAGTTTATTAATAGAATTTTCAATTTTAATAATATATATAAAGTATTTATATAGTTATACAAGTAATAGGATTTAATTGTTTTAATATAAATATAAATAAATGAAATGTTAATTAACTACATATATAAATATAAATTATAAAAATAATATTAATAAAACTAAGTATAGAAAAAATACTATAGTAAGTAAGAGACCCAAGCCTACGGCCCAAAATCTGTGAGACCCGTGAGCCCAAAACCTTTGAGAGTCGTAGGCACCAAAAACCCTAATTGACTTATATTCAAACGCCTCCGCACAAAATTCTCTAGACATTAGGACTCAGCTAAGTAGGTTTCCTCCGCCGCGTAGAGAGAGAAAAAGAAAACGGCAAGCATGGCGACTCCGACTCCGACCGAATCCGTCCAATGCTTCGGCCGTAAGAAAACGGCCGTCGCTGTCACTCACTGCAAGCGCGGACGCGGACTGATCAAGATCAACGGCGTCCCAATTGAGCTGGTACAACCTGAGATCCTTCGTTACAAGGCGTTCGAGCCAATCCTACTCCTTGGCCGTCACCGATTCGCCGGCGTAGACATGCGCATCCGCGTCAAGGGTGGTGGTCACACCTCTCAGATCTATGCCATCCGTCAGTCCATCGCGAAAGCTCTCGTTGCCTACTACCAGAAGTACGTTGACGAGCAGTCAAAGAAGGAGATTAAGGATATTCTCGTGAGGTACGACAGGACTCTGCTGGTGGCTGATCCTAGGCGTTGCGAGCCGAAGAAGTTTGGTGGACGTGGTGCTCGTGCTAGGTTCCAGAAATCCTACCGTTGAAATGTTGTCAGTGCTTACGCTTTCATCATTGTCATCCGTAGTATGCTTTTTGGACTAAATTTTAGATTGAATTATCATCTGTTATCATTTTGATATTTTGGTATCTGTTTTATTTTGTGCTTGAACATCGCGTGAGAGAATTTTGAGACACCTTTAATCAATAGTTGTTACAATTCCCCAATATAATAACTATGGTTGTTGCACATTAATTTGTATGCATCACTCTGTTTCTTAATTTTGAACTTGCATCATCGTTTATTTCCTAATTTTAGAAATACAATAGATACTTTATGTGCTTGATTATATATGAATAATGACAGTTGAAATATAATATTAGAATTCTCACCTGAACAATTTATGTTCTGTGTGCACCATTGTGCAATTGAAGAGTCACTGAAGCTGGACTATTCCGTGATCTAAATATTTTTTTTGGTAATAATGGCATATGGATGTTGTCATGTGAACTCTTTTCTACCACCCAAGTTTTCTGTTGGATTGTAACCTGAATTTTCATCTTTGTTTTTGATGATTTATGATTGAATACTCTTTAGTTCTTCCTATGCTGTTTCTGGGGTTAAATTATGGGCATCTTATTCATGTAGGTGTTAATTTATCGTTAATGTTCATTTTGAGAATTCAGAAGGCAATTTTTGTTAGCTGTCAGGCTGATAATCAGACAGTATATTATTGTGAATAAGTCAAATTCTCACACCATATTTATATTTGTAATAATATGAAATGTTTCCTCTGTTTTCTTGAGCTTGGATTTATTATCATTTTGTAGATGGTTCTTTGAACTGACAATCGTGCTGGGGTAACTAAATTTTATTTGATCATGTAGTCGTATGTGCCACCACCTACTTGACTTGTGGTTTCAAATGGTTAGGTGTTTCATGTTTGTTTTCAGTTTAGGTTTTCTCTATTTTTCAACTTTGAGTACCTTACTCCTTGTCTTTTCCCTCCATCTTGTGTCTAATTTCATAGCGTGTTCGTACTATGTTGTATTGGACAATTCATTTCTGGATCCAACATATAATGGAACACACAATGCGGACATCTTTGATTGGTTGTCCATTATACATTGTTTTCACTGGTCTCGTTTTATGGATTTGTATCCATTTTCTTGCTGTGGTTGTTTATCATTGTGTGTTCTGATGTTTACATCCTTTGTTTAATATGCTAGACCGACCCTTCTTTTAAGGAAAATAGCATCAATCTACAGTTAGGTCGAGGATGACGGAGTGCTGGGCTTTAAGAAACTTGTATATTCCTGGACTTTGTTATGGTGTATGACCTGATCTATGTGGTAGTGGTAACTGGTAAGTTTAGTGGGCGCTAATTGGGTTTAGGCAGGTTAGGCTGGGTTTATGAGGGTTAGACGACTGTGCAGAATGAGCATAGGGTTGGAATATATATTTTCAATACATATCCATTAGCCTTTTGTGCTTGGGCGAACAATATGTGTTGGAATTTCGATCTTTTTCAAAAATTAATAATTTGTTTTATATGATTAACAACGCCAATGGTAAGATTGTTATAGGGGTTCTTAACATCATAAAATTTTGTCAACTTAAGCTGTAGCTTAATTATGAAAAGTCTTGGCGGCAGTGGCGGAGCCTAATTATGAAAAGTCTTGGCGGCAGTGGCGGAGCCAGAAATTTTACGTAGGGGTGTCAAAACGATACTGTAATATCAACAATAAAATAGCTTAAACAAAGTGTTCGAGTTCGAGTTCGCAAAAATACAACTTCGCCCTAATAAAAAGACCATTATTTGTTAGACTCATTCTAAGGTGCAATTTATAACAGAAAAAGAGAAAAACTATTTATAAGTATATCATTAGTATTTAAATTACCACAAAGACATAATTTAGCGGTTCAGCGTCATATTAGTTTATCTGGAGATGTCGTGTTATGAGCTTTAGAAAAAAAAAATTCAATCAACTATTCAACTGAGAAAACAACTATACAAAAATTTCATATTTATAAAATAATCTTTTTACAATTTTTTTATATAGTCTTCATATATTTCAAAAATAAAGCAGGTTGTAAACCTCAAAAAGTATCAAACATATCCATCTCAGTGTATCAAATAAAATACTCAAACTTGAAAAAATAAATTATTATGTACTAATTATGTGAATATAAAAGTATTTATTTAATTATGAAATAAGAAGACAATATATTATATAATTTGTGGATTTATACACACATATAACAGACATATAGTTTTATTTATTTAGTTTATCATGATATGTGGATCTATTTATTATAGTAAGTCTAAATTTATTGCTTCATCTATATTCTTTTTTATGACCCCGTTCAATGTAATTTATAATTTTTTTAGATGGGTCAATACTATAATTATATCCACAAAATTAAGCAATATCATCAAGTTTTATATATACTATACATAATTACATGAATTTCTCAAAATTTGAGGGGGGTCTAGTAGGCGTGGCTCCGCCAGTGCTCGGCGGTGCCTTTTCATTACAAGGCCCTAAGGCTGTATGCGGTTTCTTTGGGCCTCTGTTGTTGAAAATTTAAGCTCGCTTTTGTTGGGCCATGCTGTAGTTGAAATATAAGCTTGAACTGACAGTACTGAATATAGGACGCCGTCTGGTTCCATTTGCCAGCTATTTCCTCATTCTACTATTTGAAAGCATAGAAGTAACATTATTATTTTCATAATAAAATTTTGAACTTCAATAAGATAGATAAATAAAATCAGGGCTCTAGTTCCCTTCTTATAGGCCGACTTCACATGGGAGGATGTTGTTGTCCAGGAGAAACGTTTGGAAAGTCTAATAGTTTACTAGCAGCAAAGTTTGGACCCAAAATATTTTAACTTGAATTATTGTTTAAAGTGCTTTTGTTTAATTAATTTAGGTCATGGAAAATCTAAGTGTAAGTTTGGATTGATGAATTTGGAGTGAATTTAGATTTGATAACAAATTTGGAATGCGTATACTTTTAATTTCTTGTTTGCATCTTAGAAACTTAAACCGCCGTCCTCTGATAAACTTACCCTAAAAAAATATGTTATCGAAAAGGGGAAATTCAAATATGTTTGTTTCTCCGGATGATCAGCTGCTCGAGTTGTGGAAGAATAGTGCTCTAGCTGTTACAATTAATGTTACTGGCTAGCTAGGTATATTCAAAGTGATAGAGTGAAATGAGGTTTACAAATTAAGTTTGGTGAATTGGGGTTGGAGTAAAGTCAATAAGTTTTCCATTTTTAGAGAGACAGGTTATTACAATGACGGATCATTGGATCAACCAATACTCCTTAGTATTAATTTCTATGATATATATTCTAGGAGCTACCTAGCTAGATCAATTGAAAATTGAAATGAATCCTAGCTCATCATCATAATTTAATTAAATCGAACATGCATGAATTAATCTAGCTATATATTATTATTACTGCCTCTTCAATATTTGAACTACTTGTGCTGGACCACGTTTCGTTTGCCAGTCGCTTTCGGACCGGACATGTGACTTGTGAGATGTACGTTTTCTAGGTTTTTAAGGTATATATACGATATATATATATATAGTTATATATGTAGATCATTACCAATATGGTCTGGCTCAGTTGGCAATACAGATTGAATTTGTGGGAAGAGCCTCAGGTTCGATCCCCACTAAACACATTTGTTGGGAGGGGTGAAGAGCCTTAACTGTGACTAAACCCCAAATTGGATTAAGGGCCCTTAATGTGACTAAGGCCCTTAATGTAGGATTAATGAGATTGAGATTCATGAATCAGCCAGCTTATTCAGTATATAGTAGATAGTTTTTCTGAAATGCGCTCAATCAGTATTACAACTTCAACATTAATGAGAGAACAAAACAGTATGTACAACATTAAAATTTATTTAATACTAATCTAGTTTAATTAGTATACCATACGGATTAGGTATTCATATCAAATGCGTGTAAATTTTCCTACCAAACGCCACGATGAAATTCTAATAAAAACCAAGCAAACAAACCCAAAAACATAGGTCATTCAAAGACTACATACGTACTTTAAGTAGCTATGGTTAATTTCCGAAAATTACTAAATGCATTGATGTTAAAGTTTCAAATAGTTTATTTCATTACCCAAAATATCAAAATTCATAGTTAAATTAGTAAGGGTCACGTGGGATGCCGGTGATATATATACAGTAAGATTTACTGTGAATTTCCATGTTTGTAAATTATGTTTAAGTTGTCACTGTTGATAATAATGACGACACATATTGATATGGTGATAATTTAGTAACAAATAATTTTTTATCAGAAGACTATAGTAACAATATTTTAGTCACCAATTTTTCACAATAGATAAGCAGGTTTGTAGTAATTGTGTGATTACAAAAGTATATACAAATTTTTATCTATCACCACATAGAGACATATTATTTGTGATAACGACTTTTAAGTTCTACTTATGTTTTTGTTACTCATATATATTAAATTTTCTTGTAGCGTAATATTTTTGTTTTAATTTAACACGTTATATAAATTGTACTTATCCCCGCCGTTGGATCACTAAATAATATAATTTAATTGTTGAGTGCTATATTAGGTTAATTAAAACTTCTCGAGTTGGAAGTCACTGAGATAAAGAGCTTTAACAAAAAACATAGACTCACCAATATTCCTTTTTTCTTTTAGATGGTCCAGCAGTTAAAAGTTTTCCTACAATAGTTGACTGGTTGTGTTGCAATTAATCAGTTGATTGGCGACAAGTGAGAAGCTGCAAATTAAAGCTGCCAAGGGTAGTTAATTACAGGCTACAGAGAAACGAATTGCTGATCAGAGATTCAATACAGGTCCGTCTAAATCAATTAAAACAGTATCTCTATCTGGGCTAAAATCCAACCTATGCTAATTTCCATATATCTCCTCTTTATAGTAGGTAAATGGTAATCCACCAAATATAATGGACACGCTCCTAGCTCATGTTTTTACCATTCATTTTTTTCTTATTGTATTCAAGTAAAATATTATTCCATTGAGAAAAACTAAAGGAAATATTAATTTTGTAATTAATTGAATTGAGAAGCTGTGGTGCATGTACTACATATTCTAGCCCGCACATTGTCTTATCAGTACTTATCATAAGCAGAAAGTCATTACCTCATTTTAAGCATAAAAAGCAAAATTTCCTTGGAAAAAGAAAACGTAACTCCAAAAGCCAAAACTATTAACCCCGACGCCATGGAGGAGACAGAGCAGCCACTATCGCCGGCCGGCCGTCTTTTCGTGCAGCCACTTATGAACCAAGTCATAAATGGCGCCCTTTCCGGCGAACACCCCATCTCTCTCGGTTCCCTCAAAACCGAAATCCAAAACTCTGTTTTGCTGAAACACCCAAGATTTTGCAGCCTAATGGTAAAAGACTCCAGCGGCCGCGAACACTGGCGCAAAACCGAAGTCGACGTCGATCGTCACCTTATTATCCGCCACCACCCTCTATCCGACGATCCTTCCGTCTCCGACGAAGATGCCGTTAACGAATACTTAGCCGGTCTCTCATTTTCGTCACCTCTCCCCACCGATAAACCCCTGTGGGAAATCCACGTTCTGGTGGCGCATAAGACCGTTGTTTTTCGTGTGCACCACGCGCTTGGGGACGGGATTTCTTTAATGTCGATGCTGCTGTCAAATTGTAGAAGAGCTGACGACCCATCGCAGCCGCCGGCTATTGGCGGCGTTGGCGCGGCGTCTGTGGTGCCGAGGCGGTGGACTGTTTGGACGTTGGTGAAGTTCTTTTGGTTTACTTTAGTTTATGTTTTGGAGGTTGTTTTTAGGGCAATGTGGCTGAGGGATAAGACTACAGCCGTGAGCGGCGGGTCTGGAGTGGAGCTTTGGCCTCGGGGGTTGGCGACGGCGAGGTTCCGGCTGGACGATATGAAGACTGTGAAGCGGGCTGTTACTGATTCGGTTAGTTCTGTTGACTGTTGGATCTTTTGAGTTTGATATTCATATTCCCTTTGTGATTGGTCTATTTTTGGTGCAGAAAATTCGCATTAAATTAAAATATACAATTATTTTACTTTCATGATTTAAAAACTTACAATTTGAAATACAATCGACTGATCGAATGAGCTAGATTTTAATGTGCTAGAAATTTTCCATTTTATTTTCTGTGTATTTAATGAGCCTTTGAAAAAGAGTTGGATACTTTTTCATGTCACAAAATTTCGTCTTTCCTGATTTCAATTGACTAATAAGCATGGCGTGTACTTGTATGCACTATGAAACACAGACACAAATATGGTTATATTTATATGATGTTTTTTTGATATTTTACACTAGAGATACAGCATGACACGATAGAGTAGGATTTTTAAGAATGTCGGTGCATCTATATATGCATAACAAAAAGTATGTTGGGCTTAACAGGAAGTCTGTATTTATTACATAAGATTAGTTTTGGGACCATGAAACAACGCAGTTAAACCTTTCTTAATATATTGAGGGCTAATGATGGGTTTCTGGTTTAAGTGCCATCAAAGGCCATAATTAAATTAGTAATTCCAAAGTATTGCTTTCAGCTAATTAGCTGGACGACCTTCTTAAGTACTGTAAATATAATTAATTAAGTCTACTAATTACAAGCTAAGCTTATTGTTACAAAGGTTAATGTCACTCTGCCCCTTCAACTTACTGTGCTTCTTGCTGTAATTTTCCCATACTCAATTCTTAAGATAGGCACTTTACGCTCTTTGCTCATTAATTGCTGGCTAACAAGTAACAACTAAATATGACATGTTATAACAATTTTATAATTTTATCTTCTATGGAAAAAAAAATATATTTTAATTTCTTTTTTCTTTAGTTCATACAGAAAATTAAACTATCAACAATTTTAATAATTTGGGTAATAAGGGTGATAAGTGTAATATACTATATATGTTGTTCAGTTGTACAAATATTAATGGGTAAATTAGTTATTCCCTCAAACTAATCGACATTAGAAAATTCTTATGGAAATTATAAATTGTACTTTATACCCTTATATATTTTTCTAAATAAGAAAACCAAAAATATATACTGTTTAAAATAACCTTCATACCCCAGCTTGGAGCTAATTGAAATATTTATATTTTTATGTGAGGAGTCTAAAAGTTTAAAAAGTATCAAACTTCGAAATTATTCATTTAAATAATTTTAAATTAATTTAAAGTGCACTTCAAATTACATGCATGCAAGTTATTGTGTAACAAATTAAATAAAAAAGTTATTAAATGCAAGGAAATTTACTTTCGCTATAAGGTGGTATAATTACATACTAGTCTCACTTTAGCTCTAGAAATTAGCAAAGAATATCTTAATATTTCATTATTCATGTAAATTTAGAATAATCGTGAAAAATAGAGTCTTTCACCAGCATCAATTATACTTTAAACGGCATTGCTCTTCAACTGATGGAATGCAGACCGTTGTGATGGTGAATAATGAATGATGAAGGTTTGGTACGAATAATGAAATTTTTGGGGATGTTTTTATAATTTTCATAGAAAAAAAAAACTAAATTGTAATTAGACCAAATTTTGGAATCGTAGATATAAATCTCCTGATAATGAGTAATATTTTTGCAATTAACAGAATAGTAGCTTTAATAATAAGAAGCTTCTTATTCCCATGTTCATAATTTTCCCTTTTATGTAGTATATATATTTCAGTCAAATCATTTAAGTTTTAAAACAACATGCATATATTTATATATATCTTAAGCTGCCTGAGTTTCGTTGAAGAGGTACTATACACCGTACTGACGAACGTTCTCCATCAAACTATGCAGACCATTAATGATGTTCTTTTCGGGGTAATCTCAAGTGGGCTTTCTCGGTACTTAGACATCAGATCACCAAAAGGTAAGTATTCATCACTTGTGGGAAGTACAAATAGTTCGATGAGACGATCGATGACAAGTCATGCATGCATGTTATTATTGCAGTACTGCATATCTGTTGTGATGTTGATATACATATATATATATTTATCCATGCAGCTCTGCAAGATGGGGTCCAAATCACGGGTTTGGCAATGGTGAATTTGAGACCACAGACTGGATTACAGGTTAATAATCGACCTCTTTTTAATTACGCGCGTACCTCCTAGCTAGCTACTACTCTTCAAACGAACAGTACTAATTATTATATATATAAGAATGATCTTGCTTCATTGTCTGTCTCAGGATTTATCCAAGCTAATGAATAGTAACTCCGGAACTAGGTGGGGTAACAAATTTGGTATGATTATTTTACCTGTTTATTATCATAGTGGTAATTCAGATCCCATCGAGTTTGTTAAGAGAGCTAAATCAATGATAGACAAGAAAAAGCTATCACTAGAGGCCCCATTCACATACAAACTCTTGGACTTCATCGCTACTCTTTTTGGTGCTAAGGTAAATATATAATTTTTTACTGCTCAGCTGAAAATTAAAAGTGAACACTTAATTTCTTATTTAGTTTCTTGCATGATTTGTAGCTTGCGAGCATTATCAATCACCGGGTTATATGTAACACAACGTTTACAATCTCAAACATAGTGGGCCCTCGGGAGAAGATCACACTTTCAGGAAATCCAGTAAAGTACATTAGGGTCACATCCAGCAGCTTACCTCATGTAAACAAGTCTTTGAACATGAAAATTAATACTTCTATATACCTTTTATTATTGGCTAATGGGTAATGGGTTGGTTATATGTATATGGTGCAGGCAATTACAATGCATATGCTGAGTTATGCAGGAGCTGCTGACTTGCAAATATTGGTGGCTAAGGAAATAATTCCAGAACCTAAAGTTCTTGCCAAGTGCTTTGAAAATGCGTTGCTAGAAATGAAGGAAGCTGCAGAAGCTATCATCAAATCTTAAGAGAGAGAAATGTTTTTATTATTATATATAGCTTATTAGAAGCAGCATGTTCTTCTCTGTTTTACAAATATTTAAAGTGAAAGATGATGTAATACAATCTTTGTTAGCTAGGCCGAACAGAACTCGTCAGTTGTATTGTCTTTTTTCAGATTCAGTCGAAAATTGGTGCTTGTGAAGCATATTCGTTGGTACAAAAGCTCTTAACAAATCAATGCTTATCATTGTTGACTTGTATAAGTGGATGATATAACTAGTAGAGAGAACTACATATGGATCTGATGGTTGTTATATATTTACATTTAGGCCCACTTAGATATGTTAATTTATTATATTTAGGTCCTTAAATTGGTCTATATTTGGTAAAATTTAATATAAAACATGGGTCCTTAAATATAGTGATACCCAGAAATTTTGAAGCCAATGTCTATCAATTTAGGGACTTAGATGTAAAAATATTGACCAATTTAAGAATCTATATGTAATAAACAAATTTAAATTGACCTAAATATAAATATAATAAATATCAGGAATTCAAATGTAATTAGCCCTAACTAGTATGCGCCATGCGGAATGTGGACCGACTTAAGTGACCAGTTTCGTTTACTTTGGATTGGGCCTTTCTGAAATTATATATACGACCATCTGTGTATATTGGGCCACTTGGAATATATCTAGGAAAGGTCCAATCCAAACTTAAATAGATCAGATAATGAATCATCAAAGTAAAACGTTAGAGGTACAGCAAGATGGTTTTATTGTTGTTAATTAATTCTGAAAATGTCTAAAATAATTTTTATCAAACTATTACAGCACTTCCTATTTGCGTAATACATATATATGTATCCATTATTTGTGCATTACTCAATTCATTGACTAAACTTGAAGCAGAAGTTACCATTTGGTCTGGTAGATATATCGAGATTTGAACTCGAAATTTTGATTCTTGAGTTGACCTCATTAATTTGTTAACTAGTCGTACTTTACATGTTAATTTTGTTAACTCTGTTTAATTCCTTCCCAATTTGTCAGATATTTTACTATAGTATTTTCCATCATGCATGCATGTTGAGTAAATGAGTAGTATAATAACCAAAAATCTTTGGAATTAACTTTTTTTCCCCATAATAATGGACGAGAATCTGGAGACTCATGAGCAGCCACTATCGCCGGCCGGCCGCCTCTTCGTGCAGCCACTTATGAACCATGTCATAAATATCACCATCGCCGGCGAACACCCCATTTCTGTCGATTCCCTCAAAATCGAGCTCCAAAATTCGATGCTCATACACCCCAGGTTTTGCAGCCTCATGGTAAGAGACTCCAACGGCCGCGAGCACTGGCGCAAAACCCAAGTCGATCTCGATCGTCACCTTATCATCCGCCGCCAGCCCCTCTCCGTCGACGATTCTTCTCTCTCTGATGAAGACGCCGTCAACGATTACTTAGCTGATCTCTCATTTTCATCACCTCTCCCCACCGATAAACCCCTGTGGGAAATACATATCCTCGCCGCGCACAAAGCCTTGGTTTTCCGTGTGCACCACGCCCTCGGTGATGGCATTTCCTTAATGGCGATGTTTCTGTCGGCCTGTAGAAAAGTTGACGACCCGTCTCAGCCGCCGACTAATGGCGGCGTGGGGACGGCGGCGTTTGTGCCTAGGAGGTGGAGAGTTCGGACGGTGGTGAAGGTGTTCTGGTTTACGTTAATTTATCTTTTCGAGTTTGTGTTGAGGTTATTGTGGCTAAGGGATAAGACCACCGCCTTGAGCGGCGGTACTGGAGTGGAGATTTGGCCTCGGCGGTTGGCGACAGCAAAATTCCGGCTCGACGACATGAAGACCGTCAAGCGAGCCGTTGTTGAGTCGGTTAGTTTTCATGATCTCAGAATTTGAGTTTGATACTCCCGCCCGATTGCTCTTCTATATTGGATGCAGAATTTGGGATAATTACAAAATAGTCCTCATATATCATAAATAACAATAAGGTTTCTGTGGAATTTCATTTTCTTTTTGTAAGATTAATGCCACTGTGTAAGGTGGACATTTTGTCATGTCAGATGTTAGTGTTATAGTTATAACGGGAACTTATAAATAGTTTTGTGAGAATATTTTTCATTTTTAGTTTGAATGATCATACAAAGTTTATTTTAAATTTAAAACAAAATTAGAGTCGAATTTAAAGTATATATATCTATTTCATAACATGTTGAAGGAAGCTTAATGTTGAATTTAAAGTACTATAAACTTATTTATGATGGAAACAGTGTATTTTTGTCATATATGTGCAGACTATTAATGATGTTCTCTTCGGTGTAATCTCAAGCGGGCTTTCCAGGTACTTGGACATCAGATCATCTTCATCCCAAGGTACGTAATTTTCATCACTTGTGCTATTACGTTAATGAACAATCCAATATTGACAGATCAATGTTACAAATTGCTCTGTATCTTTTATGTAGCTCTGCCAGATGGGCTCCAAATCACAGGTCTTGCCACCGTAAATTTGAGACCACAAACTGGATTGCAGGTTTTATTTTTCTTAAGTCTGCTTTTAAGGGAGAAAAAAATAAAATAAAGAATTTCTATCAATGGTCTTAGTTTCTTTCAGGATATTTCTAAGCTGATGAATAGTAACTCTGGAACTCGGTGGGGTAACAAGTTTGGGGTGATTCTTTTTCCTGTTTGTTATCATAAACCTGATTCAGATCCTCTCCAAATCATGAAGAGGTCCAAAGCAATGCTCGACAAGAAGAAGCTTTCGTTAGAGGCTACACTCACCCACAAATTTCTGGACTTAATCACTTTTTTGTTTGGAGCTAAGGTTAAGTTTTTCCACTCAACTGTTATGAATGAACTTAACCAAATCGAATAATTATGAAGAACACCCTGAGGTTTGGCCTTTTTACAAAAACCACCCTCAAACCTTGAAAATTACACAAAAGCCCCGAGTCAATTAGTTTGAGGGTGTTTTTCGTTACCATCAAGATCAGGGTGTTTTTCGTAATTTTCAATATTACTGTTTTCGTAAACGGCACAAACCTCAGGGGGTTATTTGTAATTGACCCTAACATATTTTACTAATTGATTGCTATTGTAACTTCGATTGATTTTGTAGTTTGTGAGCATTATAAATTACCGAGTTTTTTGTAACACGACGTTTAGCATCTCAAATGTGGTCGGCCCTCAGGAGAAGATCACTTTTTTAGGGAGCGCTGTAAAGTACTTTAGGGTGACTTCCAGCAGCCTACCTAATGTAAAGTTTCTTAGTCTTGTGCCTCAAACTTTTAACATGAAAATTGATATATAATTACCTTTATGTGATCTTTTATTATTGGCTACTTGGACTGTGCAGGCAATCACAATGCATATGGTGAGTTATGCAGGAGTTGCTGAAATGCAAATATTGGTGGCTAAGGATATAATTCCAGACCCTAAAGTTCTTGCCAAATGCTTTGAAGATGCCTTGCTGGAAATGAAGGAAGCTGCAGAGGCCATCATCAATTCGTAGGGAAGTGTTCTTATTATACTGCAAGAACATGCATATTTATAATAGAGTTAATTGCACCCAGTCCCATGTATTATCACTAATAAATATAACAAGCCAAATCCAGGGAGGTGATGGTAATTTATGAAACCTGTTTTCAGTATTTGAACCAAACCTCTGGGGTAGTTGGTAATTCCTATATCTCTACTTATAGATGGTGGAATCATTAGGAGCATAGCTTATCTTAATTATACTGTATTTCGGATCAGAACTACATAATGATAAACCAATTTTTTTTCCTACATAATGATTGTTAGTTCTGTAATCTGCATATAGGAGGAAGCATCTCTGAGTTCAGCACTCAATTTTGGTGGCAACTGGCAATAAATTAAAGAACAAAAAGATGAGAACAAAAGGTTTAGCAATCTTGAAAACTGGCAACATACTAGAAGCAACTCTACACAATTTTACACCTAAGTCGTTAACACTCAACCAGCAAAACCAAAAAAGGCCCACTCCAAACATATTCACAACAAAAACAGTTAATTTATTTCGAACATTTCTGGCCCATTTACTTACCAAAGTAAATAGAATTATTCATGGTGCTATTTTTTCTCCTCCTAAGGATTAACTTTTTCAGAAGGGCGAATCCTCCTCCTTTCTTCTTGCTCGGAACAATGACCAAAGCTCCGGCATTTGCATTATTATTCTCATTCTTCTTGTCAGGAGTTGCAGTTGTGCTTATAATTTCATTTCCCTTGGGATATTCTAGAAGCTTCATGCCAGTGTTATCTTCAGACATCATCTGATCACGCAAAGATGAGCGTTGCCTTAAATTCTTAATCTTGGTATCAGTGATAGACAAAACCTTGTCAACAACTGATAATGGTTTTGACGAGCCAAGTGATTTTAACTGCTTTCCCAGATTAAGTATCGTTTTTTCGCACTCAGCCAATCTAACAGAGGCTTTTGTAATCTCCATTCCCTGCCAATTTTCAACAGTCATCTAATATGATAGTGATATGGGAAAAGGAAAGGGTTAATTACAGATAAACCCCTGAGGTTTGGCCTACATACAACCAATACCTCTGAATAATATAACACAGAAATGGTAGCTGTACTGTAACACAGAAAGGGGTAGTGGCTGTATCTAGGCCAAACTCAGGGGGTCTAGCTTTAATTAACACAAAGACAAATTACATACTCAATTAATATTTTCTTTTAAAAAAGTAAATTTAAACGTACAGTTTGGAGCAGCCCTTCTTCGTTTTCGTTGTCCTTGGAAGTTTGTTTGCTGGTAATGTTTTTCATAAAAAAAAAATATCAACTCATTTGTTTTGCCTCTGAAATTCTGATTTAATTATTTATCAAGGTGAAATAAATAAATTAATGTACCTTTGGAGCTGCAGTTGAAGCTCGAGACAGGTTCCTTCCAATTCTTCACAGCAGTGATTTTTATTTTCCAATTCAACTTCAGAAGAAGATAATTTCTGGACAACTTCATTTAGCTTAGCTTTAGTAAAATTGAGCTGAGTCTCGAGATCTTCATTTATCACTTTCAGATTCTCGATTTGATCATCAGTTTCTCTTTTCATTTCCTTCAGGCTTTCCAACTCATTCTTCAAATCCAATTCTTTATCCAACAATTCAACCGAATCCAACTCATTCTTCAATCCTTTGATTTGTACTTGAAAAACTGAATACATTTTCTCCATTTCAAGCATAAGATTCTGCACAGATTCAAGTTCAAATGCAGTTCCTGGCCCGTCCCCACCCAAATGCTTCCTAAATTCATCTCTAACATTACATTGATCTTCATAGGAAATACAATTCTTCATTAACCTTCCAAGAACAGAAGCCAAATCCCCAATAAATTTCTCAAAATCAATCTTCCCAACTAATAAATCATCACAACTACGAACAAATTCTCGTAACACATTGGCTAATTCACTGTTTTTCCATCTGAAAACATGAATTTTGTGTTTTGAAGATTCCTTCAAATCATTCTGCATGGTTTGATCAAATCTACCAATAAGCTCAATGATTTTACTGATGGATCGATTCCAATCTGAAGGCTGAAATTCATTGGTCATGCTTGAACTTGGAGATGATGTTGGAGATTTCCAAGTAAGACAAAGCAACTTAGACGGCTCAGAATTGACAGTATTGTTTTGCAAATCCATTCTGATATCTCCAAGAAGCTCATCCACGCTTCTGGATGTAATCCTGTGCTGCTCCATTATCGTGTTCCCTACATCCTTAATCCAATCATTGGATTTCTTGTAGGACTCATCGCCTGGCACCACTGGGGTATCGACTGCAACTATTGCTAATTTCTCCATTTCAACAAAATCATCCATTAGGCTCATTTCAGAAGCTCCAATCATTTTGCATTCGGGTTCGGTTTGTGGGTCCCACGAACGGGAACTCGAATCAACAATAGAATGTTCGTCGGGCGGAGGATTAGACAAAGCAAGCGCAAACTTATCCTGAAACGGGACGTTCTTGAATTTTTCATAATAAATTATTTCCTCCTCTTTCTTAGCTAAAGATTCTCTGAGAAGTTGGTTTTCTTTCTCCAAATCATGAAATTGATCAGTCAAGAAACTTGTATTATTCCTACTCGTGTTGCGACAAACTGAATTTCCAACTATGCCCTTTCGATCACTCTTAGCATTTGCTAATGTAGCCGAACCAGGTGAACCAGAAAGGCGCTTACGCGTCAGAGCACGTAATCTCTGGCATTCAGCTTCTAACTTCTTTATTTTCTTAACATCCTCCAAATGTTGCTTGTGAGAAGCTTCTAGAGAACGGTGACCGTAATCCATTTCTTCGTTTCTTAGATTGAGTTCCTTCTCAAGGGCACGAAACTCGTACCTTAGAAACGCGTTCTCTTTTTCAACGGAATCTAATCTTGTCATTAGGGCTTCGAATTCGGATTCGGTTTGATTCTTGATGTTGCTGAGGTCGTCAATTATTTTTTCTTTCACAAGTAGAGCCTTGGCGAGATAAGAACTCTCTGCAGTTAGGCTTGCTAACTTTTCTTCAAGTTTCTTATGTGCTTTCTCGAAATCTTTAGATGTGTTCTTTATAGCTTCGTGCACTTTTTGCTCTTGCTCTTCACGAACTGTATTGAGTTGCTCCATGCAGTCCTTCAATGCAGAGTTTAAGTGAACTAATCTTTCGTTAGCAGCTTCTCTTTGTTTTATAACTTCATCTAGTTCTTGTTTTAAATGCCCGACTTCTTCTTCTGCCTTTTGCTTGTCTGGAGTGGGTTTAAGCATAACGATTAGATATAATTTTTTAGCACCAAAAAAACCAAAAGAATGCAATAATAATTTTAAAATCACCTGCTTTAGCATCTTCTTCCTTTTTCTCATAATCTTGCAAAAGTTTATCTTTGGCTGCACACTCATCAAGGACAGAACAGAGCCTCTCATTTAATGTTTTCAATGAATTCTCCAGATCCACTTGTTTCTCATTCTGAACTGGTTGCAGTACCTATGTATATATATTTTTATGCATATAGATTGAAGTTTAGGCTTAAAGTACTTAAACAGCATCTGGAGAAGCTAAAGTAGAAATTAAGGCTATAAGAACTTGGAGTAAAAAAATGAGTAGGGTTTGGAAAAAAAATAAAAGCAGTTGAACTTTTGGGAAAAATGTTTAGAAGCACTTTTATGCCTGTACAAACTTTCAATTTGTTTACTGAAATAACCTAGAAGCTAAAAGCTGAGTCTACAAGTTGGACAGTGGGTGCTTTTACCTTCTAGCTTATTTCTGATTTAAAATAAGCAAAGTTGGTTTCCCAAACACTCCCGACATGCTGAAAAAAGCTTTAAAAACAAAAAGCAGAAAAGTGCTTTTCTTAAGAGTTTGCAGACACTCCTATCTAATAAAACAACTTATAGATCTTGATAAGTTCTTAAGTTGTAACTTACTTCATCATTTGCAACAATTGTTTTCTCAGATGACCGTTTTCTCCAAAGCCAAGTTTTCTGGTCCATTATTCCCTTAAATCACAAGGACAAATCCTGAAAATATATAAACCCATAAAAAGGAAATTACTGGAAAACGGAATACAATAAGTGCTGTTACATGCCATAAATTTCTTCCATAATATTTCCATGCAAAAAATTCAGTTGCCCTTTATAGAAGGAGACCAGTTAAAAGAAGAAAACAAAAATGAGCAGCTTTTGCAGTAGGAACCAGAAATTTAAGAGATCCTTCAGCTTTAAGAAAATCTCCCAGAAGTGAGAAGACGCAGCAACTGAACCAAAATTTGTTAATTTTCAGTTGTAGTCCATATCTGATTTCATATAGAGAATTTAACCAAGAAACAAAAACAGAAAGTATAATAATAATTATTTAAAAAGAAAACAGACACCTACCCAGATCAGTTCATGTAATAAAGATACTGCTGCATGCTTACATGATGGCCTAAGAAACTAAAACCAAACAAAAAGAAGAAGACAAAATCACCACAAAAACACACCCCTGAATACAAGCAACCCAGACTATACTCTCGCAATAAACAATGCACTAAAAAGAAATAAAAAAATATCACCAACATTTAGGAATAAACTTACTTGAACAAAAGTTAAATAAGTCAATTCCCACTATTCTGCATTCATATCCTCACCAACCCACCATCCTCTGAAAAAAGGGCAAAAAAAATGAAGAATAAATGAAGAACGGAAAAAAAGCCTGAAATTCGTTAATGCAGTAAACACCGCAGACTTCAATTCTCCAGAAGAAGTTATGATTTATGAAGAGAAGAGGTATGAGAGCAATAAAAACAGAGGGCCATGAAATTAATAACCCAAGAACTGGAACAAGAGAACAAAAAGAGTACACATCACTTGGATTTAATATATCCAGTAAAAAACAGAGGGGCTCCATTTCCACCGACAAATTTGTGAGCTGTAAAATAAAGAGTGAAAGAACAGTGAAATGAGGGAATCAATTGGAGTGGGTGAAAATAAAAATGAAAAGGGGTTATTAGAAAAAGTACTGATCGTGAAAGCATCATGATTCATGAATGAAGGGCCCCAAGCGAAAGTCCCTTACAAAAGAATTTTTAAGAGTGGAGATGAAGATGAGTAATTGAGAATAATGAAGTTTGATTTGATTTTGAGATTAATTGTGTTTAGAGTTAGCGTTGTTGCGAATAGAAAGAATTACATGCATGATGCAACGTGTTGAGAGGTTTGTGAAAAGACTCTGCAATCCCACAGTGAGTCTCTAAAAAATTAATTCTTTCTCAAAATTTATTTGGCCTGAACCTGATTGCTTCAAGAAAGAAGCATGTAAGGTATATCAATATAAAAAAGAAAATCTATACACAAATCCAGCAAACCCAAACAAAGTAAATTTAATTGAAATTAGCTGAATGATCCCACCAAAAAGTAAAATCCCACTTCCGAATAAAAATGATTATCATAAAAAAAAGATGGTGGAATTAAAGATTAAAATATTTACACGACTGGGATTCTTGGATGGAGCATAATGATAACGACAATGTTTCTTTTTTTTCCGGTCTTTTTAAAGCTACATTTGTCCTAACCTAGTTAGTTTGAAACTTACACTGCTGAGCTAGGCGGACTCTTCCCTACTATGGAATCTACTTGGCCTGCAGTTTCTTTTTTCTTTTCTTTTTTTTAGTTCTGTTATTTTCTCATTGTATATATAATAATCCCTCTCCCTTTCCTTTGTCTTTTTCTAATTTTTTCTAATGTCGACCTCTTTAACTTTATTTTCTTGATATAACTTTCGCTCTTATCCCCATGAAAAGAAATGAAAGATGAAATTTCTTTTGACTTTATGCCTTATTAGTGGAATAAAGTGCGTCTTTTGATATATATATATATATGTGGCTACAACCGTAGGTGAAGTTAGAGTACATCTAATCTTTTGAGTCATTGGGTGAACTATTAAAAACTAAAACTCTTTTTATCAATGATAATTTCTGCTCTAATAATTGAATTCAAAATTTACTATTAAGTTAGCATCATTCTATTTTCTAGTGATGTAATTAAGGTTAACATTTTTCTTAGGAAAAAGAGATAAAGAAAACACTTAAATGAATGGTGTGACTGCTTAATAGTGATTGATAAGAGCCATGTTGGTGGAGTAAGATATTTGCTAAAATAATTAATGTTGATAACTCATCGACTTTTGACTCAATAATCGTCATTAGTGGTTGTAGAGATTATGACAAGACAAAAATTAAGAGCATCATTGCTTCGTGACTTTTGCTTCTCATATGTCATACATGGGTATGGAAACACGAAAACAATACAATACATATTCTTTTTAATATTTTATACTAAAAAGGTATTCGATGCGGATATCGAATACAATACGATATTATAAAGTATGATTTTTATAATTGTACTTAGCATCATAACTTTTTATTGTTAATGAGAATATGACATTCATAATGGTGTGTTCACTTCCCAAGTTTCCATAATCCGTTATAAACCCGACCAAAAAAATAAATAATCCGTTATAAGTTCGGTGGGAAATGACAACGACTCTTGTAATTTTACTAAACAAGTTTAAAATTTGATCACAGGTCCAACAATATTAAAATCATTTCGAGACCCTATATAGTTGGTGGAATAAATCTATCATCTTACGATACGATTGGTACATGAGAATTAAATGGTATTAAAATTGGCATTTTCCAATTTCATTTCTAATCCGTAATTGGTATAATTTAAGGTAAAAAATCCTCATTCCTTAAAAGGAATAGTTATTCCTAAAAATATGGAATTACGCATTGGTGGAAACATTAACATTGTCACCTTATTTGTTACTGATATGCTTCTTTTTAGGAAAGTATTAATCTATAGAGTTTTCCTTCTGATTTTTCTAAAAATTAGATTGTTTTTACCTTTTCTTAGTTATCTATCTGGGCCCGTTACCCATTAATGAACTACTATTGTTGGGCTCACTTATTGCATTTGCAAAAATTCTGCTGAACTCATTAATATCGTGGTTAAACCGTTAATTGCACAAGGTTTGGTTTTAACTTTTAAATAATTTGAGCCCAGCCCATCGAAACCCTTTAAATTGAATCCTCATAAGAAGGAAATTAATTAAATAATTAAATGCAGGATTACTGAATCATTGTTATTTACTAATCCTGCAATATATGCATCAACCCACAAGCCCGACATCATTAATTGCATATCCAAAACTTCTGTTGGGTTCTTAAATGTGATGGGTACCCGTTAGGTGGAATAGGGTAGGTAACCAATTCTAGCCCAACCCATTCAATCTCTTTTAATATAACTTATTACATTTTTTGAACCCTCTTAAAGAGGAAATATGGTGAATGAATGCTTATGAATTTAATATGTGATGCATAGAGACAAACACGTGTTACAAATACGATATTGATTACCTTACTATCGAAGGTGACGATAAGAACCTATTGGATAAAATCCGTAGTGATGATAGTGATTTTTCATATCTTGGATAAAATTGTTTTTATTGTATTGAATTTTCTCTAGTTAGTCGTGATACTAATCGAGTAGCTCACATTCTTATTCGTAATACAGCTTCAGCTAACATTGTTAATTTGGGAGATGTCCCAAACTTTGCTTTCGGCTTTGTAATTAACTTCAGACTTGTTGGTTTAGGGCGTTTTTGATAGGGTATTTAAGCCCACTTAGAGGAGTTGAATTTATGTTAAATTGTTGTTTGATAGAGTAAACTAACTCTTGCGAGCCTTCCAATTTTAAATGCGGCCCGCTGATTTGGACGTATTGAGTGAGACTGGGAGTCTCTCCCCCACCTTAAGTATTACAGAATATAGCGGTTTTCTTCTTTACGTGAAAAAAAATAAAGACAATTTAACCCTCATAAATAATTGTATTTTTCCAATAAACATGTTGAGAGATTTCAAACTTTTCATAATTACTCAAAAGCAAACAACCCTAACTAAGAAGCAAAAGGGAAAAAGCTGTCGCTCATCTACTGCCGCCACCGTCGCCTCCGCTCGTCTACCGCCGCCGCCGCGCATCTCAAATATTTGTTTACGTAAGTTACATTTGATGGATAACATTACTTGGTTTAGAGGTCCTGAAATTGATTTCATTCCTTCATCTATATTCTATAATCTGTTTAGGAGAAACCATATTATGACAAGCTAAGTGTTTGTTCTGTGTATGTTCTTCAGGCGCAGTTACTAATGGTTTCGTGATGCCCTTTGGATTTCAGCATTGTATTACAACTTTTATTGTGCATTTACTATTGAAATTGATAAGCTACAAAAAAAAAAAAAAAAAACGGAACGATGCTTCTTATGTTTTATTTTCTTGGCAACAATTATGAGTCCATATTCCTTACATGTAATTCTATGCAAATTCTATGTTTTTAAGAGCTGAAAACATAGCTTTTCAGCTTATGAGAAAAGCTGAAATTGTATGTTTTTAAGAGCTGAAATTCTATGTTTTTAAGAGCTGAAAACATAGCTTTTCAGCTTATGAGAAAAGCTGAAATTCTATTATGTTTTAAAGAGCTGAAATTTTAGCTTTTCAGCTTATGAAAAAAGCTGAAATTCTATGTTTTTAAGACCTGAAATTCTATGCAAATTCTATGTTTTTAAGAGCTGAAATTCTATAAATTCTATGTGTATAGCTTTTCAGCTTATGAAAAAAGCTGAAATTTGTCATACTTGAATAAAACCACACCAATTCTAACTATTCAATGTTTATCATATGTCATCTTAGAAGCCAGCCTAATGGATAACCATACCAAACTGCGCATATTTCTTTTGTTATGGTTGTATTACCATCGCAATATTGTGACAATGTGTGTCGTATACATCGCGTATAAAAACCGACTGATTGAAAGAGAAAGAGTGTCGTCAACTAGAGGTAAACGTTGGAGTCTAATAAGTAAAATGCCCGATCAATTTAAAAATCTACGGAGTCTTGTCAATGTTGCTGATAGCACTTGTATTGAGAACCTCCGAATGGATCGGGATGCTTTTGCCCGTCTTTGTTATTTGATGGAACATGTGGGGGGGTTAAAGGATGAGAGATATGTGTCAGTTACCGAGAACAGACTGTTTTTATGATTGAAAAATGTTGGTTTTGTTTTTATGATTGAAAAATATTGGTTTTGTATATGTGATCTTTTTTATAATTTACTCCATAAAAACATTGTGTTCTACTCATGAACTATTTCTCCACTCCGAGAACATTGTGTTTGCTAAATCATCTCTCCAATTACTCCAAACAACACTTCCTTCAATTGTATCAACAAAAGTATTTTCTACTTCAAATTCATCCTCATCATCAGAGTCGTCACTCGAGCTCGAATCAGATTCTTCCTCGTACGGATCGACAGACATCCTTGTCCTTATGTAGTTGTGGAGGAGAGCACAAGCCATTATGATATAATTCTGATACTTGATGTTGTAGAATGTGTTGCTCCTTAGAATAGCCCACCGACCTTTCAATATACCGAAAGTTCTTTCTATGACATTACGGGCTTTTGAATGTTGCATGTTGAAAAACTCTTTCGGAGTTTGCGGTGCTGCTGTACCTATTCCCCACTCCTTCAAATGATATCTTGTACTTCGATAGGGGGTAAGAAATCCTGTTGCATTCATGTACCCGCAGTCACAGAGGTAATAATTTCCTACAAAAAAAGTATACTCTTTAGACAATTCATATTTCACAAAAATTAAGAAAATGTGTGTGTGTGTAAAGTTTCACTGACATTGTTTCGGAGCAGCCCAAAAGATAACAAAAAAACACAGCAATAGACAAAGTACAGTGAGTTGATTGAAGAATCAGGAAATGAGGACAAGAATTTCTGCTCCTTTTTGGCTTTTGTTTTTGATTTACCTTTACTAATTACCACTAGTCCACTACTAAGTGAAATTCTTGGTTGGTACTCAGCAAATTTAAAGAGATATTACTTATTATAATAGCCTTATTTGTAATTCTTTGAATCATTACCAGGAAAATTCCTTAAAATTTAAAGAAATTATCAACTACCAGATTCACTATTTCTCTTATGAACATTTGAGATTCACTATTTCTCCTAAACAATATTTGATTATATACCTTGAGGCACACGTAGCCCGTTTGGGCGGTGGATCGCATCTCGAAGGACACGACTGTCTGCAGCTGACCCCTCCCAGCCAGTGAGTATGTAAATGAAGTTTAGGTCTCTGTTACATACACCAAGGAGATTAACAGCCACACGACCTTTTCTGTTTCTGTATCTGATTTGCTCAGATTCATTGACTCTAACATCTAAAAAGGTTCCGTCTAATGCTCCGAGACAACCCTACGAGTTATTTAAAATTGGATTTAGTATATCTAATAGGTTTCAGTGTTTCACATATCCCATAATCAGCAATAATTCTAGCTTAATGAATATAGAATTAATACGAAGTAAGATATGAATAAATATTATCTAAACTATTAAAAAAGGGAAACTTATTACCTTGAAATGCTTCCAGGGGTCAACATTGCAGTTATCTTCGACAGGAGTAGGCTCAACAAGTAGAAGCGGACCAAGACGAATAATAGCCCGTATTACTTCTTTGAAATATTTGCTTATTGTGTGTCCTGATCTCGCAAATGTTTTCTTTACAACAAAATTCTTCTGATGGTGTGCAAGAACCGAAAGTAACAATGCTGTTTTCTAGGTAACTGACACATATCTCTCATCCTTTAACCCCCCCACATGTTCCATCAAATAACAAAGACGGGCAAAAGCATCCCGATCCATTCGGAGGTTCTCAATACAAGTGCTATCAGCAACATTGACAAGACTCCGTAGATTTTTAAATTGATCGGGCATTTTACTTATTAGACTCCAACGTTTACCTCTAGTTGACGACACTCTTTCTCTTTCAATCAGTCGGTTTTTATACGCGATGTATACGACACACATTGCCACAATATTGCGATGGTAATACAACCACAACAAAAGAAATATGCGCAGTTTGGTATGGTTATCCATTAGGCTGGCTTCTAAGATGACATATGATAAACATTGAATAGTTAGAATTTGTGTGGTTTTATTCAAGTATGACAAATTTCAGTTTTTTTCATAAGCTGAAAAGCTATACACATAGAATTTATAGAATTTCAGCTCTTAAAAACATAGAATTTGCATTGAATTTCAGGTCTTAAAAACATAGAATTTCAGCTTTTTTCATAAGCTGAAAAGCTAAAATTTTAGCTCTTTAAAACATAATAGAATTTCAGCTTTTCTCATAAGCTGAAAAGCTATGTTTTCAGCTCTTAAAAACATAGAATTTCAGCTCTTAAAAACATGCAATTTCAGCTCTTAAAAACATACAATTTCAGCTTTTCTCATAAGCTGAAAAGCTATGTTTTCAACTCTTAAAAACATAGAATTTGCATAGAATTACATGTAAGGAATATGGACTCATAATTGTTGCCAAGAAAATAAAACATAAGAAGCATCGTTCCGTTTTTTTTTTTTTTTTTGTAGCTTATCAATTTCAATAGTAAATGCACAATAAAAGTTGTAATACAATGCTGAAATCCAAAGGGCATCACGAAACCATTAGTAACTGCGCCTGAAGAACATACACAGAACAAACACTTAGCTTGTCATAATATGGTTTCTCCTAAACAGAATATAGAATATAGATGAAGGAATGAAATCAATTTTAGGACCTCTAAACCAAGTAATGTTATCCATCAAATGTAACTTACGTAAACAAATATTTGAGATGCGCGGCGGCGGCGGTAGACGAGCGGAGGCGGCGGTAGACGAGCGGCGGTGGCGGCAGTAGATGAGCGACAGCTTTTTCCCTTTTGCTTCTTAGTTAGGGTTGTTTGCTTTTGAGTAATTATGAAAAGTTTGAAATCTCTCAACATGTTTATTGGAAAAATACAATTATTTATGAGGGTTAAATTGTCTTTATTTTTTTTCACGTAAAGAAGAAAACCGCTATATTCTGTAATACTTAAGGTGGGGGAGAGACTCCCAGTCTCACTCAATACGTCCAAATCAGCGGACCGCATTTAAAATTGGAAGGCTCGCAAGAGTTAGTTTACTCTATCAAACAACACTTTAACATAAATTCAACTCCTCTAAGTGGACTTAAATACCCTATAAAAACGCCCTAAGAACCTGACTGTAGCTAATAGACAAAGTGAGAATTCATTCCCAAGAAAATCATGCAAAGTACCGAAATCCTTAAATTATATATATATCTTCTCCATTAACAACCGGAAAATGAATAGAACATCTCAACTTGCTTAAGATGGTTTAATTTGTATTCTTTCTATTATTTTATTCAATAATTTGAGGATTAACAAATCAATCAACCCACTAAAATGATGCTAATTATATCAAGACGACAAAGCAATTCATATATTTCTCACTTTCCATGTCATAGTTTGGGATCACTAAGATACAATCTTTAAGGGTAGGCTATTGAGAAAATGGGATCCTAATCCATACTAACGCTGGAACATTAATTAAGCAAAACACTATAATATGTGCATGTTTTGAGTGGGTTATACTGCAGAAGATCAATTTAAATGACACATTTAGATTTTCAAGAATGATGAGAAAAAGTTTCATGTTTGAACCGCAGGGTACTCCCAAGGAACATAAAGTAATAAATTAATGTAACTTGCTTAGGAAATGCCTGTACCATTTAATTTTTATTTAGTTAAAAATATCAAGGTAATAACAACAAAAGCCCTTGAATTAATACTAGGAGCTACATGGAAATTACCAGAACATAAACAAACTAATCTCAGAATGGATAACCAAGGGATGACACTCAACAGTACCCTGAGTTTAGCTTGAAATTTGAAAATTCCTAATGTGTAATTTCTTGTTCTTTTGGAGGGGGGTAAATGTTAAGTTCATCTATCAAACCAGTCAAACTAGTGTAAGACGATCCACCTTCTTCAACAGCCTTCATCGCCATTTCCTTATAATTCTTAGCTCGGATTCTCATTTCTAAAGCTTTTTCTCCAACCATAATGTGCTCCACGGCCTTGGCCACAGCCTCGCTCGGGACCCCATCCTTAGCCACAACTTGACATTTCTTATTCCCAACAGAAACTCCAATTTTCAAAACCTCTGTTACCAATTTTTCATTGTAAAATTGCTCAGCGAAAAGGGGCCATGTGGCCATAGGTACCCCGGCACAGATTCCTTCTAAGATCGAATTCCAGTGAGTCACAAAAGCCCCAATTGATGGATGATTGAGAATCACCACTTGTGGGGCCCATCCCTTTATGACTAATCCTTTCCCCGTCATTCTCTCCTCAAATCCTTCAGGCAACCACTCTTTGTTTTCTTCATCATTTTTCCCTTTCCTCACAACCCAAATGAAATCTTGAGCCGAGGTCTCAAGCCCGACTGCTGTTTCGTGTAGCTGTGCTGGAGTAAAGCTCGCCATGCTTCCAAAACAAACGTAAACAACTGAATTAGGCTTCCTGGAATCAAGCCACGTCAAACATTCGTGTTCATCAACAGCTGATCCTATTCCTCTTTGTGCAGCTCTTTTTTCAGCTCCATTATTACATAACAAAAAGGGGCCGAAATGCCAAGCCTTTTTCCCCAAGACATTCCTGAAATGATCAGCATAAGCTGATTCAAGCTCGTAGAAGCTATTAAAGATAACGCCATAACTTCTCCTTTCCGACTCCCTCACTTGCTCTAAAATCTTCAAAAAATCATCTTTCTCTTCTCCTTGAACAAAATCAGACACCTGTGTCCTAATAAACATCATCTTCTGTGGAAAATTAGGCAGGACAAAGGGCTCGGAATCAGATGACACGTTCTTGTAAGGTTTGTAGAGCCGCATTTGCTCTGCAGCACATAGCGCAAAATAGCTCGTTCCATTAAAAGTCAATCTTGGGATGCCGAATTTTGCTGCAGAATCTACAGTCCATGTCAAAAACATATCAGAAACAATACAATTTGGATGCAATTCGTGGAGGAGTCTCTCAACTGGCTCTTGAAGCAATGACACGGCCTCGGAAAACTTTGAAATCAAATCAGGAGTAGTAATTGCTTGATCAAGGCTGACAACATTATCGGGCAACGAAGATTTTTCTGGTGGGAATTGGATGATTCTCAAGCCGATGTCGTGTCCGGATTGTCGGGCTATATTGATGGGAGGAGCAAACGCTGGAGAGGTAATAATAGTTGTTTTCAGATCTCTTGAGAGGAATAGTTTGGCCATTTCTAATCAATGGAAGAAGGACGATATGTAGTTTTCCCATTTCAGAAGTAATGAAATATGATGTACAAAGCAAATTATTGGAATTCGGGGAAGTAGTTGAGATGAACTACTTGTTGATCTGATCTGCTGCTAATCAAGTGAAATATGAAAAATGAAGACAGAGCTCAAGAGTAGTACATCTTGTAATGCTAAAGTCTATCTTGATGTCGAATTGGTAAGGAAATATGAAACCAAAAAGGAGTTGGGAGAAGTTTGAAAGCAATTTGGCTTCCTCAGCTGTCTCTTTGGAAATTGGAATATGTTAATATGTTTTGATGGAAATTGGAGAAAACGAAATTCAACGAAGACCATTGCAATGAACGAAAGAATATGATGGCGGTAACAGTAAAAAATACAATATTGTTATTTGTCATAATCCAGTAACAAAAGTTTACAAAAGATCCACTGAAAAATGGCCGGTCACTTCTTGTCAAGCAACATTCAGTCCTGTATTGATATTTTCATTTATCATTTATCAGTTCTACTATATTTTCATTATCATTTTTTTTTTTGTATCAATATAGAAAGATATAGCTGCCACAAAGTAATTTTAGGAAAAATTACAAGTTTTGTCCCGTAACTTTGATCCTTTGGAATTTCAGTTTTGTTGATTAACATTTTTTTAAATTTTGCCCTAGAAGTTTCAATTTTTTTCTGTAATTTTAGTTCTATTTTGGAGAATCTCAATTTTCATTGTGAAAATCATCGACGTTACTTGAGAAACACTTCATTACAATCATAGGATTTTTCTCGTTAATTATCTAAGTCAAGATCCTTAATCAATTACTAAAGAAATTTTATCAAAATCGTCCAATTTTAACCACGAGACTAGTATAAACACTACAAAACAACACTTCCTTCAGTGATAGATTTTTAGTGATGGGGAAAAATTTATCACAAATTTCAAAATTTGTGATGGATTTGTAACAGAATAGTGATGGATTAGAAAATAGAAAAAAAATAACCTTATTTTTTGTAAAATTTTAAAGTAATTTGTCATGGACTTTATATCCATCACAAAATAAATCAGTGATAAAGCATATAGTGACAGATTTGTGAGAGACAAAATCCATCACAAAATGTGTTCTATGACGGATTTTATTGAGTTTGTGATAGACTTTTTTGTTACTGAAGTGTTGTTCTCTTGTAGTGAAAATTTGACGATTTTGAAAAATTACCTTTCCAAATTAATGAGGGAATCTTGACCTATGAAATTAGAAAAATATAATGGTTGTGATGAGTGTCTCATTGACGATAACGACAAATTTCCGGTGAATTTAGGGCAAGCTAATAAAATTTGGACCAAAATTGGGGAAAAACTTAAAACTTACCGGTAGGAAAAAAGAGATTAAGCGATGGAATTCAAGCCCGAAAATATTGATGAGACAATTTTAGCAATTTTACCTAAATTTTACTCAAAACTTCTTTCATAGACTCTGGTCCAATAAGAAAGAATGAAATTAAAGATCTCTTTTAAAACTTCTTTTAGCTTAAAACGGTTCCATGAGGATTTCTTTGCATCAGAAATGTTTCCCTATTTAATAGAGTTGACTCCTAAGTCCTAATTGTCCAGTTTCGGATTTATGCATTTTTTTTTCACTTAGTAATTTTTATTAGGAGAAAAAGATATTTGTCTCCTTTACTATCACGATTGTTATAATTAGACCCTTAACTTTTTTCTTCAAATTACCTCACAATATTCACGGATTTTACAACATGTCTCATTCGACCATATTCAGGTGAAATATTTCAGAATATTCAGGCGGAATGTGAGGATATCAAATGAGAATATTTTACCCTGAAAATGGTCGGATGAGGTATTTTGTAAAATACGTGAACGTGAGAAAATAATTTAAAATAAAATAAAATTAGGAGATAAATTATAAAAAATGTGATAATATAAGAAGCAAAAATATTTTTTTCCTTTTATTAAACATGCTAAATATATATATTAATGTTAATGACATGATGTTTAAACTATATTTATTTTGAGGGTGGTGACAAAATTGGTGAAATCAATTGTATAAGTCTAAAATATCAATTATCATAACTCATAAGCAATAATTGATTATGGGTTCGAATTTCTCCGGCCATAGTCCTCTGTTGGTAGGTCATCTATAAATTTCAAATAGCCCGCACTGGTTAATAGTCCAAATATGATTCCGTAAACCCCGAAAGGTCGGTAGTATGCCCTAACCTTGGAGATAGGGTAGCCACCCTTACTCCTAAATTTTGCCGACAAAAAAAAAAAAAAAAAAATTAGGGAAATTTTATAATTCAAATTGTGCTTGATTTTGCCGCACGTGACCATTCCACCAACCATGTTGCAACGGGACTGGATAGCAGCAAAGGAATAGGAAAATGAAAATGAAAATGAAAATGAAAATGAATGGACTTGAGCTGCTTCTACGTACTCTCGTGTCACTGGTATTGATGATATAACCAACAGAACAAAGGTCCTTCTTGGAGCACCTTAGTGCTTTGGACAGGCGAATGAATCCCCCTCAAAAATAGCATATTGAATCGGCACAACGGAAGCCCGAGAGAGAAACTCAGTTTTGGGCTGTCGGCAGAGGTCCCTCTCGGACCTCAACTGATATTTTCTAAAGTAATTCATAAATTAATGGGACAGATATGAAAATCCTCCTGAGATTTATACTGTTTATCAAAAATACCTTGAAACCTTGTAATCTTATATTTATCATGTGAGGGGAATATTTGTAAGATTTTTCAGAGATATTATGTATACATTTTTATGTTTTAGGGGGTATTTATAAGGTTTGAGCTGATGGTATTTATAATGTTTGAATATTTCAGAGTGTTTTCAAAAAAAAATCTAACCTTAGGGGTTTGTAATTATCCATAAGTTAATTTTAAGAAATACATGTAAATTTGTATTAGTAAATAAAACTAGTTTATAATTGTATAGAAAAATAATGTAAGAAATATGGACTTAATTCTTGGAATCAAGCCAATTTTGAAAATCTGAGCTAAGTTATGCTGCAAAATGCAAACTGCGGACCATGCATGCTGTGAAAAATCAGAACAAATTTACACCTACCTTGTAACAAATTGCAAATGCCGAAACAATATCAGTTAGATAAGGAAATTTAAAGTCCCTCACTACTGAAAAGTGAAAACTAAAGATGTGAGAGCTTGTACCATGTAAATCTGCAGTTATATTGATAATAGGAGAACATTGAAATATGAACACAACAAAATACGTACTCCAGGATAATAACTAAAGGAAAACTCTCTACACCAAACAACAGATTAGGTGACTGATTTTTTCTGGAAACTTCGTAAACAAAAATTCCTAGTTCATGTCTTGTTCTTCCGTAGGACGATAGACATTCAACTCTTCTATCAAAGCATTCAAATTAGTGTAAGATGATCCACCTTCTTCAATTGCCTTTTTGGCCATTTCCTTATAATACTTGGCTTGGCTTCTCATTTCAGAGGCTTCTTCTTCCAACATAATATGCTGCACGGCCTTGGTCACTGCCTCACTGGACACGCCTTCGCTTGCCCCAAATTGCCACTTCTTATTGCCAACAGAAACTCCAGTTTTTAAAACCTCAGTCACCAATTTCTCATTGTAAAACTGCTCCCCGGATACGGGCCACGTGACCATAGGTATCCCGGCACATACTCCTTCCAGAATCGAATTCCATCCACAGTGAGTTACAAAAGCCCCAATTGCTGCATGATTGAGAATCATCACTTGTTGGGCCCATCCCCTAATGATAAGCCCTTTTCCCTTCATTCTTTCTTCAAATCCTTTAGGCATCCACTCTTCATAATTTTCTTCTTCGTTTTTCAGTTTACTCACAACCCAAATGAAATCTTGACCTGAGGCCTCAAGCCCGAGAGCTGTTTCATGCAATTGCGCGTGAGTAAAGGCCGCTATGCTTCCAAAACACACGTACACAACTGAATTAGGTTTCTTTGAGTCGAGCCACGCCGAACATTCTTGCTCATCAATGGCTGATTCTTTTCCTCTTTGTGCAATAACTTTTTCTTCAGTTCCATTATCACACAAAAAAAAGGGGCCGATATGCCATGCCTTTCTCCCGAATACATTCTTGTAGTGATCAGCGTAAGCAGATTCGATCTCGTAGAAGCTGTTAAAAACTACTCCATAGCTTCTCCTATCTGACTCTACCGCATCCCGCATCAGCTTCGTCAACTCATTATCCTCCTCTCCTAGTACAAATTCGAACACCTGTGACCTAATAAACATCATCTGGTGTGGAAAATTAGGCAGGACGAATGGGTCGGAATCAGATGATACACTATTGTAAGGTTTGTAGAGCTGCATTTGCTCTCCAGCACATCTCGCGAAACAGCTCGTTCCGTGGAAACTCAATCTTGGGATCCCAAGTTTGGCTGCAGAATCTGTAGACCATGGAAAGAACATATCAGAAACAAGACAATTTGGACGCAGTACATGGAGGATGCTCTCAACTTCCTCTTGGAGCAAATACAGGGCTTCCATAAACTTTGGCATCAATTCGGAGGAATTCTGGTCAATGCATACTGTATTGTCGGGCAACGAAGATCCTTTCGGTGGGAATTTGATGAGGCTCAACCCAATATCTTGTCCCGATTCTTGGGCTGTTTTTATGGGGTCTGATAATGCAGCAGAGGTAATAACAGTTGTTTTCAAACCTCTTGAGTGAAATAGTTTGGCCATTTCTAACATTGGGATCATGTGACCTTGAGCAATATGAGGAAGAAAGACAATATGTAAATTGCCCATTTCAGAAGTGATGAAATTTGATTTAAAAGAAATTGCTAAATACAGGGTTGTTTGCTGCTATGATTATAGAGCTGAAAGAGAAATCTTGCTTGTGTTCGTGTATCTTCTTCTTGAATTGCTAATACAATATGACCACAAAGAATTTGGTTCTGGGAGCAGGTTAAATGTTTTGTCTTATTCTAATTTTGTTCTTGGGAAAATTATTGCTAAGGGAATAAGAACTTTTGAAATTGAAAAAGAGGAAATAACTGTAGGAAAATTCTTATTAAAAGGAAAAATAAGATTATTTAATTAATAAAGTTATTCTCTCTTTATTTATTTTATTTTATTCCCTTGTTTTTGACTGAATAATGGCGGCCGGCAAAACCATATGCAAATTAAACATGTCAATCAAAATTAGATAAATTGACATATCACATATTTGCTTCTAGAAGTAATTCTTTTTGAAATTTTAAATATTCGTTTCATTTAGACTCTGATTGGCTTCGAATTTAATTTTGAGTACAACCTAACCGGTTGATTCTTCTATCACTCAAGCTCTAATTCACAATTACAATAATATTATTTTAATCATGTATTAGAGTCGGGTGTCGTCATAAAAGATTCACCCCAATCTATAACCCATTACAATTCAATATGAGTTATGATTGGATTGATTCATCGCTATTTTCTGACTCTACCACTCTTCGATTGAGACAACTTCTATTTTTTCAAACTAGTAAGTAATAGCTAAGTTTGAATTCTTTATTTTATTTTTTCGAAAAAAGGGAATCATATTAAGAATACAAAACCGAGAGGGTACAACCAACAACTCCAATAAGAAGTTCCAACCAAAATTCAAAACTAGAAATAAGATTACGAGTCTATGACCCAATTTAACTAGAAATAGGTTTGAATTCTTACTATGTTTTCTTTTTCATTCTTAGATGGTTATCAAAATAAAATTTGAATTCTATTAATCATTGTCTTTAAATATATAAAAGTTGTTGCCTTTTAATAATGGGATTTAATTAATCCCTACTTTTTAGTTTTTTTTCATTGTGTCAATTCCTTAGTTTTAAATATTTAAAAGCTATTCTCTCTTTACTAAGTATTCTTTCTTTAATAATTCCAAAACCTATTATTTCCTTAGATATTTTCCCCTTAAATTTATCAAGTGGAGGAGTAACTTTAATTCCAAAAAAGTATTTACCTTCTTTCCAATAATACGATATATTTATGATATAGAGTTATAATAATTTATTATTAGAACCTGAAACTAAATTTTTATTAAAAATAGTTGAAAAACAGAATAACAAAATTATCATCATCCAACCCCCAACCTCCGGAAAAAAAGAAAGAAAAAAAAAGCATCTGAAAATCCCTAAAAACTCAGATCTTCCCCCGCCTCCCACTGGCCAATTCATCTAACATAGTTACCTGCTGCATTCTTCACTTTTAATCACTATATTATTGTTCAAAAAGAAATTCCCCGTACTTGAACATGGGGAATCCAAAATCTAATGTAAAGCTATAGAAAGAGATTCCAAATCAACACAAGAGGGAGGCATAGCCGAAGATGGTGCCAGAGAAATCGACGGTGGAGAATGTATTCGGGTCGAGGGCCACCGGAATGAGCTTACGCTGGCGGCGGAGGAAACGATGCGTACGGGCGGCTGGTGAAGGAGGCGACGGCGCGGCTGCTGAACTTGTACGCCAGAAAAAGTTATCCCTACGCCGCCTCCGAGGTGAAGACGCTGCTGATCCAGGCTATGCTTTCTGAAAAAGCTGCCGCTTTTCAAGCTCAGAAGTTTGTTGAAGCTAATGAGAATTGTGTTTAGGTTAGCTTCTCTGTGATTTTGTGGGTATATAGATGAAATGATGAACTCAGAAATATTCTTAATTTTCGTTTGTGGATTAATGTTGGATTGTTCTTCTCCGTTGCCCTCAATCGCTCATGGAAGTGAGACAGGCTTCTCCGTCCTCAAATCTGGGACAGACGTTGAATTGTTTTTCCTTTTTCTTTTTACTAATTTTAATTATGGGTAAATTACATATAAACTTTAAAAACCACAATCACTCTTCTATATGCATAGAATAGGAGCAACATTGTAATCAACAGAACAATTAAAATACACTTTTAGGTTAATGAATGAGAACTCTCAACACCTAAGGAACAGGTGATTAGTTAAGCTGAAAACTTGTGGTTCATGTCTCGTGCACGTACACTCAACTCTTCAATCAAGGCATTCAAACTAGTGTTGGATGATCCACCTTCTTCAACCGCTTTTCTTGCCATTTCCTTATAATACTTAGCTCTTCTTCTCATTTCTAAAGCTTCTTCTCCCGCCACAACGCACCGCACCGCATTGGCCACTGCTTCACTGGACACGCCTTCACTCGCTGCTAATTGCCACTTCTTATTACCAACAGAAACTCCAGTTTTCAGAACGTCTGTCACCAATTTTTCATTGGAAAACTGCTCAGCAAAACAAGGCCATGTGATCATAGGCACCCCGGCACAGATTCCTTCCAGAGTCGAATTCCATCCACAGTGGGTCACAAAAGCTCCTAATGAGGGATGATCAAGAATCGTCAATTGTGGGGCCCACCCCCTTATGATTAGCCCTTTCCCCTTCATTCTCTCCTCAAACCCTTGAGGCATCCAATCTTCGTTTTCTTCTCCTTTTTTCCCTTTCCGCACAACCCAAATGAAATTTTGGCCCGACGCCTCAAGGCCGACTGCTGTTTCATGTAACTGAGTGGGAGTAAAAGTTGCAATGCTTCCAAAACACACGTAAGCAACCGAATTAGGCCTCTTTGAATCAAGCCAAGCCAAGCACTCGTGCTCGTCGATGGCTGATTTTTTTCCTCTCGGTGCACCTTTTTTTGCATCTCCATTGTTGCATAACATAAGCGGGCCTATATTCCATGCCTTTCTCCCCACGACACTTGTGTAATGATCAGCATAAGCTGATTCAAGCTCATAGAAGCTGTTTACAACAACTCCATAGCTTCTTCCCTCCGACTCCCTCATTTGATGCTCCAACTTAGCAAACACATTGTTTTCTTCCTCTAGTGCAAACTTGGAAACTTGTGACCTTACAAACGTCAGCTGATGCGGAAGATCAGGCAGGATAAAGGGTTCAGAATCAGATGATACGTTCTTGTAAGGTTTGTGGAGATGCATTTGCTCTCCTACGCAAAGTGCGAAATTGCTTATTCCATGGAAAACCAATCTTGGGATTCCGAATTTGGCTGAAGAATCTACAGTCCATGGCAGGAACATATCAGAAACAAGACAATGCGGATGCAATTCTTGGAGGAGGCTCTCAAATTGCTCTTGGAGCAAAAACAGGGCCTCAACCATTTTGTCAACGAAACCAGGATTTGTCATTTGATCAAGGCTGACAACATTTTCGGGCAATGAAGATCCTTTCGGTGGGAACTTGATGATGCTCAAGCCGATGTCATGTCCAGATTGTCGGGCTCTTTCGATGGGATCAGAAAATGCTTGAGTGGCAAAGATAGTAGGTTTCAAACCTTTTGAGAGGAATAGTTTGGCCATTTCTAACATTGGGATCATGTGACCATGAGCCATTACTGGAAAGAGCACAATATGAAGCGGTCCCATTTGAGAAGACAACATAATGGGGATTTAGAAAAGGAAAAGTGAGGTAGTCTACTTGTTGAGTTGGTGATTTTTGTATGGATATTTTGGATTCAAGACGAAGACTTGTATATATAGGCTACGGCGAGGAGCTCAGTGGAAAGTTTCTGGAAGAGTAAGACGAAGGAAGAAAATTTGCTTACTTCTTGTTGAATTGTTAAGTCATTTATTGGGATATCGAAATTATAGACATGGTTTCGAGAATACTAATAAAATATGAGTGCACTCGCATTATAATATTCGGCTTGTCTCCTTTGTTCTAGAAGAACTTCAAATTTTGCCTATCGAAATTAGGATAAAAGCACAACGATGATGACATATTGGCTTACGTAAGTTCAACCGAAAAGTCTAAAACAGTGAAGGATGTTGTTTCCAGGAAGTAAACCGAATTTCTTCTGTGCTTTGCATTGGGGCCGTCCCCTCTAAAATTTTGTGGCTTTTAAAAATTTTCTTAATTTATTTTTATAATCTAATTTTATTTTCATTCACAGAATTTATAAAATTACTATTTTTTCCCTCTTCAAGTGATAAATAATTTTACGTCCTCCTACCTAAAGTCGTGGTTCCGACTTCCGTACCAGATCCCTAGATATGACAAATGACCATAATTATAAAATTTTAATTTATATATTAATAAAAATTATTAAAACTAATAAGTGAAATAAATTGTGACCATGACATAATCACATAAATACGTAGGTTCCACTCCAGTACCTAATGCATGGCAAAAGGTTCTACTGCAAAGACTTTAATATTTCTTTTTATATAAAGTCAATATCAAAAATATAATTAAATTGCTTAGTTTAATTCTTGACGTTCATTGCATGTGAGGCAATTTGTTTCTTGCTTTGGTGTCTCAACGTTCTCTGAATTCTAATTATCGGAGACTCGGACTGGTCCGAATATTAGCTCAACTTCATAATTAATAGTTAATATACATACTTTTTACTCTGTTTAATTATAGAAACCTGTAAATTTTCTACCTTTGGTACAGTCATTTATTCATTTTTCAAAGATAACATTAATTTACTTATATATATGGATAATTATACTTGCATATCTTTTAATTTGGTTTAATTATGTATATCGAATAATTTAATGATAATTCTTTTTTATAAATTATTCAGATTATTGAACTAAATTGACACGATGTGTTAATTTCTGGGTTCTAATTAGATTTTAACTTAATGAATTAATTAAAATTTTAATGGGTAGACTTTGACTTAGTTTCAACACTAATCCAAATCAATTATTATCCTTATTCTTAATTTCCCGTTCAAAGTGTGTTTTGGAGGTGCGATGATTGATGTTTCACGGGAAAATTCCACTTTTGGTCCCATAAAATTAAAGTGGGGTCAAAGTTAGTCCCACAGTGTTCATAAATCTTCTTAAAGTTCCATAAAATTCAAAAGTTGGACACTAGTAGTCCATCCGTTAGTTTTTTTACGGAAATTGCATACGTGGTAGTTAGTATGCTATTTTTTAACCTTTTTTCTTATTTTTTCCAAAAAAAAATTGGCTTAATTATATTTTTGGTCCTACAACTATAATTCTAGAATAATTTTGGTCCTTAAGTTTTGCAATTTTTTAATTTTATTATATAACTTATGGTTTAATAATATTTTAAAAATTTCTTATATTTAATAATCACCACCATCGCCCTTGTCGTTTCTTCCTCGCAACAACCATTGTCGTTTCTTCCTCGCCACCGCCGCCTCCCTTGTCATCCAGACACCGTCGCGCACCCCTGTTGTTTTCTTCCTCACCACCACCGCCTCCCTTGTCGTCCAGACCACTGTCGACCCTGTCGTTTTCTTACTCGCCACCCCTGTCTTTTTCTTCCTCGCCTGATGCCATCCAGATCCGCCGTCCCTGTCGTTTTTCCACGCTTGATCCCGTACATAACCCCGTATCGTTTTCCATGGTGGTGGCGGCATAGCACAGATCTGAAACGAAGCAAAAGGGACAACTTTCCTCTCTAATTTTTCTAATCTGATGCTATGTGGAGAAGATGACGGGCGGTGTTTCTTGGTCGCCCCATGTGGTGGCGCAACCATGCCATTACTTTCTGAACATCAAGCCACCTCTGCCGCAATCTGTGATATGCGCCGCTGCAGGAGTTAGGGTTTTCTCATGAAACCTCAACTGATTGAAGATGAAAGATACGACCTGGTTTCAGAACCGGGTCGACCCGGTTTCTCATGAAAGTTTTTTTTTTCCTAATTAATATAATTTTAAATGATTATTAAATATAAGAATTTTTTAAAATATTATTAAATCATATGTTAGATAACAAAATTGAGAAATTGTAAAAGCTAAGGACCAAAATTGCTCTAGAACTATAGTTATAGGACTAAAAATATAATTAAGCCAAATATTTTTTTGAAAAAAATAAAAAAAAGGTTAAAAAATAATATACTAACTGCCACGTGTGCAATTTCCGTCTAAAATCTAACGGAAGGACCAAAAGTGTCCGCTTTTTAAATCTTATGGGACTTTAAAATGATTTATGAATACTGTGAAACTAACTTTAACCTCGCTTTAATCTTATGGAACCAAAAATGGAATTTTCTCCCTTTCCAGCTCAAAAAGTAGTAATAATTTCCAATTAACTTTCATTTTCTTCTTGATGGTGTTAAAACAAACACTGATAGGAACTTAAGCGGCAGAAGGAATTATATACTCTTGTTTAACTCATTCAGATGCCAACTTTGAAACGGCATCAAAAATCTCATTAATCAGAAATGACAATGTTCAATCGCAGTCTGCCAACCTTTTTCTTTTGATTGGTTCATTACGTACGTAAGTAAATACGTCAGAAGTCAGCACCGCACTATAGTTCTGCAGTTCAATTAATTCCCCAACTCGACATATATAGTATTCCCCGAACATGCCCTTACTTTCCTTTTGCCTTATTCCCCGAGATTTTGAATCTTTTCGTCTTTCTCCGTCATATTTTACACCAAACTCCGCGATCCCACTTCAGCAGTTTATATATACAAGACTTTCTTATACAACAGTTTCATCAAATTTCAAGCAAATCAACAACTAGTTTACACTCATTTTTCATTTCTCTTAAATTCCCTTTTCTTTTTTTTTTTTCTTTCAAGAATGGGAGAGTTGCATATCGTTCTTCTTCCATTGATGGCTCATGGCCACATGATCCCAATGTTAGAAATGGCCAAACTCTTCATCTCAAGAGGTTTAAAAACAACTATAATTACTACTCCAGCATATGCTGACCCCATTAGAACTGCCCAACAATCGGGACACGATATCGGATTAAGCATCACAAAATTCCCACCACAAGGATCTTCGTTGCCCGACAATATTGTGAGCATCGATCAAATGAACACTCCTGATTTGATTCCAAAGTTTTTTGAGGCTCTGTTTTTGCTCCAGGAACCAGTTGAAAGACTCCTGGAAGAATTGCAACCCAATTGTCTTGTTGCAGATTTGTTCTTGCCATGGAGTGTAGATTCTGCAGCAAAATTCGGAATTCCCAGATTGGTTTTCCAGGGAACCAGCTATTTCTCGCTATGTGTTACAGAGCAAATGCATCTCCAGAAACCTTACCAGAACGTGTCTTCTGATTCTGAGACATTTGTTCTTCCTAACCTTCCCCATGAGCTGACATTTGTTAGGACACAAGTGGCCCAGTATGTAGTAAACGCAGAAAATAGTGTTTTTTCTAAATTCCGGGAGCAAATGAGGGAGTCCGAAGGGAGAAGCTACGGAGTTGTTGTAAACAGTTTCTACGAGCTTGAATCAGCATATGCTGATCATTTCAAGAATGTCTTGGGGAAAAAGGCTTGGCATATCGGCCCACTTTTGTTATGCAACAATGGAGATACTAAAGGAAAAGCACAAAGAGGAAAAGAATCAGCCATTGATGAACAAGAATGTTTGGCGTGGCTCGACTCAAAGAGGCCTAATTCGGTTGTTTACATGTGTTTTGGAAGCATCGCGTCCTTCAGTCCCGCACAACTACATGAAAAAGCAGTCGGACTTGAGGCTTCGGGCCAAGATTTCATTTGGGTTGTGAGGAAAGGGAAAAACGAAGAGTGGATGCCTAAAGGATTTGAGGAGAGAATGAAGGGGAAAGGACTAATCATAAGGGGTTGGGCCCCACAAGTGATGATTCTTGATCATCCAGCAGTTGGGGCTTTCGTGACTCATTGTGGATGGAATTCGACTCTGGAAGGAATCTGTGCTGGGGTTCCTTTGGTCACATGGCCTGTTTTTGCGGAGCAGTTTTACAATGAAAAGTTGGTGACTGAGGTTTTAAAAATTGGAGTTTCTGTTGGCAATAAGAAGTGGCAAAGAGTGGAAAGCGAAGGAATCTCCAGTGATGCAGTGTTGAAGGCCGTGAAGCGCATTATGGAGGGAGAAGAAGCTTCGGAAATGAGAATTCGAGCTAAGTATTACAAGGAAATGGCGAGAAAGGCTGTCGAAGTATGTGGATCGTCTTATACCAGTTTGAATGCCTTGATTGATGAACTAAGTATCTCACGTCCTCCGGAAGAACTACACAGAAACTAGGATTTTTCTTTAGTTTTAGCTCTTGTTACATGTTATGTTGGGGTATTACTTTTTTACATCTGTGGTTGTAAGAGAAGCATGAAATATTTTCCTCCTTAACGTTATGACAATTGAGTGTGCCTAGTCAATACATGAGCCCTTTTGTTAACAATTTATTGGTGTCCGGAAAAATTTTGTGGCCTTGGACTTTGAAATGCTTGCTTTTTAGACCCATTAAAATGAGGCACTTTTAAGGGTCTTCTTTCCCTGTGCTCATTTGAACCCAAGAAAAACAGAAAAGGTTTTGGGGCAAATTTGATCTATGTTTTATTACATTAATTATGCCGCAAAAAACATCAACTGATTAGAGTAATAATGTAAAAATAGAGCTTTTTAGTTTGGGTAGCCGTAGCACGTCTTTGTTTGCCCCCATCACGCCCAAGATTTACATGTTTCTGTTTAAAGCCGGAGCCGAGATATCCTCATCATTGTTCTTACTATAAAGATACGACTTCTTTAGAATATAATTTGGATTCTGCTTTTTCCATGCAAACTAACTTCTTTTCCGATTAAAAAAGTACTTATTTTTCTTCTTTTTAATTACATTTTATATATATAAAAAAAAAGTTATTTCTTGTGGCAGAAGTGCAGAAATTGCTGCTTCATTTACAAAACCATCATCTTTCCGTTCAAAAATATTTAAGTAATAAATTATAAATTTTCTTTATTAATAGACTCCATTTGCTAAAATAAGAATTCTTTAATATTCAAATTATCAATTAGGCGAGTTACATACGGTACCTCTAAGGTTTGTTGTAATTACAAAGTAAGTCCCTCTATTTTCAAAATTTACAGAAAACCCCCTGAGATTTCGAACAATTACAAAAATCTGATGAAATACCCCATGTACTTTATACAATATCTTACAAAAAGAAACCTATAGTTTGTAATTTTTCGAAACCTCATGGGGGATTTTGTAATTTTTGAAAATAGAGGGGTATTTGTAATTATTTCAACCTTAGGGGTACTATATGTAATATTTGTAAACATACTTGGTGATAGTTTTGATTTGTACCCTGAAAAGAATTAACTATTACAAGAGATAAGAAGCAGTAAGCATTTTATTGGAACTTAACATGAAAGAACTTGAATCATACCATATAGCTTGAAATTTTCCCATGAATGACGAAAACTGCTAGAGACCATCTCCAAGATCCTTCGTCTTTGCTTGTTCCATGTATGTCATTTCATATATATCTAAATATTACTGAAATAAATTTATAATTTTTGTGTTATATTTGATAATATCATTAGTTTGCTTAGTAGTTTATATTGTTTTAAATACATTTAACAAACAGAGGGTACGAATATTCTGTCTAAGTTTAGATATTGATGGATGATCAAGAATCGTAAATTTTAGGGGCCATCCCCTTATGATTAGCGACTCTTTGCATGTTTTCTTCTCCATTTTTTCCTTTCCGCACAACCCAAATGAAATCTTGGCCTGACGCCTCAAGGTCGACTGCTGTTTCACTTAACTGAGCGGGAGTAAAAGTCGCTATGGTTCCAAAACACACATAAGCAACCGAATTAGGCCTCTTTGAATCAGGCCAAGCCAAGCACTCGTGCTCTGTCGATGGCTGATTTTTTTCCTCTCTGTGCACCTTGTTTTCCATCTCCATTGTTGTATAACATAAGCGGGCCTATATTCCATGTCTTTCTCCCCACAACACTTGTGTAATGATAGACATAAGCTGATTCAAGCTTGTAGAAGCTGTTTGCAACAACCCCATAGCTTCTTCAATTCCCTCCGACTCCCTCATTTGATGCTCCAACTAATTAGCAAACACATTGTTTTAATTTCTTCCTCTAGTGCAAACTTGGAAACTTGTGACCTTACAAACGTCAGCTGATACGGAAGATTAGGCAGGACAAAGGGTTCAGAATCAGATGATGATATATATGTTCTTGAAAGGTTTATGCAGATGCATTTGCTCTCCAACACAAAGCGCGAAATTGCTTATTAGTCCATGGAAAACCAATCTCGCGCGGGATTCCGAATTTGGCTGCAGAATTTCTAGTTAACATATCAGAAACAAGACAATGCGGATGCAATTCTTGGAGGTGGCTCTCAAATTGCTCTTGGAGCAAAAACAGGGCCTCAACCATTTTTTTAACGAAATCAGGATTTGTCATTTGATCAAGGCTACCTAAAGTCTTGTTTTCGTCCCAAATCCCTAGATTTTACAAATAACCATAATTATAAAAATTTAATTTATATAATAAAAATTATTAAAACTAAAAAGTGAAATAAATTATGACCATCAAACAAATACGTCGGTTCCTAATGCATGGAAAAAAGTTCTATTAATTTCAAAGACTTTAATATATCATTTTATATATATATAAGAACAATATCAAATATACCATGAATACTTACTTTAATTCAAGACGTCCATGCATGGTCAAAATATCGCAGTCAGAGTCAATTTTCTTTCTTGCTTTGGTTTGTCACTGTCGACTTCGTGATCCAAATTCTAATACTCGGAGACTCGCTCGTCCCTAATTGTCTTAAAATCAGTCCTACTGTTGAGTCGGTCCGTGGTCAGCAGTGGATTAGGTAGAATCGGGCACTCCCATTTCAGGTTTGGTTAAGGTGGAAGATCGGTTGGTGATCGAATTCCTTCTAGTCGCCAAGGAGATAGCACTTCGCCAGCTTCGAAAGCGACATAGCACTGATCCAAAACCCAAACATGAAATATTAGCTCAACTTCATCATTAATACATACTATTGTCCATGCCTCTTATTTTTACTAGATCTGTTTATGTATATATAGACCTTGCAAGACAAGAAACGTTTAGATTTTCTACCTTTAATTGGTACAGTAATTATACTTACATATCTTTAGATTTAATTTAGTTATGGATAATATATTTTATCAAAGAATTTAATGGTCGTAATATTTTTTTTATAAATTATTCCGATGGGATTAAGTTGACACCAAAATTTTCGATTGTATTTATTTTATTTTAACTTAATGAATTTGAATTTTAATAATGGGAAGCTAATTTTCACTTGGTTTCAACATTACTAATGCATGCAATCCAACATGTACGAATCCTACCAACAAAACTCAATTATTATCTTTATTCTTAATTTCCCTTTGAAAGTGTGATGATTGATGTTTCATCTAATTTTGACCCTTTTCCAGCCCAACAAGTAGTATTAATTTCCAATTAACTTATTATATTTCTTGATTAGTTTCTCATTCGTCCAAAATTGAACTTCAACTACTTATATGACATTTCCTCAACCTCCTACATCCTTCTCGATGGTCTCAAAACAATGTTAGGAATTAACTTAAGCCGCCGAAGGAATTATTATATTCTGGTTTAAGTACTCATTCTGAAATCAATTCTGAAACGGCACCAAAAATCTCCTGAATCAGACCCTACAATTTTAATTTGTTCAATCACAGTACTCTGCATGCAACCTTTTTCTTTTGATTGGTTCATTACGTAAGTAAATATGAGCATCGCACTATATATACTGCTGCAGTTCAATTCCCCAATCGACATCTTCTAGAAATTAAACTAGAACTAAACTTTAAAAAGACACAGTTTAAGAGTTTAGACATACATTTAAACTTTTCCATAATTAGTACTGTTCCGTCATATATATTTTACACGAAACTCCACGATCCCACTTCAGCAGTCTATTTATACAAGACTTTGTTAGAAAATCTTTATGATTCTGTATATAATTAATTAGGATTATTATATTTGATTTATTTCCTTAAAAATACATATGATGTAATATTCTGTAAGCTTATAAATACAGCCATATTGGCTTGTGGAGCCTCAATTCTACAAACTTTCTTATACAACAGTTTCATCAAATTTTCAAGCAAATCAACAACTAGTTTTTACTCATTTTTCATTTTTTTTTTATTTCTTTCAAGAATGGGAGAGTTACATATCGTTCTTGCTCCATTGATGGCTCATGGCCACATGATCCCAATGTTAGAAATGGCCAAACTCTTCATCTCAAGAGGTTTAAAAACAACTATAATTACTACTCCAGCATTTGCTGACCACGTTAAAACAGCCCAACAATCGGGACACGATATCGGCTTAAGCATCACAAAATTCCCACCACAAGGATCTTCATTGCCCGACAATATTGTGAGCATCGATCAAATGACTCCTGATTTGATTCCAAAGTTTTTCGAGGCCCTGTTTATGCTCCAAGAACCGGTTGAAAGACTCCTGGAAGAATTGCATCCAAATTGCCTTGTTGCAGATTTGTTCTTTCCATGGAGCTTAGATTCTGCTGCAAAATTCAGAATTCCCAGATTGGTTTTCCAGGGAACCAACTATTTCTACCTATGTACTACAGAGCAAATGCATCTCCAGAAACCTTACAAGAATGTGTCCTCTGATTCTGAGCCAGTTGTTCTTCGCAATCTTCCACATGAGCTGACTTTTGTTAGGACACAAGTGTCGGAGTACGTAATGAAGGAAGAAAATCCTGTTTCTACTAAGGTATGGGAGCAAATGAGGGAGTCGCAATGGAGAAGCTATGGAGTTGTTGTAAACAGCTTCTACGAGCTTGAATCAGCTTATGCTGATCACTACAAGAATGTCTTGGGGAAAAAGGCCTGGCATATCGGCCCACTTTTGTTATGTAACAATGGAGATACTAAAGGAAAAGCACAAAGAGGAAAAGAATCAGCCATTGATGAACAAGAATGTTTGGCGTGGCTCGACTCAAAGAGGCCTAATTCGGTTGTTTACATGTGTTTTGGAAGCATCGCGTCCTTCAGTCCCGCACAACTACATGAAAAAGCAGTCGGACTTGAGGCTTCGGGCCAAGATTTCATTTGGGTTGTGAGGAAAGGGAAAAACGAAGAGTGGATGCCTAAAGGATTTGAGGAGAGAATGAAGGGGAAAGGACTGATCATAAGGGGTTGGGCCCCACAAGTGATGATTCTTGATCATTCAGCAATTGGGGCTTTCGTGACTCACTGTGGATGGAATTCCACTCTTGAAGGAATCTGTGCTGGCGTACCTTTCGTGACGTGGCCTGTTTCTGCAGAACAGTTTTACAATGAAAAGTTGGTGACAGAAGTTTTAAGAATTGGTGTTTCTGTTGGCAATAAGAAGTGGCAAAGCATGGGAAGTGAAGGAGTCCCAAGTGATGCCGTGATGAAGGCCGTGAAGCGCATTATGGAGGGAGAAGAAGCTTCGGAAATGAGAATTCGAGCTAAGTATTTTAAGGAAATGGCTAGAAAGGCTGTTGAAGAAGGTGGATCGTCTTACACTAGTTTGAATGTCTTGATTGATGAACTGAGTGTATACCGTCCTCCAGAAGGACTACACAGAAACTAGGATTTTTCTTTAGTTTTATCTCGTGTTACATGTAATGTTGGGGTAATACTTTTTTACATCTGTGATTGTAACTTGTAAGTCAAGCGTGAAATATTTTCCTTCTTAACATTATGAGAGTTGAGACTAGTCAATACATGAGCCCTTTTGTTAACAATTCATTTTGTGGGCTTCTACTTTGAAATGACTGCTTTTAGACCCATTAAAATGTGGCACTTATAAGGGTCTTCTTTCCCCTGTGCTCATTTGAAACCCAATAAAACCAGAAAAGGTTTTGGGGGACAATTTGATCTATGTTTTATTACAATAATTATGCCGTAAACAACATCAACTGATTGGAGCAATAATGTAAAACTAGGGGCTTTTTAGTTTGGGTAGCCGTAGCACATCTTTGCCCCCATCACGCCCAAGATTTACATGTTTCTGTTTAAAGCCGGAGATATCTTCATTATTGTTCTTCCTATAAAGATACGACTTCTTTAGAATATATTTTGAATTCTGCTTTATCCATGCAAACTAACTTCTTTTCCGATTAAAAGAGTACTTATTTTTCCTCTTTTTAATTACATTTTATGTAAAGAAAAAAAAAAGTTATTTCTTGTGGCAGAACTTGCTGCTTCATTTACAAAGCCATCATCTTTCCGTTCAAAAATATATAAGAAATAAATTATAAATTTTCTTTATTAATAGACTCCATTGGGTAAGATAAGAATTCTTTAATATTCAAATGTCAATTGAACGAATTACATACAGTACCCCTAAGGTTTGTTGTTATTACAAACCCCCTCTGTTTTAAAAATTTACAGAAACCCCCCTGAGATTTCAAACAATTACAAAAATCTAAAGAAAAATACCCCATGTACTTTTCACAATATTCTTACAAAAAGAAACCTGTAGTTTGTAATTTTTCGAAACCTCGTGGGGGGTTTTTGTAATTTTTGTAAATAGAAGGGGTGTTTGTAATTATGGCAAACTATAGGGGTACTATATGTGATATTTGTATACATACATGGTGATTATTTTGAGTTGTAACCTGAAAAGAATTAACTAGCTAGTACAAGAGATGAGAAGCACGAATAGTGGTGCCCATATAATAGTGATGAAAAGAATTAACTAGCTTGGTAACAAACGGTTTATAATTAATCTAGTGGTGCCCATAATCAAACAGAGGGGTCACGAATAGTCTTTGTCTTTGTTCAGGTATATTGACAGTGGGGAAATGTTGAACTGCAAAAATGGCGTTGAATGCGGACTTTGAAAGTAGAATCGATAACTTCCACAACCCTGTGATTTTTTTAATCAATATGAAAATTTCTGCAACGATTTACTGAACTTTAAGACGTAGTATGTATTGCCCACTGTTAACATTAGTTTTTCTAATATTGTACTAACGAACAAATATCAAGTCCTTTAAAAAAAGCACGCTTATGAAGATAATGTAATAAAATGAGGCAAAACTGGATTACTAAGCTCTTAAAGCAGTGAATAATGATGACACTTAGAGCAATACAAGTGCACCTTAATTATAATCAGGCCAAATGGTTTCTATCTTTATTAATTATAATTTTTTGTGACTTTCAACGTCGCCATAATTATCTCCTTTAACAATTCATGTTTGGAATTGAATGTGTATGTCTGTAAAAAGATGTTTGGCTTTGTAACAGATAAAATACTACAGCATGCTTTGGGGTGCTTGTAATTATTTTGAAGAAAGTAATGAAACCATAAAAAAATGGAATCGTAAAGTTGGAAGTCTTTAAAGAAATATATAAGTGCAAAAACATTTCTTAGAAACTTAGTAGTTAAAATTAGGATAATTATATTTACACATTGAGATTATCTCTTAAACATGGAGGATATTACACATTGATATAGTTACTCCTAAGTAGTGTACATTTACATTGATATATTGGAGATTATTCTCTCACATTGATAATTATAATGACATGAAAATCTCTCATCTATGTGAATATGAAAATGTCATTAATAGCCTGATAGGGTGAATTTTGTACTTTATTGGTGGCATGACGAATACAAATGCGATTTGAAAGAAAAAATGAAATGAAAATCCCTCATCTTTTGAGATATGGATTGCAGTCCCCAATCCCATAACCACTTCTATCACAAGTTCTCTCTCAACGATCCCTAATTCCCTTAATTCCAGCCATTTTTCACTCCTAATTCCTCTGGTTTACACATGTCAATGCGCACTAAAATCCCACTTTCACCCCCACCTGTTTTCTACTTTTCTTTCAATGAAAAACTATGGCCACAATAATGTAATATCTTTTCTTAAATTATAAATTCAGAAATATTGTACTTTGATAGATGCTTTCTATCTCAATGGATTGAGTAATGAATTTATTATAAATTTATAATTTAACTAATTTTATATTTATTTACGTTGGTCGTGGATAGCTAAAATAACAAATACTTTTAATAAAGTGTATCCAAATTCATTCCATGTGAAAGGTGTGGAAAAATCAATAACAATATTCATATTTGTCTTTCTCATTGTCATGGTGCATGATGCATCCATTACAACTAAATGTATAAAGAAACACCCTAAGAGTCCAAGACTTGCTTACTTTATTGGATTAAGTTATAAGATATGATACATAATCAAGTTGTAATTATATTTATTTACTTGCATAATAGTAATTTATGGTCGATAATCCAATTTGATTTTATTAGCTTATCCATCCCAGGTAAAAATTCTTATGCTGGTCCCATTTTCATTTCATTTCTCACTTATTCGTCTCACCATTTGCACAGAAAAGCCATGTGTTGTTAACTCGAGATTTGTCGTGATAATTTCAAGAATTGAAGGGATTACTTTTTTTTTTTTCCTTCAAAAAATAATCCTTGTTTTTGATTATTTACTCGGGTAATTTCAATGGTGCCTGTATAGATCAATCTGTTGCTAATTAGTCGGTGGGTGTATCATCCGGCCCATCTCCATAAAATTGGGCCCCGAAAATTCAAATTTCTCATAATTTCCTACATCAAATCATTTTCTCATTATTTATTTAACCCAAAGGCCAAAAGCAAAAGTAAGAAAGAAAAACTCAATTATATTATATAGTACACACACACGCAGCTCACCTAGTGACTAGTGCTGGTTTCTTTAATTCCTCCATGTGGTGTCAGATTTTAAAACGAAACTGAAACTCCATTTTCTCCGTCTCTTGCTATTTCTATCAAACACCTTCCCTTCATATGAAGACCACCGCCAAGTTCATCGTTCTCCACCCTTCCGTACACAAATCCGGCGGCGGTGGCCCAACCTCCGCCTTCCACCGCCCATGGCTGGTTGTTTTTGTACTATTCTTCATCTTCACCTTCGCTTTCACTCTCTTCAGTACCACCAGGGACGCGGCGGTCGCCGCCAGGACAGTCGCTGGTGCCGCCGGGATATCCAAGTCTCAGCTACCTAAGCCCGTTTTCGACGCGCTCGTCCACTACGCTTCCACCAGTAACGCCACCTCATCTGGCCGCATGTCCTCCGGCGAGATGAAGTACATAGCTAACGTGCTCCGCCGCTGCGCCCCCCCATGTAACCTCCTCGTTTTCGGCCTCACACACGAAACCCTCCTCTGGAACTCCCTCAACCACAACGGACGCACGGTTTTCGTCGACGAGAGCTCGTATTTAATCTCGAAACTCGAAGAGAAGCATCCATCCATCGAAGCATATGACGTGCAATTTACGACTAAGGTCAGCGAATTGTACGATTTGATAGAGCATTACAGAGGAGAAGTAAGAAACGAGTGCCGCCCAGTGCAAAACCTCTTGTTTTCGGACTGTAAATTGGCCATAAACGACTTGCCAAACCACATATACGACGTCGCTTGGGACGTGATATTGGTAGACGGGCCGCGGGGTTATTCCGAGGGAGCTCCGGGTAGGATGACGGCGATATTCACCGCCGGAGTTCTGGCTCGGAGCAAAAGGGGCGGCAGCGGCGAGACACACGTATTTGTACATGAAATTGAGAGAGAAGTTGAGAAAGTTTGCAGTGATGAATTCCTCTGTAAACAAAACTTGGTGGAGATCAAAGATTCATTGGGGCATTTTGTGGTCGGGAAAATGCAGGCTAATAGTAATAGATTTGGTTTCTGTTCAAGTTCCGTTTCTCCGAAATCAACTTGATTTTAGGTTCTGCTTTTTCTTTTCCCTTTTCCTTTTTTACCTTTGATTTTCTTTTGAATTTCATTATACTGTAGAATCAATGTGTAATATTTAATAGGATTTCAAATGCGTAATATACTATATTAGAAGCAAATATGGGATTTTTGCACTGCAGGGTTATACTAGTAATTAATCTTATTTGGATTATATATATAGTCGGTACGGAGTTAGACATGAGCCATGAAGCCGGCATTGGAAATGGAGAAAGTAGAAATAGAGAAAGAAACTCAGATTTGAATTAAGAGTTAGAGAATGAAACATTTCTTGTCAAGATTTAATAATTTGTTAGTTTAAACGTCACAGTCTAAATCAATTTGTGATGTTTAAGAAAAGTACTTGTGTAACTACGTATTAGAATCTGACATTAATAAAACACATTCTTAAAAACGTAATTTCATCATCTCATTTCGTATCTAACATTAATATTTATTTTTCAAACTAGAAGCTGCCAAACTATATGTAAACAATAATATATATATTTTTTGTTTTTGATTGTTAATTAAGTACGTCCTTTATGAAAATTTTAAATCTAAAAGGGAGTGCAGCTGCAGGCAGGCCGGGCCAGGAGGAGTGAAAAGAAGAGGTCTACTAACGCGCAATAATTTATGGAATTTGGGTGTCGGTGGTGGCGGACCAATTGATATTTAGTATTGTTCGATCGGGGGCAAACACGAGTCACTAAAAAAAATTTGTGGCGTTAGCATTTTCTATTTGTTTTTTTTCAAATGAAAGACATACCTGGTGTACCTTTTGTCGCAAATTATTTGTTTCATTGGTAATATGGAAGTTTCATAATCTTCAAGATACGAAATCAACCTAAAGCGTGAAATTTTAAACATAGAATACAATTTGTTTTAAGTTATGGTATATAAGTCTACTCACCATAAAAACTAGTTTATGAAGTAAGGTTATCCTTGTATTATCATAAGATACTTTGATAATAATTTAGTAATTGAGACTGTTAACAGTTTCTGATTAATTAAGCTCGTAGTGTGATGAGCGTGGAAAATATTTTAAAATTGAAGATAAAATAAAGGAGTAATAAAATATGAAAGTTATCAAAGCGAGTGTGCTAATTTTTTAAAATTGTACATATGTCATGCTTTTGAATGAACTAGTAAAAATAACGTGCTAATGTACGTAATCATTGAAATTCTAGTTTGCAAAAAATTACAAAGTCATTCGGGCTATGTATACTTTTTAAGTAATTTATAATAAAAATATATAATAAATATTCATTTAAATTCAATACACTAAGCATTTCAACAAAAAAAAAAAACACTAAGCACCGAAATCATATATATATATATATATATATATATATATATATATATATATATTAAATGATAAACTATCAAATCCTTTGAGTGAACTAATTTTAACATTACTTGTGATTTTGAACTATCAACTTAGGAGCTTTTTTGTTGGGATAAGTCCTATCTAACGGCAGGATAGCAGGACCTAAGTGTTAGATGAAGCCATAATTAACACGTGACTAAATTTGAATGGAATATTTGAGAATATTCTATCGAAAATTAGCTAAGAGGATGAAAGGGAGTAAGCGTGTAATTTAATAAATATTTATTTTAATATATCAAGTTTGCCTAATCTATAGATATAAATATGTATTCATGAAATAATGTGAAAAAATAATAATTTAATAATATAGTTTTTGGTTTGACCTTTTATTGTTTTACGAAGAGTTATGCATGTTAGATAATATAATATTGTGTCTCGTATATTATTCAATAATAATAATATGATATAGATCAGTTATTACTTTAAAGGGATCTTTAACAGCAGATAATGATACATGGATGAATTATAGTAGAACTCTAATTTTTACTTTACAAAGAAATTTTAGTTCTATTTAATTATGTGTTTCTAAAAATTAATATAAAATTATTTAATTATCCTTAAATAAAGATTATTGAAAATATTATTTTAGGAAACTAAATGAACGATTATTTAAAAAATTATAAATATAATATTTAGTATATAATATAAAATATGTATCAAAAAGAGATTCATAATTCCAATTAGATTAACACGTGAAAGTTTGATCAAATAAGTAGAATCTATGTTTTAAAACCCGGCCGGTCCGACCGGTGACCAGCAGCCTGTCCGGTCCGGGTGACCCATTAAAACCGCCTGTCAATTGAACCAGTGGGAACCAGTCAAAACCGGTCAATTGACCGGTTAAACCGGTCCTGGTCGGACCGGTTGACCACTGGTTCAATGTTTTTTTTTTTTTTTAAATAGGTTGACCACTAATTGCGTTTTTAACTTTTTAAGTTTTTATTTCTTAGTTTTTCAACCCAATTTTTGTGAATGCTGCTTCTCTTCTCAAGTTCTCAATTTTTTTCTCAAATTGGTAGGGTTATTACTTTATAGCTTATATTATTATCATAAACTAAAAATTTCATTATTTACAGTGGCAAACAAATGAAGAGATCCTATGATCCAATTGATTATGAAAGCATTGACAAAGTGGAATTTTGGGTGGTTGATGAGGATCCGAGTGGAGAGCTTGATGCTGATGAGATAGAAGATATGCTTGAACAAGAATTATCTAATGAGAATTTGCAGCCATCTCGAGGTTACATAAGAAACTATTTACTTTTACTTGTCATATTACCTACCTATTTACTATGTCACTTTATTTAATTGCATTCTTTTTATTTAGGTGTTGAAGATGACACATATAGGATCACTGATCATATTGATCTGGCAACTTATGCTGCCGGGACCTCGGATTCCAATGATGGTGAAGTGGCAACAAAGGAATCAACTCATTGATGAAGATGATGATGATTAAAGAGTTGGTCATTAGCATTTTAATATGACTTTGTTAAGATACTTTATGATGGATTGTTTGAATTGTTTCAAGTTAATTTCATTTGGACTCTATCATGTAGTTATTATTCGGGATAATTGTTGATTTTGTTGTCTATTTGTCTTATTTTGATGGATGTTGTAATGTGTTAGACTTTGGTGAGTTTTTTAATTTTTGAGTTGGTTGATGCAATTATTTTACATAGTTGATGGAATGATGGTTGAAATTTTATTTTATATTTTTTGGTATATTTTTTTAATTTTTTTATATTATTTTGTTTATTTTTCTATATTTTTTTAATATTACTAATATTATATATATTTAAATATAATTATTACGTAATTATGACGTTATACCGGTTCGACCGGTGGTCGAACCGGTCGAACCCCTGACCAGTAAGGCCTCCGGTTCGACGTCCGGTCCGGGTTTTAAAACATAGAGTAGAATTAAAGTTTGATTTGAATTAGGATAAAATTTGATTAGAATTTGATTTGATATTAGATTTACCAAAATTACATATTTACCCATTCACTAATGATTATTTAAAAGATTATGAAAGGTTATTTTAGGCCATTAATAAGTTTCAAAAAACTCAAAAGTCTTACTCGTACTTTTATAATATATATAGATAGATTTAATTAATGAGGATTTGTTGAATTTTGACTTGTGAATAACTCGTAGGCTAATCTGACAGTTGGCTGTCAGATTAATATGGGCATACAGCCTATGTTTTAACCACACAATATTACACGGGGATTTAAAGGAATTGAGTCCACTAATTAAACAATTAAGACTAATTAAAATTAAAGTTAACACTATATACTTTTAAATAATATTTGTTTTGACCCATAATTTAATCCAGCTTTTTCTTAATAGTCCTTTTATATTCTAATTCTATGGTTTTGTACAATATTATTAAATAAGTATGTTACAAAAAAAAATTATAAACCATAAATCCTAAATCCTAAACCCTAAACCCTAAACCCCTAAAACAAAACAATGATTAGGGGTTAAAAAACACAAATTTAAAAATTAGGTGGTAAAATACAAATGGCTTCATATGTTAGGGATTAATTGCAATTATTTCTAAACTAAAAAGTGTAATGGTTAGGGATATTACGTTATTTAATTAATTTTAATCATGTGGGGCCACTATTTTTCTCTTATGTAGCGTATTTTAATTTTAATTATCTATTTAGTGGGCCCAATCCCTTCTAAATCTCCCGTCTAAGTGGTTAAAAAATGGACTGTATACCATTAATCTGACAGTGGTCGTCAGATAATAATTTTCCTTTACTTTAATTGTTTATGCAATTATGTCAGCCTAAAAATACTTTTCATTACTGACCTAGCATGTCATGTATTAAGTATTAACCATGTTTTATGGTTTTCTTACAGTACTTGCATCCCTTAGTTCTACTTGTTAGGGTTGTGACGATATTTCTTGTAATAAATTACAATTCTGGCTAAGAATGTGATAGTCAACGTACACCATATATAGTAAAAGTCATGCATATTAAAACAACACGCCTAACATGTTCAAGTTGCACCCAATATCATAATTCATAACCAAAATACAGATCCTTATTAAGAGTCGGGAAATACATAAATTATAGGGGGAAAAAAGATTTCGTCGGTTGTTGAAAATTCCAACTCCGCTGCTGTAGTATATGTATATCTGGAAACTTCTGATAATTGAAAGTGGATTAGTAATTGGTGAAGAGTGAACTAAACTTGCAATGTACTACGTGGAAATCCAACGGACGGAACTGAACTTCACAATTACTACTACTGTCACCGAAATTCACGTCAGGTATTTCAATTTGGTCCTCAGTCCTCACCTTTATTACACAATCACGTGGCTCATGTGACAAATTAAAGCTATCTATGGCTTTGCTCTTTAAGCCTGCCGAGTTATACACTAACGATGCACGGACATTTCTAAAATTTCTATCATGTCGTATCGTATTCGATATTCGTGTTAGACACTTTTCTAATATAAAACATCAAAACAAATCTATGTCGCCGTATTTGTATCCGTATTTCATAAGTTATACATCACTCTTTCATAAAAATAAAATGTGAGAGGTACTAAAATTATACATGACGACTCATTAATTTCGAGTTTTTTTCTTTAACTTTATTATTTCTTTTATATTCATTTTCATTCATTAATAGGTTCTTCTTTTAAAATCATTTGTGATATAAAGCGGATCTGATGGCCAGCTAATGAAAATTTGGGGCACTACATCGAAAAAATCAATATATACAATAAAAAAAGGATTCTATTTGTATTCTGAATAAAGAAGTTGTCGATCGGTGAGGAGACATGTACTGTTCAATAACTTCAATTTGATGATGAAAGCAGTAGGGAATATAAAAGAGAGTAATAATTTATCTGTTCATTTATTGAACATAAATTCGGGGATCTAGCTGATTAAATTGCGTGGACGTGGAGTAGCCTACTCGATCGAAGTTGCACGGATGCAGGGTCTTCACAAACTATGTCGTCTCACATTTATTTATCACGATTCTGGTAAGATACATATATATTACAAAAGGAGCTAGCTAGGGCCCAATAAAACAAAATATATATCAAATGATCACCTTTGATTATTGCATGTTGCAACTTCTAACAAACATAATCACTAAGATCAAGCCAAATATATAACAATTAATAGGGATTTAAAGCAGCATAAGAACGTGGCGACCCTACTGAGGATATCGAAGTACGACCAGATTCTGATAATTCGAGAGAGTTTCTTCGAGTGTGGCCACTGCAAGGCATCCAATTGAACGATCTCTGGTCGCCACATGGCTTAGCTTTGGAAAAGAATGCATGGCATTCGCCCGGTGATCTTTGGGCCGGAAGTCCCGGTATGCAATTCATTCTTACATCCAGCACTTTTTTCTTGATCAACTTCCAACATTCCGGGCCGACACTTGTGAAATAATTATTGGACAGAGTTAGGTTTCCCAAATTGGGTAGCTTGCATACAAGCTCTGGTACAGGCCCATATAGCTGATTTTGGCCCAAGTTGAGAATCTCCATCTGGCCCAAACAGGCAAATGATTTTGGTATTGGGCCAGTCAAGGAGTTCCGGCTCGCATCGAACACTGTGGCCTTCTCTAAAAGCCCAATTTCACACGGCAAGCATCCAGACAATTGGTTGTTTAATAAAAGTATTTCAACAAGTCTCTTACCTGCTTGGCCAATGCTTTTAGGTATTGGGCCGGTGAATTTGTTGTTGGCTAGAGTTAAATAAAGGGCCGGGCTTGAGCCCAAATTATCAGGGAGTTTTTGCATGAAATTGTTGTTATTGATGAAAAGGACATCAACATCTAGCACGAATACCTGGGGTGGGACCACACCAACAAATTGGTTGAACCTTAGGTCCAAGAAGGTTAATTTAGTGTTACCAAGAAGTTCATAGGGGAACTCACAAGTGTACTTATTGTTGCTTAGGTCTAACTCATACAAGTACTTGATCTTGGAGATTTTCAAGGGGAATGCACCTTTGAAATTGTTGGAATTTGCATGGAAAACAAATATGTCCGGCAATTCATCGATGAATCCGCCGAGGCTGAGCTCTGGACCGTCGAAGTTGAAGCTGTTGAATTGAACTCCGGCGAGGACCGTTTGGTTGTAGTCGAGGAGGATGTCACAAAAGAAGCCTTTGTATTTGCATATATCTGTACCGACCCATGTCTTGGTGATGCCTTGAGGGTCATACTTAATTTTCTGTTTGAATTTTTGAATGACAGGATAGACTATCTCGAGACGTTGGCTCTCGAACATAGGTGGCGGACGTGGTGGTGGGGGACACGGTGGTGGCGGTGGTGGAGGACAATCTTGGTATTCAGGAGGCGGAGAGTAGTTGCCACCACCGCCCCCGCCCCCGCCCCCGCCAATAATTATCTCCAAGGCTTCTCTACCTTTGCCAAGTGTTGAATCATCATGTATGATTTGATTGTGGTGCAAACATGTTACATGAAATAAAACATTGGCCAGTAGAATTAAGGCTAGAGAAGGATTAGAAGAGATCATCATCTCATCTCTCTCGCACTGATCAGTTGTGTTTTGAAATGATGAGATTCAATCACAACATTTTTGGTCAATAAAAAGAGGTCTGCTGAATAATTATTGGAGTAGCTCACCGTCACGGGCTAACACTAAGCTAGTAGGAATGTTTTGTCCGGAAGTGGACGGTTGTTGGCCTCTCATTTTCTTGGGGAGCTTTTCATTTCAGAGCAGCTTGTTTGTTTTCAATTATTACAAATAGTATAGTGATTAAGCTTGAAATCATGAATACAATATTGGCGGGATGAATACAAGATTGGCACAAAAAGTCCTCAGATGATATATATATATAATGACACAGAAAATTCTATAGAGAGCATGCGAAATTTGGAATGTGGAACCTTTTTTTCTTTAATCTTGTCCAATCTAGTTCCTGCAAGCTGGTTTTAGAATTTTATATGCCGCCCCTACGTAAGTTGGAACATTTTAGCATCTTATTTTTTTCCATTCTTTTTTTTTTCTAGGTTTCGGTACTGCAGAAGTTCAATTGAAGGCAACTCTCCCCACCGTAAACTTTGTTTAATGAATATAGTGTCTCATCCTACTAGACCAACTAAATTTTGGTATTTTAGCATCTTATTAGAGCTCTAACAAACACAGAAAAGACAAGTGAAAAGACGCCACTGTAGAAGAACTTGAATGTAAATTCCAACTCGATCGTGTAATTGAATAATTGTAATTGATAAAAAATGATTGGTTAAAGACAAATTAGGTATAGAGCAGAGAACGGCAAAATTCCAGTTTCTGAAAAATAACTTGTTCCTCTTCCACCAAGAAGCTGGGCGGCCTGAGGAATTGAAAGCTGAATTCCCTGCACAGGTGTGAAAGCCAGATCTATTCGAAGAAAGTCCAGAAGTTGCATAATTTGTGTCAAATTTCTTGGCAACTTTAGCAGAGTGTCTGCCCTGAGTCCCTGACCAACTGATACACGCCGCTTATTAATTATTAGCATTCCATATCCTTCCCCAAGTCCATCGCCTAATGAGCTCTCATCTATTACTCCAAACTGCATCGATTTGCTCGCTTCCTCATCTCTGCAATACCATATCTTTTCGTCCTATTCCTTAACCTCTTACCGCCTCTTTTCTTCGTTTTAGGCCCAAGATCAGGAACCGTAATACGATTAGCCTGTCTGGCAGAATGCGCTCTTGTCATTTCTCTATCATTTCTGAATCTTTGAACGAAACTCTCTCCCTTTTCCTCCAGATGGATATCCTCCATCACAATCTACACGCGCAGCAAGAGTAGCTTTTTCAGCCAAAATCCGACAGGGCACGCAGCTGGCTTTCTCAATGAAGTAGTAAGGAGTGCTCTGGCATACCTCCGTTTCTTCAAGATAACCACCAACAAATTACGTTGCAGAACAAAATCCAGCCATGTTTTCCTTTTTTCCACCCAGAAGAAGAACATCACATGAAGGCATATTTGCTAATGCCGAGAGACGACCAGCTGTTCCCAGATGCTTTGCAGCTATGCCACTTCCCACTAAAGCAGACAGATTCGGAGCAATATAATCTACTTGAGTCCATCTCCACAAAAACAACCACCTTTTCCTTTGACTGAATCTAGATTCTAGAGCAACAGCTCTCACGCGCATCAATTGTCTTTTGCAACACAGCATCCCCAAGGGCTTGCCCCTCGTACTTGATCCTGTAACACAAATTACGATAGCAATTGCAAAGGGTAAAGACCTTGTAGATCAATAAGTGTCGGATCCACTTCGTTCCCAATCTTTTTCACAACCCTAGCGTAATCAATTGGATGATGACCAGATATTCAATTTCTGGAAATTTTGACTGATACTTGCCGCCGATAAGATCTATTCATCTATATCAATTATCAACCGAATATATATATATATATAAGCATTACACTCAATTGTCAACCCGTATATTTCCCGATCTTCATCTTCTAAAAAACACTTCTCGAGTGCTTCAACTTTCTTCATATTATCTTAGTATATATATCGCTGAAGGTCATCGTCATCTGCTTCCATGCACCCCACAACATCGACGATCGATTTCGATAGCGGACAATTCCAGTTCATCTAAATCCCCCAGAATTGTACAATCCGCCATTTTTCTTTCTGATACGAAGCAAGGATATGTTACTGCAGATTCTAATAAGATATGTTACTCATAAAATATCTCTCTCTGTTGGAGTAATATTGGTGGTTATCGGATCAAATTAATTAATGGTTAAAAATAAGAATAAATATAAATTCACAATATGTCAATTAATTGTTAAATTTCTAAAATTACTTATAAAATATTATATAATATTCAATTATCTTTCTAATATAAAATTCAGAAAAAAAAATTCAATTATCTTTCTAATATAAAATTTAGAAAAAAAAAAGTGGAATATATGAATATTCTCCTATTTATGATAATTCTTTCCATCACGTCATCAAATCAAGCAAAAATCGGAAATAACGATATCCTCCCTCCTTGTCCAACGGCAAATCCGGCAAAGCGAATCCAATTATTCCAAAAAACCTAATGTTATTAGGCACTCGCCCCTCGCGCAACATTTTCTCGTCATCCTACCAAAACTTTTCCTTCTTTACGCGCCGTCTAAAATTTACCCACAGACCAAATTCAGTTGCGTGCTCTTCTTTGCTCAGGCATTTTAACAAACTCATTCCACTAAGAAAACGTTTCTCCTCTAATCCTCACTTTCTTTCGCGTTCTTCATCCACATCTACAACAATGGGATCGCTCCCCGCTTTCGATGAGATTCTGCAGTATCCTATCGCTAGTCGGGACGAGTCTGTGGTTGATAATTATCACGGTGTTACGGTACCCGATCCTTATAGATGGTAAGATAGGTGTGCTTGAAAATCTTTTTGTGAGAAATCATTTTATTTTTTGGCATTTTGAATCCTGAAATTCAATTGCATAAAAACTACTTATATTGTCTTCTTTTTTCTCCATAATTTTTGTAAATTTTGGTTCCATGCCTTTGGATTATTGGTCAATTTGATCCTGATTAAACCTTCTTAATTCTACGAGACTTGGTGTCGCAGAATTCTTAGTGATTTCTTCTTCTCCTGTTTTAGGCTTGAGGACCCTGATTCCGAGGAGACAAAAGAATTTGTTGAAAAGCAGGTGAAATTGACGGAATCTGTGCTTAAAACCTGCGAAACAAGAGAAAAAATACTTGAAAAGAATACCAAATTATTCGACTTCCCGAAATACAGTGCTCCATTTAGGGCTGGAGACAAGTACTTTTACTTCCACAACACTGGTCTGCAACCACAAACGGTCCTATATATTCAGGTTCTCTGTCAAGAGTTTAACTTTCTTAAACTTTTAATATGTGATTTCGTGTCATGTTTGAGTCCTGAAATTCTAGTCTTTTGATGCTGCAGGATAGTTTGGATGGCAAACCTGAAGTTTTGCTTGATCCAAACACGTTAAGTGATGATGGAACTGTGGCATTGAGTACATATTCTGTTAGTGAAGACGCAAAGTTCCTGGCCTATAGCACTAGTTCTAGTGGAAGCGATTGGGTTACCATTAAAGTTAAAAAGATTGACGATAAGAGCACTCTGCCTGACACCATTTCATGGGTAAAGTTTATGAACTATTAAGATATTGTTTAAGTAATTTATTTCTAGACATATGGTATTACGTTTACAACTTCACAAGTTCCAACTTTTTGTTAAAACCTGATGTGTATCTGTTCAATAAACAGGTTAAATTTTCAAATATTAGTTGGACTCATGATAGCAAGGGGTTCTTCTACATCCGTTATCCTACTCCGGGGTAAATGATTGCTCTATATCAACATGTCCAACTCTCATTGAATTGTTCCACCTGTAGTAATTTGTTTTTCAGATGAAACATTTAATGTTTATGCTTTGAAGGTTGACCTCTAGATTACTGCAATTTCAGAGGAAGTGCATTTTTCGCAAACTTGACCTGTCAAGAGAATAGATAAATCTTCTTAGGCCTTCGTCTCTGAATTGATGTTGACAAACTATGTATCATGTATGTTCATTTTGCATCTTTTCAATTTAAGTTACTTGTGATCGTCATGTTAGTTAATTTGTTTTAAAGGGATGGAGACAAGTTGGATGCCGGCACAGAGACCGATGCCAATCTGAACCATGAAATGTATTATCATTTTTTGGGTACTGATCAGTCAGAAGATATCTTATGCTGGACTGATCCCGACAATCCTAAACACACACGCGGAGCTGTTGTCACAGAAGATGGAAAGGTACTAAACACGTTGACAACTACACATATTGGTTATTGGTTTTGTTGTAGAAAATATTGCAGCAATGTTTTTATGTGTTTGATTTCATGATGAGCAAACATGCACAAGAATATTGCCTTCTTAAAAGTGCCAATGTATAATATATTCAAGCAAATAAGAAATAATGATATATTTTTAGAATATTGACATTATCTAATCAAGTTTTAGCTTGTGACGTAGTGATGGTTTAATTGTATCATAATGATGTATTAGATCTTCTTCCATTCAAAAGAACAGATTTTTTTACTTTTAACAATTATTCGATGTGATAGAGAAAGACCTTAATCAATTATCCAATACATGCCAAAGGACAAGTTAAATCTGGTTATGGATGATAATTCTGGGTTGAATCTGTTGAATAGTGCTCCAGTGAGTACACTAGCACAACCTAACGCAACAGAAGAACGTTTCATGTTTTTCAATGTAGACATAAATATTTTGGTTTAAGCCCATTGATAGTCTTGTTTTGATACTTTGATATATTTAAGCTTCCAATATATGATCCACTTTTCTATTAACTGGTTTCTCTTTATTTCTTGGGAATTTGCAGTATGTTCTAATGCAGATTCATGAAAGCTGTGATCCTGTCAACAAGGTTTATTACTGTGACTTGTCAGCGCTACCCAAAGGACTTGAAGGTTATAAAGGAACAAAGGAATTACTTCCTTTTGTCAAGCTAGTTGATAACTTTGAAGCTTCGTATGACTATGTTGCAAATGATGACACTCTTTTCACCTTCCTCACTAATAAGGATGCCCCAAGATACAAGCTAGTGCGAGTTGATCTAAAAGAACCTAGTTCTTGGACAGAATTAATTAAAGAAGATAAGAAAGATGTGCTCGAATCTGCTTCAGCTGTAAACAGCAATCAGATTGTAGTGAGTTATTTGAGTGATGTGAAAAATGTGTTGCAAATAAGGGACTTGAACACAGGTGACCTTTTACACCATTTACCACTTGACATTGGAACAGTATCTGAGATTTCTTGTAGACGTAAACACAGCATGATCTTTGTTGGGTTTTCAAGCTTTCTTGTCCCTGGAATTATATATATGTGCAACTTAGAAGGTGACGTCCCAGACATGAAAATCTTCCGGGAAATAGTTATCCCTGGCTTTGACAGGACTGAATTTGAAGCCAACCAGGTGAATACTTGTTTGTTGTTATATATATATATATATATATATATATATATATATATTGGCTTCAATTTTTCTTTTTAAATTAGATCATTCTGCTCATCAAATTCTATAGCCATGCAACAACCATGTCCATATCTGTCTTTGGTGAGCTTATAAGTTTTTGAGAACATGTCTTAAGATGTTTCAACGTGTTTAGTAAATACTTTTTCTATGGACCTTATAAACTTTTAAAATAAGATGTTAGCAGCTGATTAGCTCCTTTTAAAAAGAAGGGGGGGGGGGGGGGGGGGGGGGGGGGGGGGAATCCTAATTTACTTGTTTAAGATCTTAACAATCTTTTTTAGTTCGTTTATTTTTTTTCAAAAATTCGATCCTTGTCATTGCAAGGAGTCGAACCCCAGACACAATCTTTTTTAGTTATGACCGTTTAATTACACAATTTCCATGATTAATACCCTTTAGGATATTATTTTTTCAGACACTTTAAGATAAGGTCCAAGCATTTTACATATCTTATAATATTTGGGAGCTTATGACTCCATTTAGATAAGCTTAGCAAAATACCCGTAGATTCTAATCACTGGAGTCAAATTGGTGACAGGATAAAGTGGGATTTCAACTTCTAGGGTGAAATTTGCGATGATCCTAATTCTCATGGATAAAAAAATACTCATATAATGTGAAGTTAATTGTCTAGGCTTTCTTACACAGATTTCAATATTCTTTCCAATGAAATTGGTCCCTGTATGTAGCAGGTTTTGGAGGTTTTTGCATTGAAACAACTCAACTTTTATATTTCTTATAAGTTATTTTATTTGTCCATTTCTTGATCAGTAAATTCCTTCTTCAGGTTTTTGCACCAAGTAAAGATGGCACTAAAATCCCGATATTTATTGTGGCTCGAAAAGGTCTTTCCCTGGACGGGTCACATCCCTGTTTACTATATGGATATGGTGGATTTAATATCAGTCTTCCACCATATTTTTCTTGTGTGAATATTGTGCTTCAAAAGCATTTAGATACTGTCTTCTGCATAGCAAACATACGTGGAGGAGGAGAATATGGAGAAGAATGGCATAAAGCTGGTTCGCTTGCAAAGAAACAGAATTGCTTTGATGACTTCATATCAGCTGCCGAGTATCTTATCTCTGCTGGTTACACACAGCCCAAGAAGCTGTGTATTGAAGGTGGAAGCAATGGCGGTCTTCTTATTGGGGCTTGTATTAATCAGGTATCATATTTTTCATACTCTTCTTATGCACACAACTGAGCTGTTCAACTGAAAACTTGGAAAATCTTGTGACTGCAGAGACCTGATCTTTTTGGTTGTGCTCTCGCTCATGTTGGTGTTATGGACATGCTAAGATTTCACAAGTTTACCATTGGTGAGAAGATGCTTTCAATGGAGGGAAGTATATTAGATTTTTTTATATGTTTCTTACACTTTCTGTTTCATTGCATTCACCCTCCAAATTAGGTTATGCATGGACCTCAGACTATGGCTGTTCAGATAAGGAGGAAGAGTTCCACTGGCTAATCAAGTGAGCTATTTTACTTCATTAGGATCACAAATTAGATTATACATACAAATGAACTTAGTCCTGCTTTGCCTTGTTCTTACTTGAAGTATCTCTTTGGAATTTTACTTTTGGTTAATGAAATATAGCATAAACATGGTTCTTATTTTTCGGTTTCTTTTGGCTTATAGCAGTAAGCTTTTACGGACTTATCATTGTTAGTGTAAATAAATTAAATTAATGGATTTTTATGAACACATTATTGCTTTTTTCTGTAACCCATAACCCAGAGTGCTTTTATTTTCTTTTAGTCATTAGATGCATCCAAAGTTTGCTAAGTTGTCTTTTAATATTATTTTTAATAGGTACTCACCTTTGCATAATGTGAGGAGGCCGTGGGATAAGCCCTCTGATAAGGTTATCCAGTATCCACCCACTATGTTATTGACAGCTGACCATGATGATCGCGTCGTTCCACTGCACTCACTCAAGTTATTGGCGGTGAATATTTTATCAACTGAAATTGTTAAACTCTATTTTGTTTTCATCAAAAAACTTTTTTCTTTCCCTAGTTTATGTGTAAACTATTTCGTGATCCTTGTTTGTGCTCTTCACTACAGTCAATAGCGTAGTATAGAATTGTGAAAATTATGCTAATTGGTGAAAACGTTATTTGTCAATACAGATTATGATTCTTTTTCCAATGGAATAAATTAATAACTACTTCTAGGGTATTTTAATCGAACATCATAGTTATATAATACCATCATTTTCTGAATCACTTATTTTTGTCCTTGTAGACCCTGCAACACGTTCTATGCACAAGTGTGGAGAAAAGTCCTCAAACCAATCCAATTGTGGGGCGCATAGAACAGAAGGCTGGACATGGGGCTGGAAAACCTACTCAGAAAAAAGTAACATTCTTCACTTTCTAGCAAGCACTTAATTGTATTCTAATTAATGAATTAACCTTGATTTCTGTATTTCAGCTTGAAGAATGTGCAGACAGGTACAGCTTCATGGCTAAGGCTCTGGGTGCATCTTGGATTGACTAAACGATGCTAATATCAGCAAAAAAATCTAGTGGTAAGTGAAAGATTCTTATTTATTATAGCAGTTCATCCTAGGAGGACGTGTGAATTCTAGGGTCGATCATTGTTTTACAAGTTTGTATTTCATTCTATCATTTATGTCTCATTTTTCTCGAGTCCCATTGAACGACTCGTTTGCTAGCTTGCTTTGAATGGCATCGAGCTTCATTCAGATGACATTAACTGGTTCTTTTACGGTTTACCAATTAGTGACTGTATTTTTTGTATAGGATACTTCATTGAACTTAATTTCTTAATATGAAATTAACTATATAATTATCATGTTAGATAAAGTTATTCGTCTATTTTGCATTTTTGCTATTTGAAAAGTAATGGGTATTATTTTGACAAATATTTAACTCTTACATCCATTTTTAAGGCCTCGTTTATATGTTATGTGCTTATAATTCTTTTATTATAAGTTGCGGAATACTATTTTATTTTTAAGATTTTAACGTACTTCCTTAATTCTTATTAATTGCATACTATTAACATTTTAATATTATTTTTCTTCAAAATACTTTTAGATTTTATTTTTAAATAAGACCTAACATGTTATGGAGCTAGATTAACATATTTGAAAATTTATACGGTATTAAAACCCAAAAATGCTGAACATCCTGCACAAATTGTAGACAGTAGACAAGTAGTGTGAAAATAGTAAAAGCTGTTGATTCTTGCTCCTCAAGTCTATTTATTAATCAAATACATCAAATAGTCACGCTCTGCTCAAGACAAATGCAGATTCCCAGAAAGTCAGAAATTTTTATTTAGTAGGTTCTGGGCCTTCTGGCAAATTTGTTGCTCCTCAAGTCCACCAATGACTAAAATAATGGAATTATGCGCATTCGCAGTATTGTGGACCAGCTTTTAGTAGTATTGCGAGATAGATCAGAGCATTAATTCCACTAAAATTCGTAATCTCTAATTTAATATTTTTACATAACCAAACATGGAAAAGATTTGTTATTTCCCCGACGTTGATTTCAAAATAAATAATTTCAACTGAAAGCTCTTTAACTGCAGTTATTTAACAGAACGATGTAAAATAAAGAGTATTCAACATGAGTGTATTCGTCATTAGAAGGAAACAACCTTACCTGATTGCAAAGACTTTTCAAAGTACAATTTGAACACGTCTGTCTTTCTGTCTGCCCTCTTGACTTACATTACATGGGTCTTCCCCAAGAATAAAAGGGAGCATTGTAAACAACTTTTCCATCTCTAGCAGAAAAGAAAAAAATACTTGTTTCAAGTCGAGCTCTGTCTACACACCATGAGTAATTCGAAACCCCATCAATTATTACACATTTATTTCCTTCCAATGATGGCTCCAGGCCACATGATTCCGATGATAGACATAGCCAGGCAATTTTCCAGGCACGGATCAAAATCAACAATCATCACAACACCACTCAATGCATCTCAAATCTCTCAAACAATTGAAAGAGACAGAAAACAGGGCTTTGAAATCAGCATTTCCATCATCAAATTCCCCTGCCAGGAAGCAAACCTGCCTGAAGGCTGCGAGAATCTCTCCTCCACCACGACTACCGCAATGTCTCTTAATTTCATGAGGGCCATGGATTTACTCCAAGAACCAGTTGAACATCTTCTGCAAGAAGGTCATCCTGATTGCTTTGTTGCTGGAGCTTTCTTCTGGTGGGCTTCGGAGTTGGCTCTCAAGCTTAATATTCCACGTTTAACCTTCTACGGGACGGGTTTCTTCCCGATGTGCATTTACAAGACATTGAAAGAACAGAAAACTCATGAAAATGTTGGATCAGATTCTGAGGAATTTGTTGTGCCTGGCCTCCCTGACATGATCAAGGTTTCACGAAAACAACTTCCTGACAATATAAGAGATCCAGATAAGAGCCCGTTGGCTGAGTTGGCGGAAAAGGTCTTGCAATCAGAATCCATAAGCTATGGAATGATTGTAAATAGCTTTTACGAGCTCGAACCTGGTTATGCAAGACATTATAAGGAGATCACTGGGAAAATGGCCTGGAACATTGGGCCTGTTTCGGTTTTCAATAAGAGCAATGAGGATAAAACGAATAGAGGCATAGCAGCAATATCCCCCCATGATTGCCTTAGTTGGCTTACCTCCAAGAAACCCAACTCAGTTGTTTATATCTGTTTCGGTAGCATGGCGATTTTTTCAAGTGCTCAGCTGCTTGAGATTGCAAAGGGTTTAGAAAATTCAGGCCGAGAATTCATATGGGTAGTGAAAGAAAAGGGCAAAGATGAAATCGATTGGTTGCCAGAAGGATTTGAAAGAAGAATGGAAGGGCGTGGGTTGATAATCAAAGGGTGGGCCCCACAAGTTCTAATTCTTGATCATGAGGCTGTTGGGGGATTTGTTACACATTGTGGGTGGAATTCATTGCTTGAAGGAGTGGCGGCTGGTGTACCGATGGTGACATGGCCGTTGTCGGCTGAGCAGTTTTTTAATGAGAAATTGGTGACGGAGATTCTGCAGACAGGAGTTGCTGTGGGGGCTGAGGAGTGGACTAAACGGACAGATGAGAGAGAGCCGATAAAGGCTGAGAAGATTGAGAAAGCAGTGAATCAATTGATGAGTGGGGAAGAAGCTGAGGGAATGAGAAGCAGAGCGAGAGCGTTAGGAGATATGGCCAAAAGGGCTGTTGAAGAAGGGGGATCATCAGACAATGATTTGAAATCTTTACTGGAAGGGATTAGGAATTATCATCCTTGAGGCAATTTGTACTTTTCATTATTTTCAAATTACGTGACATTTGTATCACAAGTAGTAGTATAATGTTTCTTGTTTGAACATCTTATGTGTGTGTACTTTTGAACCAGAGAATTTGTCAATTGAAAAAAGCCGCAAGGCATAGCTTTAGCCAATGCTAATCTAGATATTTGATTCAGAAATTCGGTAGATGATATTGGAAGACTAATTGGAGATCTCCCTGCTTGTGGTGATAGATCTCAGAAGCCAGAAGGTATTACTTATTAGGCAAAAATCTTGAAATAAGGTCAATAGATTTCAAAACTGTTAACCGTGTGCTTAAATTTGGTGGATTTAGTTTTGACCCAACCCAAAAATTCTTGGGTTTGTTTGTTAAGTTATATTAATATTGTATTTAATTTCTAGTCCATTAATTGGTTTCTTGAGAACCAGGCAAATATATGGGTAAGAGAACATAAAACAGATTGTATTGTTCTTGTTTTCACCATAGTGGAAACCTTTATCTCTGTTGGAGTTGAGATGGTTCCTTAACAGCGCATTTCCATGTCGTGTGAGCTTAGTTCGGTCAGGTCAGGCAAGCAGGGGCATACCATTCATACATATACTCTTTATCCCCAAACCACATGGATCCTCTGCTTCACTCAAGCTGAGCAGATGAATGAGAACAGAATTGGAAATCTCCATTCCCATCACTTACATTGCCCATGTTCATTGTTTATAGGAATAATTACGAAAAAAAAACCCCACAGCTTAGGTTTATGTTCACAAACATCATTAAAACTATACAAGTACTCCTTGAGTTTTTACGCTGTTTACATTCTTATCTTGAAACATTACAAAACTTAGTCGCAAAACACTACGAATATCCTCTAAAACTAACGGAAAATAGTTGACTTTTTAATGTTTTAAGGTTTCATTAGTGTTTACGAATATTTTGCAAATCTCAGGAGACTATCCATAGGGTACAAAAATTTAGTGGTTTTGCCGTAAAAAACACAACCTTAGGGGTTATTCGTAATTAACCGTTGTTTATATATTCTTTATCTATACCGTTATTTGTATGTATAAATTTCCTGCACCTCAACTCCACCAGTGACTAAACCAATGGAAATTATAAACACTATCTTGTTTTTGATGCTTGAAAGTTATATGATGTATTTTAGTCCAACTTCTGGGTGTCGTATATGCAAGGACAGAGCACTAATTCCAACAATGACGAATAATTTCTTGCCCATCAATCGTCAATCCTAGAAAAGCACGTCTTAATCATTAGAAACAAACACCAATTGCTCAGCAAGACAAAGATTGTCAAAGTAAATTACAATTCGAGCACGTCTCCTTACATGGTTTTCCAAAGAAAAAATCAGTGAGAAAAATTCACGATAAATAATATGAAATTTCACCCATAGGGTTGTAAGTATCATCCACTTCTCTCCATCTCTAGCAGAAAAAACTTTTTCACTTCAAATCAATTCAGCTACACACACTATGAGTAACTCAAACTCTCATCGATTACACATTTATTTTCTTCCAATGATGGCGCCAGGCCACATGATTCCAATGATTGATATAGCCAGGCAATTTTCCAGGTACGGAGCAAAATCAACGATCATCACAACACCTCTCAATGCATCTCAAATCTCTCAAACAATTGAAAGAGACAGAAAACAGGGCTTTGAAATCAGCATTTCCATCATCAAATTCCCCTGCCAGGAAGCAAACCTGCCTGAAGGCTGTGAGAATCTCTCCTCCACCACCACAACCGAAATGTCTCTGAATTTTATGAGGGCTATGGATTTACTCCAAGAACCTGTCGAAAATCTTCTGCAAGAAAACCATCCTGATTGCATCATTTCAGGAGGTTTCTTCTGGTGGACTTCTGATCTCGCTATCAAGTTCAATATTCCCCGGCTGGTTTTCTATGGAACTGGGTCTTTCCCTATGTGCATTTACAGGACTTTGGAAAAGACCAAAGCTCATGAAAATGTCGGATCCGAATCTGAACAATTTGTGGTTTCTGGCCTGCCGGATGTGGTAAGGATTTCTAGGAGACAACTTCCTGATGTGGTAAAAAATCTGGATAACAATCCGTTGGCTGAGACAATGAGAAAAGCCATCGAGTCAGAATTCATAAGCTATGGAATAATAATGAACAGCTTTTACGATATGGAGCCTGATTATGCAGCACATTTTCAGGAGATGACTGGGAAGAAGGCCTGGCATATTGGCCCTGTTTCGGTTCTCAATAAGACCGATGAGGATAAATCTGATCGAGGTAAAACAGCAATATTCAGCCATGATTGCCTGAGTTGGCTCAGCTCCAAGAAACCAAACTCAGTTGTTTATATTTGTTTCGGGAGTATGTCGATATTTTCAAGGGCTCAGCTGATTGAGATTGCAAAGGGGCTGGAAATTTCAGGCCGAGAATTCATATGGGTCGTGCGAGAAAAGGCAAAAACAGAGATTGATCATTGGCTGCCGGAAGGATTTGAAACGAGGATCTCGGGACGTGGGTTGATAATCGAAGGGTGGGCCCCACAGGTTTTGATTCTTGATCATGAAGCTGTTGGAGGATTCGTCACACACTGTGGGTGGAATTCTCTGATTGAAGGAGTGGCGGCGGGTGTGCCGATGGTGACGTGGCCGCTGTCGGCTGAGCAGTTTTTTAATGAGAAATTAGTGACGGAGATTCTGAAGACGGGAATTCCGGTGGGGGCTGAGGAGTGGACTAAACGGACTGACGGGAGAGAGCCGATAAAGGCGGAGAAGATTGAGAAAGCAGTGAATCAATTGATGAGTGGTACTGAAGAAGAAACTGAGAATATGAGAAGCAGAGCGAGAACTTTAGGGGATATGGCCAAAAAGGCTGTTGGAGAAGGCGGATCATCACATAATGATTTGAAATCTTTACTGGAAGAAATTAGGAAATATCATCCTTGATGAGTCAATTGTGACTGCATGTAGTACCATATTGTTTGTTGTTTGAACATCTTAATTATAATTCCTACTTCTATTCTATATGCAGCTTGTAGTCAATGCAAATCTCTTAAAGAGCATAGAAATTCAGAAATTGAATTCATAAAACATGTTGGTCAAAGTCATTTGTATGATCCTAATTTGTTCCATTGAACCTCTTTTCTTGAATTTCTAATGCCTAAACTGGAACTTTTCATATATGACTTATGAATTTATGGAATCTCAATTCTCTCATCTATATATCTCATGCGTTCTTCATATTTATGACTTGTGAATTTAGGCATTCAATCCCTTTCCACTGCTCGATCAGGCCATCATTTATCTGGCTGAGACTTTAGTTAATGAATCTGTAAGTAATAAAATTGCCACAAAATTTTACCTGGCTTAATCCTTAGGATCCCTTGATTCTTGAGATGGAATAGTTTGTCAGATTGAAGCTGGCCTATCCCCTTAATTCTTGAGATCAAACATTTAGCCAGATAGTGACAATATTTCGATAGACTTTCATCTTTTATTAATTTCGAAATTTCCTATTATTTGTTAATGAAGCTAATTAACTGAAAAGATATTGAAGGAAACATGCACTATCTCATAAGTACGTACTGTGGTTTTCTGATTTATTCTCTGTCCTATTTTCTGTCCATTTTCGGTGTTTATCACTTATACACCTCAAATTTTCTCCTCTCACTCTTCTTTTTACCGTCTCTTATCCCTATTATTCAAAAAAAATCATTTTTCCATTAATTTATTCCTTAATCATATAGTTTTAATTTACTTCGATTATTTCTTTACCTATCATACTTCAGTACCTTTTTTTTGTTGCAATCGAATTTAAGTACTGAAAGTTTACATGCAATTTAATAAGTATTTATAATTTATATATTAATTTAAATATAATTAAATTGATATTTTATTATTTATTTTAAACACCCATAATCGGATCTCGCATTTAAATACGATATCCAATTTGAATTGGATTAGTGGTCAGATAAGATACTTTTCGATCTAGGATTTGCAGCAGGGTAACTGCATTTGCACTGTAACAGCCGAAAACTACGAAACTATATATACATGGGAAGATTGTATATATCTTGAGATTTGTCATAATTACATTTGGATTTCTCTTACTTTATTTGTTACATACGAGTCCTTGAAAATTATCCACATTTTGTAAAAGTTAAAAAATGACCTTAGTACCGAAAAATATTTTTTCTGAATAAAAGAAATTATAAAAGATTGTATTTTGCTCCTTCATACTTTTCAGATATTTTATCAAACAAAAGTACTGATAAGACTACTCGTGAGGGTATTTTCAAGAAAACAAATTAGAGGAAATTATAAGGGAGGACTATTTTTTTTTTAAGGATTGTAAATATTGTCAAGCTAGGACTTACATGACATAAACAAAACAAGGAATGAAGTACGTTGTAATTAATACCATAAATCTGGAGTACCAATTAAACTATAATTATTCATCCTCTCATTTATATATATATATATATATATATAGTTTTTGTGGATCAATTTTGTTATTATTGTTGTTATTATATATTGTTATGCAGCCAAAGAAGTGCCACTCCTGATTATAAGATAGAACAATAAGATAGAACTAATTGACAAGCTGAGAAGATTATAGAAAGGCAAAAAGTAAGCATACATACCCCAATATATATACCATACACAAGAGTATATATCATGATCGTGATCATGCATGGAAAATTGGAAATAAAAGAGTAGTAGTAATAGTATTATCTTCATATATAGCCATTAATCCGGCCACCACTTCTTATCTTGTGTGAACCAAACAATCCTTTAATATTTATAACATGATTTTCGATGCATGGATAAGATCAGTACTTTCACATGCATCCTATACTGCTTTAATTCTGACCTTATCTATCTCATAATTAATACATGCTCACAACTCATAAATGACATCAATGTGAGTGCTCTTGAGTCTTGAGATAGTATAAAATTAAAGTGAAATTAACTTAAAATATTTAATTAATTTATTCTCTTCAATAATTAATGGAGATGATATATTTATTTAAACATGTAGAATAAAATACTTTAAATTATCAAAAGATAACTTAGCTTTTGAAAATCAAAATGAATTACTAAAGATCTCAAGCCAAATTACTAAATAAATTAGGGTGTAAATTAACTTTTAAATTAGAATAATACTACATGATTTTGTAAATTCACTAAGAAAAATATCAAATTTTCAGAGGGCTTTTTTCTGAAAAGGAATGAACTACTTTTAAAAGCAATGAATAATATTACATTTGAGTAACGAGCAAATTTCTTTAATCCATATTATATAATAACTTATTTTCTAATCTGACCAAAATTTATAGTTTGTTTAACTTTATTTTCCTTCCCAACAACAATTACTTTTTATCCAAAAATCGACTTGAGACCATAATTCTAAATTTTGAAATGTAACGGTCACATGAGGTTTCCTAATTACTTACGTATATGAAACTTATTTTTTTAGGTTAGTACGTCTAGACTTCTGTAGTTAGACGTATTTACATATGAACCCCTTGGGTTTCAGAATTTACACACCCAATTGGAAAAAATGCCTACTATCGGTAGAACAAATCGAAATTTTAGCGAAAACTGTTTAGTTTAATGCTCCAACAAACGTTGGCAAACTATAAGAGGTGTGCAAGTGTAATTTCCAAAATTAAGGAATCTCCATATATAAATACGTCTAATCACAATGGATCAAGATGTAATTTTACACTTGTTTTTATAAGAAAATATATTTATAAACTCCCAAATATTTGCAATATGCAGGGATCAACATCGAATTTTCATAAAGTGTGGACTAAAAGTGAAATATCTAACATTAAAGAACTAAAACTGCAAAATGAATTTCCCAAAAATGAAAAAAACAGTCCTGGTAAGTTGAAAAAAGTTGAAGTAGAGTGTAGACCGTCTCTGAAAAGTATGTGACCAGCTTGACCTACAAACTCCCTTCCCCATCCCAAATTCCGAGTCTCAAGGGGCTCTCTCTCTTCTGCCATTGCCAACCCATCTCCCCATTCCCCCAATCAATCGCCATCCCCTTCTTGTCCTTTATCTCTCCTCCTGCTTCCTATAAGAACCCAAACGCCAATCTCTTTTATCTCACTTAATCAACAACAAACAGCAACACCTTCCCCGCCCTCTCCCCCTTCTTGAAACAATGGCTTCTCCTCCCAAACTCACGTTTTCCTTCGTTCTCCTTTCTTTTTTCATCCTTTCATCCGCCTCTGATATGTCCATCATCACCTATGATCGGAATCATAACATGGGCGGCCCATCGCGTCCGGAGAACGAAGTCGTGGCGTTGTACGAATCCTGGCTTGTCAAGCACGGAAAGAACCATAACGCCATCGGTGAGAAGGAGAAGCGTTTCGGGATTTTTAAGGACAACTTGAAGTTTATCGACGAGCATAACTCCGTCGATCGGCCGTATAAGCTGGGCCTCAACCGGTTCGCCGGTCTGTCGAACGAGGAGTATCGTGCCATTTTTGTGGGCGGCCGGGTAGACCGTAAAACTCGGTTGATGAACTGCAAAGCGAGTGATCGTTACGCGTTTAAGGCGGGGGAGGAGTTGCCGGAGTTCGTCGACTGGAGGCAGAAAGGCGCCGTTGCTCCGGTCAAAGATCAGGGCCAATGCGGTAAGGGTTTTACCATGCTAGATTATAACGGATGAATGTATCAATAAATATGCGTATTATGTATCTAGGTTTATCTTATCATAGGTGTGTGAAAATGACATATATCCGGGTCATGAATTGTCAATGGTGCTTGACATGAGTCTTCAATTGGATTATTCAGTTCGGGTCATCCTAAGATGGAGACAAAATGATTTTTTTATTTTATTTTATTCAATTTAGGGTTTTTGCTTATTTTGCATGGGGATTTTTTGTTTGGATAGTATAATTTTTGTCAATTTGTTCAAATGAATTTTTCAATGGGTGGTGGTATATGTGTATTAACAGTGAAAATAATTATTTTATGAAGATTTAATCTGCTTGTGGGACTTGTGGACTGAAATTAATATTTGCAAAATCATGTCTCTGTTTTATCAGCTCTGAAATTAATTGTTTTGTTATTTTTCCGATGAAGGGAGTTGCTGGGCTTTCTCAACAATCGCTGCAGTTGAAGGGATAAACAAGATAGTAACTGGAGATATGGTAGCCTTGTCAGAACAAGAGCTAGTTGACTGTGATAAGACATACAACCAAGGTTGTAATGGTGGTCTTATGGATTATGGCTTCCAGTTCATCATCAAGAATGGTGGGATAGATTCAGAGGAAGATTACCCATACACAGCTCGTGACGGCACTTGTGACAGTTATAGGGTATAAATCACAAATTGTGATCTTTGCTTCATTATTTAATTTTTCCTTCCATTCAATAATGGATTCTTTTCCTCTGCCCATCAGAAAAATACAAATGTCGTCTCCATTGATTCGTACGAAGATGTCCCAGAGAACGATGAAAAAGCACTTATGAAAGCTGTAGCAAATCAACCCGTCAGTGTTGCCATTGAAGCAGGAGGCAGAGCTTTCCAACTCTACCAATCGGTACTATCATCATCATATTTTCAATAATTGCATCCAACACTCTGCTTGTAGGTAATGAGCAAAAACAACCTTGTGATAAAAATATCTCTTAGAAAAACATATGAAATTTCGAAGTTGCTCACAGCCCTTTGCCATTTGACTTATGTCACTTACCATTTTACCCTTCTTCCAATAAGAAATGGACAAAAATAAAATTTGAGGGGCAAAAAAGTAACTTTACCTTAAACAATGCATGTGAGTTTCCCAGATATGTTCATTAGCCAAAACACAAGGGGCTCTAGTCCATTTAACTCGATTTTCCTTCAATCACTAAAAAAATGCTACTAGTTTCGCTGAAATTTCATGTACCGAACTTTCAGGGTGTCTTTACGGGCCAATGTGGGACCGATCTAGACCACGGAGTTGTTGCTGTTGGATACGGCACAGAGAATGGTAAAGATTACTGGGTGGTGAGAAACTCATGGGGTTCAAGCTGGGGAGAAAACGGGTACATCAAGCTTGAGCGCAACATTAATGCCACAACAGGCAAGTGTGGAATTGCAATTGAAGCCTCTTACCCAGTGAAGACGAGCCGAAACCCTCCAAATCCAGGCCCATCTCCTCCAATCCCAGTAAACCCCCCCACATCTTGTGATCAATACTACAGTTGCGCTGAGGGGACCACTTGCTGCTGCATTTACCAGTATGGAAACTTCTGCTTTGGTTGGGGATGTTGCCCATTGGAGTCTGCCACCTGCTGTGATGACCATTCTAGCTGCTGCCCGCCTGACTATCCCGTCTGTGATCTTAATGCCGGAACTTGCCTAATGGTAATTATTCCCTTTTAGATTTTAGCATTGCTTAGTTAATATACTCTCTTAGTTCCTATATTACACTTACCCCCCTGTTACTTATCTTGACCTCACAGTTAACCCCGTTCTTGATTATCGATTCGATACATTATTCAATCTAGGATAGTAGTATAGTACTTTGTTTACTTCACCTGACCATGACCTTGTAGAAAATCTGAGGCCAGCAATTTTTTGGGTTTCTGCATGTCAACAAATCACACCTCCTATGGTGTGTGATTCACCAATTCCTCATGTCCCGCATTGCTTTTAATAGTCCAACATACCCTTGAATCAACATTAGAGATATCCAGCAAAATTTGCTACTTTTATATATGTTTGACTAAAGGAGAATTTAGGGGAATCAATTTTATCCTGCTTATTTCACGCATTAATGTAAACACTATATCCATATAATGAATCCTAATGGTATTGGAAGATGCTATCCAAGTCTCTAAATGAAATTTTCCAGTTTAGTTCAAATTTAATTATAAAAAGGGGGTATTTGTAATTTTGACACTATGGGGAAGTTTGTGTAATTACACATACATAGTGGGGAGGGTAGCTTAATATTTTGTTACTACATATATTTTATTAGTTCTGATGTTATGATGTGGTGGTGCAAACAGAGTAAGGAGAATCCAATGGCAATACCAGCAATGAAACGAACGATTGCTATGCCAAATTGGGCTGCTCTTTGTGGCGGTAGGAAGATTAGCAGTGCTTGAGAGAGGGAGACTGTTATTGGTGCTGTAGGAAACCAACTTAACAGAGGAGGGATGATTAGAAATCTTCATCCCTTATTTATCCCATAAGTTATATTATTTAGAACATTTTACCAGCCTTCGGATCCACTTGTTAGATCTTTGTACATAGTTCTGGTTTTTCATTTTTCCGTTTGGGAATTTAAGTCTTTATGTTTTGATTGAGTCTTGCTTGTGGTCTTGAAAAGACTAGAGTCTGTACTTTCATGATTCTCTTGTCATTTTTCTCTTTTGTGTAGTTTCGAAGTCAGCTTGAAATTTGCTGGAATTATTTTATAACATTTATTTGTTTGAAAATGTGGATCATGAGCTTCATTTTATTTGCTGGGAAAAAATCTTGTGAGGCTGTATTCACTTGCAAGTGCGGATTAATGCACAACAGAGGAGGTCCAAATGAATTGAATCAAAGTGAACAAGTTATTATTGAAGTTTGGCACACACAGATTACTTTACAAATCAAACTAATAAGTTCTTGTCCTCAACTACCAAACCTTTTGTTGTTTAGTAGAGGGGAAATGACATAATACTTATCCTGTTGCTATTTTATTGAATTTTGAAGTGGAGGGGGGCCTCCGTAGTACTATATATTCTATAATTTATAACTTAATAAATAATAACTCACAACTCCTTTGAAAACTATAGTTTGATAATACGTGATAATGGTAATATCATGTCAATTAAATTTGAAATTGTTTTGATTTAATTACTTTATAATAAAATAAATTTTGATATAGAAAATGATTAATATTAATTAGTATTATTATTATCTATTATCATAGATTATTGTTACTTTTTTTAAATTAAGAAAATATCAAATGAATTCTTAATGATGTGAGAATTTCTGAGAATGATACATAAATATGAAAATGTTAAACTTTCTATATTTTTCGTTTAAATTAAAATAAACAATATTTTCAATTTCTTAAATAGTAATTGCAAAAGTCGCTAGTGGCCAAGGAAGCTATTAAAAAGTCGCTAGTCTTGAAAGAAATTGGAAAAATCGCTTATCGGAGTTCATTCATTGGGAAAAATAAGTAGGGTGAGTACTATTGGCTTCATCATCGGTTCATTTCACAAAACACTGGTACACGGCGACGTCGTTTCTCGCAACACCTACAACCACCGCAAGCCGTTACTGCCGTCGTTGACTCCGATATCAGGTAGCTTTCAGCATCGCTTTCTTGCTTATGCAGTGAGTGTATTTTCACGCATTCAAACTAAACTCTCTTGTTCTCACTGTTTAATTATTGAGTTGGAATATGTTGTTATTCACATATTTCTCTCTCTCCTTTTGGGAATTGGTTGATACTTTGGATCCCTGTGGAATTGATTTGGCTAATTCGTGAAATCGAGTTTGAACGGAGAAATTGGTGTTCTTTACTTCAAATGACTTTCCCTTTACCTCATGTTGTTAAATTTGATAATTCATTGTAGAGTTTGGTCATAAATTTTGCTAGATAAGCACCTGGAGCTCGGGACTCTTTAACTTTATTCTTAATTTAAACCACAAATTTGTTGAAAGTGATGAAGTATAGAAGTTTTGATAACATGCACGAAATCACGTGTGTACTCAATTTCACCCTATTCATTATAGGTGAGTGATTCTGTCTACCTGGAACATGTTGAATATCTGGTATAGTAACTCTGAGCAATGAAACCCTTGATATGTATATGCAGTACAGATATTCTAATCTGGAATGAAGGTAATTGGTAGGTTTATTTGTGGGTAGGGGTGTTATGGGATACGATTTGTAAGGTTTGAAGAAAATGAAGAAGCCAGACCATACAAAACATCAAATATCTGATCTATTCTATCCGCCTTGTTAAATTGAATGCCATCTTTGATTTATTTCTGTTGCTATTGCATAAATCAAACTGTCTGTGGTTTTGTCTAACTTCTAGTCAATCTCAACTAACTTATTGTTGTTCCTTTTCTGAAGAGAAGTTAGAACTTATATCGTTGATCTTTGCCCACACAATTAGATGTGATCATTATGAAGGGATTTAAGTTGAACTTGATTTATTCCATTTCTCTTTCTTATTTGCCTACGGTCACATGTAGGACTATCAGGGGGTTTACTCTTTGCATCTAGGGAGCATCTGTGAAACTTTACTGTTTCCTGAGGTGTTCAGTGAATACCTCCACCAAATTATTAGAATTTTCTCATGTTTCTTTCTGGATGGTAATAATTGAGTTGTTGCTACAAGTTTCTAATGTATCTCTTTTGTTGAATGCTTGTCATGTTGGAAATTGTGAAGGGATCTTAGCTGCAAGAAATGAGTTTGGAATCACCTGATCCATCAAATCCACATGATATGAGGTCTGCAGAAATAAAAATGCCTACTTCAGTTGAATCTGCACCAGTTAATTCTCAAAGTGATGATGCGCCAAAGTTCTCTGCATCTGGTGCATCTGGCATCTCCACTTGGGCAAAAAATCTGAAAATTCCACAACCTTTTGGTGGATCTCCAGAAGTATCCCCTTCTGATAACTCAGTGAAGTCGACTTTTTCACGTTTCACTGGTGGGTTAGGATTGCGCTTGTCTCCGAGGTCTCCTCAATCTGAAGAAGGTTCTGATGTAGCTTCACCAAGCGAACAATCAGGTTTATTTGGCACCATCACTAAAGGAATAGTTGACTCATCTAAGAACGCAGTCAAGGCTGTGCAGGTCAAAGCTCGTCATGTTGTATCTCAAAATAAACGAAGATACCAGGTGGCTTACTTTTTCTTTGATGGTTACTGTGAATTATCTTAGTTGGCAGTTTAAATGTTATTTTATCTCACTCGACTTCTGTACTAGCTTAAAAATTGTTTATGAAAGGTGTAATTTCACTTCTTTTTATTTATTCATTATATATTAGAAAAGATGTGAAGTGCCATTTTTCTTAATATAGTTTCCTACATTTTATTACGCAAACTACTCTGTATCTGGTGTTACGTTTGATGTAGCACTATCATAACTTGGTGTGTGCCTCAGACAAAATTTGTTTTCTATAGGAAGGAGGATTTGATTTGGATATGACTTACATCACAGAGAATATTATTGCAATGGGCTTCCCTGCTGGTGATATGAGCTCCGGTTTTTTTGGCTATGTTGAGGTATAAGATCCTATTCATCTCAAATGTCTGGAATGCATTATTGTTGATTATTGCTAATCTGAACTTAATACATTCAGGGTTTTTATCGGAATCACATGGAAGAAGTAATCCAGTTCTTTGAAACTTATCACAAGGTAATCCCTATATTCCGGTGTCCGTTCAATCTCAGTTTTACCATGATAAACATGTGCAGTACATCTCATTATCCCCACGTAAATCATAAACTGTGGTGTTGCGGTTACACTTTTCTTATTGACATCAATAGGATTGCTTGTTCAACCCAATCTATTCCAATCATGCAGGACAAGTACAAAGTCTACAACCTTTGTTCTGAAAGATTGTACGATGCATCTTTGTTTGAGGGAAAGGTTTGTGTACTATTTAAATTGAATGTTTATATTGTGAAAATTAGTGTTTGTTTCAATGTTTTTTTGTTATTTACCTCCGGTTATCCTCCATGTTTTAAACTTGATACTGTTGCTTGAATTGTTAACTCTTTTGAAACCTTTTGTCTTCCACATTTTGAAGATATTGAATGTATCAAATCCTCAGTCTTCTTTTTCCTTCTCGTCACAGCATCCCCACTTTTTCCATTCACTCAATTAGTATATGGTAAAACCAAGGGGCCATGTGAAGTGGGTTGAGTTGTTGAAAATTTACGAATAAATTGAGTTGTCAAATTTGTCCATCCTCAAGGGTTATTACTAACTAAGTGGATCTTATAGATGCTTTGGTTCCAGAATTCTAAACATGCTGTTGCATTGTCCTAAAGGCTTTTGAGAGTTATCTTATACGTAAATCAAACATTGTCACGATTCCCGACATGCATCGAATTCAGGCAATGTCATTAATTTCGAGTTTTAGAATGACTTCAAATGGTTTTTCAAACTCACTGCTGAAGTTCCTGTTGAAGGATACAGAGTTGTCCTGGTTTAATTTTGGTTTACCGAGGCTGATATCCAAGTTGTATTCTTGCCATATGATTTTGATATGTTTCTTCTTTTTTCTTTCATCTTTCTACAGGTGGCTAGTTTTCCTTTTGATGACCATAATTGCCCTCCTATGCAACTCATCATATCATTTTGCCATAGTGCATATTCATGGTTGAAGCAAGATATTGAAAATGTCGTCGTTGTGCACTGTAAAGCTGGAATGGCTAGGACAGGATTGATGATCTCTAGCCTTCTTCTATTTCTGAAGGTAGAGTTTATCTTCCCCCCCCACCCCCCCACCCACACACAGAGACGCGCGCATGTTTACCAACTGATTGTTGTTGCTATTTTACAGTTCTTTCCAACAGCTGAGGAATCAATTGATTATTATAATCAGAAAAGGTGCATTGATGGGAAAGGGCTTGTTCTGCCCAGTCAGATTGTGAGTCCAATCCTTTTAAATCTGTTTACAACAACTTCTGTTGATCACTTCCCTTATACATTTTTGTATCTGTGTTATTTTCTCATAGAGATATGTCAAGTATTTTGAACGCATTTTGGCGTACTTCAACGGAGAAAACCAGCCAGGCCGTAGGTATGTACTATTAAAGATATGTATTTATATGGACTTCTTCTTAGTCCAGTGGAGTTCTCATTTTGTTTTACATTAGTCTTGTCATATCCTGTACTTCCATAAAAGTTGTAGGATAAAAGAGGATATATGTTTTCACAAAGTGTTGGATTCATGAAAGTTGAAATCACGCTGAATTGCTGATGCAGGGTCATGCTTAGAGGCTTTCGGCTGCTCAGATGCCCATACTGGATCAGGCCTTCCATTACAGTCTCTGATCATAATGGTTATTTCCAGTTTACTTTATACCCATTTGAGGTTATGGTCGCACTTCCTATGTTCAGATGAGCAATTTTATCCGAACTCACCTCACGCCCCCTTCTTTCTGTAGGTGTGCTCTTTTCAACAAAAAAGCATCCAAGAACCAAGGATATGTCGGTATGTTAACATTCTCCAGAAGTTCTTTCAATGAACTAATAATTTATTGAAGTACAACAAGTTGCTAGCTTCATGACATCATTGATGGCATGTATTATATAGACATCCCTGTTCAGTTATACAGCTTAATAGATATAGTCATAAAAACTGCTTTCATATTTTAGAGAATCCAGAGGTTTTGGTCATTGTTTGACTTGTTATGTTTTTCTCCTTATTCAACTTTTTTCCAAAGTTATAGCACAGTCGTAGTTGCATGCAAAATGTTTAATTAATTATTGCAACTTGTCACATCAAGCCAGCAATGGGTTGGAACCTTTGTTTTCCAGAAATTGGTGAAATATTGATCATTGATGGCGTAGAAAGGTTACATACTTACATTTGAGCTTCTGCTGTTCTGCAGTCTGAAGATTTTTGGTTCAGTGCACCTAAGAAAGGAGTAATGGTATTTGCTCTTCCTGGGGAGCCTGGCCTGACAGAATTATCTGGGGATTTTAAGGTCCATTTTCATGATCGGCAGGGGGACTTCTATTGGTATAAAGAACTAGCGATATCTCATCCTTTTCTCGTAAATTAGTACATTGATGTTAAGTGGGTGCTTGCAAACTCTATTACTTCTACAAAAGCTAAAGTAGAGTTTTTTTTTTTTTGAAGCAGCCAAAGTCGAAATTGATGTTGTATAAAGTTGGAGTAGTGAAAGTGAGGAATTTTTGGAAAAAAGAAGTGAAACATAAAATTAAAAAAAAAAAAGCAGTTTGTGCAAAAAAAGTTGAGAAGCATTTTTATTAGACTACAGACTTTCATTTATTTACAAAAATAAACTAGAAACTAGAAGCTGAGCTAAAAGTAAGTTCTTGCATGCTTTTCGTTTCTAGATTATTTCTGCTTATTTTAAGCAGAAGCTAGTTTTCAAAACACTCCAAAGTGCTGACAAAAAGAATAAAGCACAAAAGTGTTTGTTTATAGAGTTTGCATACACCTAAAATTGGAGAGAGCTGATATTGGCTTCTAATTGTTGCATATGTAATTCTTTCTTTCTTTTGTCCTATTGTCAGCTGGTTGAACACTACAATGATTGAAAACCGGAAAGTTCTAAACACAGGTGATCTTGACGGTTTCGACAAGGTAAATCAAATCTTTGGTGTAAGCATATTATGAGCTTAGATCCAAGTTTAATTTGGCTTTTTTCAAATTAATTGGGTTGAACTTCTGTACTTGAAAATGCAGAGAAAACTGCCATCCCCAGGCTTCCAAGTTGAAATCGTGCTTGCGGATTATGATGCCTCTATTTCATCGAGGCCGTCATCAGGTCCTACTGCTCCTGCACCGGCTGAAAGTGCGGGTTCCAATACTGATGGAAGTGCGGGTCCCACTCCATCTCCAGCTGAAGAATCTGCTCCAGCAGCAGCAAAGCAGTCTGACAAAGACAAGTCTGACGAGTTATCCGACAGCGAAGCTGAGGAAACTGCACCCGGAAAGGGAAAAAAGGACATCTCTACCATTTCCGGAATCGTGACCACGAACGATGTTTTACCTCCAAAGAAAGCCGAAGCGGATCAAATGGGAAATATTACTTGTAAAACAGAACAAGTCTCATTAGGAAGTGCAAGTACTGAGCCGAAGAAGGAAGGTGACTCAGCCAACCCAGTGGGTGAGGTTAGTGAGTTCAAGGCAATGGCCGCTGATGCTTCAGTTTTCTCATTTGGAGATGATGATGATGAGAGCGACTAATGAGATGATGGGGAAAAAGATGACTTTGTACATATAATGCTTGTGAATATTCATAAGCCGGCCCTGAGGGAGGCTGCTGTCTTGTTATTCATTAATTTAATTATAAAATTGTGGTTGTTGTTTGGATGTTGCAAACGAAAATGTTGATTGTAATTTACTTTCAGACATGAAGTTTCGTCGGGGGAGATTGATGTTGTAGTTGCAATCTTGTTTTCTTGAACCTGTGTTTGTTTTTCCTTTCTAATATAAACCAGAAATCGAGTTTTGGTTAACTGATTTTATAAGTGGACCAAATCCATCCAGTCTTCTGACGTGTTAAATGACACACGTAGATATACACGACTTTTTGCTTGGTTTGGTATGTTCTGAATCCTTGTATGGAAGAAGTCAAGAAACTATAGAAGTTCTTGCATTTTAAATGCCAATTAAGTAAGTGGTCAACAAACACTAGTGGCATTTTATTAAAAGTAGAAAAATAGCAGAACTCCTCTGTTATCGTATGTATATTTAATTAACACATTTGAATTTAATGACGTAGTGATTAAGATATTAATAATAGCAATTCATAATAGTATCTAATTCTTTTATATCATTATTTTCAAGAGGGTAATTATTTTCAAGACTGGTAAGCAATAGTGGGTTATTATAAATCTAATAATACGAAATTTGACAACCTGTTTCATTCCAACATTTCAAACTACCCCTTGTAAGTACAAATATTAAAGATTTGTTTTTGTTGTCAGACGCGTTACACCTCACAAGTCCCCTTTAGGAAAGGTATAGAATGTTCGACGAAGATAAAGCTCCAATTTGCTCTTTAAATTTTTCAAAAACTACAGTGCAAAATTTTTAAAATATGATTTATAATACTTTTTAGTATTTCTTAAATAGGGATAATAGCATTAAACCCCTTCACCTATTCCAGATTTTGCACTTGCATACCTTAACTTTCTTTTTGCTCATTAAACACCCTCATTTTTGGCAAAATGCTCACTTTTCCCCCTACGACTAACGGCCATCCAATTTTCCGTTAACCATTTTCCTAAAATGATCACTTTGCCCCCTAACCTTTTCCACCGTCCCAAAATAAAATAATTTTACTAAATTTTCATATTATAAAATTAATCAGAGAAATTCTAATACTAATCGGGCATCGTAATGACTAGTAAATGTTCTACTAAATATTATCAAATAGATTTAAGTTGTTTTCAAAATATGAGCACTAATACAAATAAATAAATAAAATAAAATATATATAAGAATTAAAATGCTAAAATTAATTGAAATTATATCAAATTTAATTTATAATTGATTATTGTAAATATAATTCATATGAAGTTGGCATGAAAAAGTTTAATATTGAAGATTTAATTATAGTTTAGTCCAAATTAATTAGACGATTAAGTATTAAGAAATTAGGAATAAATAACTACTAAGATTTTAAAAGTATAAAAATATAGTAGAAAATAAATATTAAGGAATGGGTTTCGTAACTAAGAAGACACAATAAAAATTATACAACTCATTAATAAGGGTAGTGAACTATGAAACTTTACATATATATTAATAAAGGTTAGGAGGCAGCTTAGGGATGGTGGAAAAATTTAGGGGGTAAAGTGATCACTTTAGGAAATGTTAGAGGAAAATTTAGATGGCCTTTAGTGGTAGGATTCAAGGTGAGCATTTTGTCAAAAGTGAGAGGGTTTAATGAGCAAAATGCAAATTAAGGTATAAAAGTGCAAAATCTGGAATAGGTGGAGGGATTTTGTGCGGTTATCCCTTCTTAAATATAATAAGTGAAAAGCAAACAATTTAGAATATTACAAACACAAGGGGCTACGCGTTTACGCGCTAATTTCTGTTTGCCGGTAGGCGAAATACGGCGGCGAGATTAGACAATTCACGTGCTATTACTCTGATTTGCTCGGAAAGTTCCGTCAGGAAAACCTATATATTCAATTCGGCCCCTTAAATTCAGAAACCAAGAACATTTCTTAATTATAATTCGTCAAATTCTGATCCAAATTGATTCCTTCAACTCTCATTTCTTTATCACAAATTGAACAAGCTTTATTACCGTTATAAAATAAATCCGTTGACGTGAAAAAGCCGTATATATAAAAGTCAAGCCTCTTTAAAGCGGTTATGATGCAAGACAATACTTATAACGCTAAACCCTCATATTTCTCATATTCGCATTATTCTCCCATGTCGATTTCCGGCGTCCAGGGTCAACTTCTCGAGGTCACCGGTATGTTCTTCCCCTTATATTCCGGTTTTTCCGATTATTGCTGAGAAAAATTCGATTTAATTTAGTGTTCTATATTTTCGGATCTCGCAGTTGTTGGTTGTAATAAACTGAAAGACACTGAATGGATTTCTAGGCAAGATCCCTACGTTTGTGTCGAATACTCGAGCACCAAATTCCGTACACGTACTTGCACAGGTACGCCGTGTGTGATTCAGAGGCGAATTCGTTTGTGTCAATTTGAAACCAATTTTATTTCATTTTATTTTATTTTTTTTGGGCTAATTGAAATTTGTGTAGATGGAGGGAAAAATCCTACTTTTCAAGAGAAATTCGTGTTTACGTTGATAGAAGGTTTGAGGGAGCTCTCTGTTGTAGTATGGAACAGCAATACCATAACTTACGATGATTTCATTGGCAGCGGAAAGTAAATATCTTAATCTTTAATAGATCCCAATTATTTTCTAACTCAGGTTCCCATTTTCCCCCAGAGTTTTGATTGTGAATTTGGTCTGTTTAGGATTCAATTGCAGAAAGTTCTGTCTCAGGGATTCGATGATAGCCCATGGCCTATTCAGGATAAAAGAGGAAGGTATGAAATGTTCTTAGCTTTGTGACTCAGAGGTCTTTGTATGTATAATCCTTTTATTTTCCTGTGTTTGTTCTCTGTAATTCAAGAAATGGTTGAGGCAAACGTAAAAATGAGCTGCTATTGTCCAAGAATTGTTTGACGCAAATGTAGAGGCATTGCTGTTTTAAATAACCTAATATGGAGAAAGAATGCATACTGATCTTTCATGGTTTAATTCGAATGAAGATTACTGAATATACATGCATTTTGTTCAGTAACGATAAAGTCAAAAGTGTTACTTTTTTTTTTTTTTTTATCATCGACTCAATTAAGCTCAAAGTTTCAAGGAGCATGAGCATTTCGAGCTCGATCAAGCTCAAAAGTGTTTTTGCTTTTTGGTGCATTTCAACATTTAAGTAGAGGGTTGGGAGTATGGTCCATGTTATGGGTTCACATTTTCAGCTATGTTGTTGAATGTTAAAAAATATTCTGATCATCAGTTTCCTGTCATGCTGTTAGTGAGTGATGCTCGGAACATGAATGCATTCTAATGTATTATTATGACAAAACCATACAGTCATGAATTCGCAATATCTACTCGTACTTTTACACAGACATCCACATGCATACATTTTCTTTTTCTCTCATTTGATTTATATTTATTTAGAGCTCATGAATGTCTGTTCTCGTCGATAGGCATGCTGGAGAAGTTCGAGTAATAATGCACTACTCTAATGCCAATGTAAGCTAAGCTCAACCTTAAGAGTTGTGTAACGCATTTGCAATCAAGATTTTTATTTACATTAGTCTTACAAATGTTTTTATTTAATTTTTCAGAAACCAGCAATTAGCCATGCTCCATCAGCTCCACCATATGCTGGTACACCAGCACCTCCAGTTCATTACTCAGCACCACCACCGCCAGTATCTTCTTATCCTCCAACAAGCTACCCTCCACCACCCCAATACCCCTCTTACCCCCCTAATTCAGCAGGATACCCCCCACCCCCATACGGATATCAGCCTAATGCTTATCCTCCATCTTATCCACCTACTTCAGCATATCCCCCCACCTCAGCCTACCCCCCACCCCCACAGGACCCACACTACTATCCTCCCGGTAAGAGTTCTTGATCAATATCTTTATTTCAGAATCAATATTGATACTCAATATCAAAACTTACATCAATTTTGTTGTTTTCCTAATAGGTTCTTATCCTCCACCTCCTTATCCTCCACCATACTAAGATTTGTACTCTCTCGATACAGTCATTCAAGAAAAGCAGCCAATTGCCGTGTGATATTCAAATATGTTAAAAGCATTTTAAGTACACAATCTTGGCACTTTCTGAGCTTTGGTGTTCAATCTTTGCAAATGGTGCACCTGTAGTACGGTACCTGAATAACTTAAATTGTGTTCTTATGGTTTTGTCTTTCATTTTCTGATGGAACATTGAGGAATATTCTGTTGGGCTGTGGAGGGTTTTCAGCAGAATATTCCTCAAGATTCTGCTGGAAAAGGAAAAAAATCACCATTGGAGCACAATTTAAATTGTTCGTACTGCAGGCGCACTGACACAGAGGTTTGGTATTAAAGTACAGATCGACCAAGAAGATTGGATACATATATGCTTTTAACCCTATGCTAAACGTATACTAGACTTCGGCAGTTTACTCGGTTACACCTTTCTTGATTGTATCTTTTAGTGTGTGATGAAATGTTGTATATGATGGTTTTGTCAAAATTGTTTGCATGCAAGAAAATTGTTAATAAGAAAGGAAGCGAGGATTTGTGTATTCTTTGATTGGTGGTTTCACTTTCACCGCTGACTGGTCCTATAATCTCCCGTCCCGTGTATAGAATTATATGCGATGATGATTCTGTTTGTACAAGAGTCGTTATGCTATGGTGAGAAATGTCACTATCAGGCTACATAATTGCAAATTATGGCGATGATTAGACATCTCAACTATAGTGGTTGCTTGTGTTGTTTTTTGACCATGAGTTGTGATGGATGTAACATATATATACTCAAGCCACATGAATTGTGGTTTCTTTCGGCGTTCCACTTCCCAATTTTAGTTTTATTATTACTCTTCTGTATTGATGATTTTTTATTTATTTTTTTGGTCATACTTTTCTGTATTGATGAATGGTTGGGGCTAAGAACAGCTGGTGACATCGAGTGGTTGGTTGGTTGGTTGGTTGGTTATGACTTATGAGCAGTGTTGATAATAGTCCCGTGAACAATATCATCATTGTTGTGGATTTTTCCTACTTTGGGCCCTGAATTTTCGGGGATATTAACATTTGCAAGGGGATTCATTCATTAACCAAGTCAGAGGTTACAAGATCGAAAATAAAAGTCGGAACATAATTTCAGAATTTGTAAAAAGAGAAATAGAAATGTATTTTATCGCAAGTATTTCATAAGAAAGTTATAAATAATTTGTAATTTTTCATATTATTGTTTCAAATGGGGTGAAATGATTGCCTGTTTTTAAACATCTCATTAAATAAATAACATGTTTCTGCTCTAAAATGAACAACATGTTAAAGAAAACAGGAATTATATAAACATGAAAAATGTCAACTTGGGATCCCATAAAGTGATATATTTGTTAATTTGGTTCCAACATGTTTATAATTCGCTAATTTTATCCCATAAAGTGTATTTTTTTAGTTAATTTTGTCCCAAATAGCATTTTCCGTTATTTTTAGACGGAAAATGTTAATTTTCATTATTTCTCCAAAATTGAGGGAAAATTTACAGGTGAGGCTCGATTAATACCACCAAAATCCATTTCTAAACCCTAAACCTTTTTTCGTTTCTCTTGAAATCGACCCGAAATTCTCTACATTTTTTCTCATCGATTAACCAAAAAATGTGTTGAAAATCGTCAAGATTCATGAGATAAACAAGAAAGAAATTCCAATCAAGCAATGTTGCTACAAGATATATTTTTTTTAAATTTGTGATCCCAAAATTTTAATTTATTTGTATATAAATTTTTCCTCTATTTTGATGAAATAACGGAAATTGATATTTTTTTATACAAAATTAACAAAAAATGCTATTTGGGACGAAATTAATTAAAAAGTACACTTTGGGCGATAAAATCGACATTTTTCTCACATAATAAATTAATTTTTGTACAATACTTTTCAATTATATGGAAAGAGTATAGATAATCATGAGTGAATATTTCGCTTAGATTGTGCTTTACTGCTTTTGTTGTTTCGTATGACAACTGACTTCCACTTACAAATCAGCCCGTGGGTCTTGTTGCCTCCAAACTTGTTCTCACTAAGCCTCATTAAAGTTAAAAAATATATATATATTTCTTCCAAATGTATGATTTTATTTTTTCTAAAAGAAATTTTTTTCTCTCAATTTCTAATTCTGTTCCTACTCGATCAAATAAGAGAGATCATAAGTGACTGGACAAGCGAAAAAATATGAAAATACCCAATAGCGATTAGCAAATGTTCATAATCCAACATTAAGGGAAAACACAAAATTTATGTGATATTATTTATGCAGATCTAGAGTGTTAATTAAACGTCAAGAGATCATAATTAAATCACATTTAACTCGTTCATGTTTTATCACACGCTCCATTTAAAAATAGATCAAAAATTAGGAAGGTACTACAAAGGTGTACTTGACTAGACTAGCTTATGCTAATGGCTTATGGCCTTATGCTTAATAATATCAAAGATTTGGGTAGTGGTGGAAATTAAAATGATTGCCCATGAAAAAGACATTGGCGTCTAATAGTCATGAATTTGAGTTTGTTTCTAAATATTTATCTAATAGTCAATTTGAAATGCGAGACATATGTGGCACCATGCATCTTTGACTTTTTTACGACAATCATATATGCTGTTAACTGTGGGTTTTAGTTATTAGTTAATTGATGATTAAAGTACTGGATAACAACTGTATTAAATGATCTAATCACGTACCATATCTTCTTTTTTATGTTTAGTTGGATTGAGTTGGCATCCTCAACGAAATAATTCCAAAAGATGGACATGCAGCATCATTATGCATGTCATTAGATTTGATTCTTTTCTTAATGGTGTAATATTGATATAAAAGTGACATTAATAAGCAAATTAGACCAAACAAATTCAAAACATGAAACTACCTATTAAGGACTTAAACAGAGGACCTTTGCTTGTTTTATGTTTTGCTCTTCTTAATTAATCTCCCTTAATGTTGATCGATCGTCCTAAATGCATAAAGTTCGGTTGTATCTCAAGAAAGTTAATTGGATGTAGTACGTATGGTTGGGAATAAGTTTTAAAATTTCTTTATTTAATATATTATTTCCAACATATTTATTTTAACATAATGTGCCTATTTATAATTTATTTATTTAAGTTTTATGGCCTAATTATTATCGTGATTTATGAGATTTTTCATATTATGTATTTATGTGGCCTATTTATCATTTGATTTATTATATAATTTTATTGGCCATTAATACTTTTATAACGGTCAAATCATTTTCATCTATTTAAAGGGTCATTACCTATTTCATTTGGTACATTGTGAAGTGAGATGAGTTTATATGATTTCTATACCACAAGTGTGTTTTGGCAACATGACTAAGGATTGATTCTTAGTCTCCTCGTGGTCGTGCCCATGGGATGAGACATCGCTGTGAGCTAATGGGGTTTTATCTTGGAGTGATGATCAGCCGTCAGAACCTGCACGAAGGGAGGCAATCATGACTTTAGGACAGCGGCATGTGTCGCGACTCTCCATCGGTACAATTTACCTTATTTCTTGAGTTTTACACCAATATATATTAATATTTATATTCTATGATATCTTATTATATTATTGGTTATATTTTGAGATTATACTAGTACAATATTTAAACACAAATCACACAAAATCCACAAACACGTGCTACTTTTAAGACGACGGTACGTTGTTTTGAAACCATTATTAGCAATATCAATCCGGGCTCCGGTTTTGAGCATGTCAAACTCAGATTGAGCTTGATGGCATCGATGATTTAGGGTTCGATCGCTTAAGACAATAACGGGTGGACTAGTCGTAAGGCAAATCCAATAAATCAAAATAAACTTTTTGTGTGGTTTCAAAGGCAAAAAACTTTTCACAGTCGTAACATTATTCGAAAAGTGAAATGATTAATGACTATTGATGCTTGGAGGACAGACGACTCAGAAAATAATGTTGTGTGTAATAATATTGAACTCAGAAATTGTAGTGTCCCACATCGATAGTAAAGGAAAACGAAATCTTCCTCAGAAGGAATTGAATTCCTTTTACCTTTATTTTGTGGACTCGTTTTAAAATAGTGAGGTGTATTTTCTAAGGACTTTTCCAAAACAGATAATATCTGTAAGCGGATTTTCAAGCTGTTATAGATGGTATCAGAGCTGAGACCCGGAGCTGATATGCCAATGAGGACGTTGGTCTCCTTAAGAAGGAAGTCTCCCAAAATGGACTATATCTGCAAGCGGGTTAACGAACTGTTACATAAATTTTTTTAATTAGAAATGATATTGTTGTATAAACATGCATGGAAAATATTGGTGGGGCTTTATTTATTTGGTGGAGAAACAAAAGTAATTTGTTAAATACATTTTGGAACTCCCATCGATGGCATGGATTAAATATAATCATCAGGCAAAACATTACCTAGGCACATCGAAGAAATAGTAGCAATAACAATGAAAAGAAAGTAAAGCCATAATTATGGCAAATTAAATAGGCTATTGGGCTAAATTCTTAGATACAACTTTGATTTCAATTCCAAGCTAGGTGATTAAATTTGTCCAGTGGACAGCGGTTATTTATTAGTGCTCAAAGATGGGCAGACAAGACGGCCTTATTAATTAATGGCTTTCTTCATTAAACCAAAACAATTGAGAGAACTGAGAGGCCAAGGCCCCCTATAACATTGACCAGAATAAATTGCATTTATTTTCAGTTTTCATTAATTAAAGGAATTTTTCTTATATATATTATTATTTTCTTTTCAATATTTGGTATTAGAATTTAATATTGACCAGTGATCAACTACCCCAATAGTTTTGTATCTAATTTAATTTTTAGTAAGAGTAATAAAAAGTGACGAGTCAAATTGTAGATCTAGGCAAAAGTTTTCTAGTGTCATTTCAATATCTAATCTGGTTGACAAGTGTGGGTGCCCAATGCCCTTCTTCTTCAGTTTTCATGGCGCTCAGGCTCAGCTCTTGGACCGATAGATAATACAGAGAGAGTCCTATATATTCAAATTACAATAATAATAACCAAAAAAACTAGTCTAAAATTTTTACATTTCTTCTTTCTTTATATCTTTTTGTTTTGGTTTTGTTTATGGGAGAAGGTAAAATCACTGTAAAAATCGTAAGTATTTCTACTTTACAGTGATCATTAATGTTAGGCAAAAAAATAGTGTCTTTTCCATTTTTCAATATTTTAATATACACACTCTACTTTTCCAATTGATAATTATTTAAATATTTTTAGTTACTATATTTCTTTTCTTCTCCACGGTGTATCAAAATATCAATCAAAAGAAAGCCACTTTTCCGAAAGCTAGCTACCAGCTGCTTATACAATGACAATCTAATCGTACTTGCCAAAAACAAGGGATGTAACCACTCCCTGCAAAGTGCAAACTCACGCATATAAATACATGCATGGAAAATTCCTATTTAATTTCAGTTCCATAAGATTAGAGCTATCCAAAATTCAGTATCATTCAAATTGTGAATTCAAACTAAGTCCAGTAAAATTAAAAAAACTGAACAAATCAATTTAACTCCGTTAGAGTTACATTTTGGACAAAAATTTAGGATATATATTTGACTAAAAATAATTAATTCCCAAGAAATATCTAGCTTGTTCCCTTTTGAATAGAATGTTAAGTCGGAAAATCTAATAGGAAATTCTCACTGAAAAATATTATTTTCACCGTAACTCCACTACGAATGAATTAAGTCCCACATTTTACCGGACAAATCATTATTATGATGCTTATCAAAATAATGGTTCAATATTTTCGTGTGTTTTGTCTAAGGGATTTCGAGATTCTCGATGATGATGAAGAATTAGGGTTAAGATCCTTTATATAGATATGTTCGTAATCCAAATCCTATTAGGGTTAGGAGTCCTTTGCACGCATGGTAGGTTTTAATTACCTTATTTTCAGTTATCTCTCTTGTAGTCAGACTAGTGTTTTATTAAAGTTGAGTTATATTTTAATGAGAATTTTTTATGATTATTAGTGCTCAGTCCATGAATTAAGTAAACGTATGGGCGTTTTGTCTCACTGAACCAGACCTAAAATAGTAAAATATGGGATATCATTAATTATAATTCAATTATAATATTTTCGAGTAATTAATATTACACTAATTCTTTATTGTAAACAAATTTAGAATATATACCGTATACGTTGTTTCCCAGATAAAATTAAAAAATAAAGTATTTAAAGTAGAAAGTAGTGAAGATGTAGTATATATTCTGCTTTTTCAAGATTCTGAAGAGCCCTTTTTATCCGATGGTATGATATACGTATTTACAATTTAAAATTGTACTGTAATTTTGTTTGATATATATATTTGGTTTGTGCAGTTGCAGTGTCTCTTAATGTTGGTTCCATAATAAGTACTTTTCGCGGGGCCCTGCTTGGTCTGTGTGCCGTTACATTTCCCTCCTGCCCGCCAACAAAATTACACACAAACACACCACCAATCTGCCTGCAGTATAAATAGTACTGCGAATTAAAACCATCCGACTATTCAATAAATAAATATATTATTCTAAATTGATGATCCTATCTTCTTATTTTTTGGTAATTCAAAATTGATTAATATTCAAATAATAATTAGTCAATTTTATGTACTTCTTTTATGTCCAAAAACCTGCCTAAGATCATCATTAATGAGTAATATTAGCCTAAATAAATATATTTATATAGCTAATACGTCAATTAAAAAAATAAAATTTAGAAGGAATTAAAAAAAAAAAAACAAAGGAAAAAGAGTGAGTGGTATTTACATTTTTTATTTTATTTTTTGAGTACTGATGAGAGTAGTATTTGCATTGTCCATTGCATAAAGAAAGGACAAGCGTGACAGCCACTCTGATAAAATCTCCTCCTTTATCTCTCTGTTTTTGAGAACTGAGTCCCTCCTCCCTCCTTCAGTCCCCATTCACGTTCAGAGAGAGAAACACAAAAAGCTTTAGAGGGAGAGGAAAAAACAAGAATGGATTTTACTTTACCTTTTGCTTCTTTTCTACTATAATGAACAGAGAGACAAACGCCTCTTCTTATCTATCATCACGCAATGGCTATCGATCAAAATGCTCAGAAATCCTTTCTTGACGACGACGCCCTTTACTGTGAAGAAGAAAAATGGGGAGACATTGTTGACGACGAAGAAGATCAGAGCGAAATCACCTTGAACGATGACGACGACATTAGTCGTTTTGATGCCACAAAAACCTCTCTTTTCCCTCTACTTTTACTGGAGCAGGATTTGTTCTGGGATGATGAAGAACTTCAAACTCTCTTCTGCAAAGAGAGGGAAACCACCCCTTCTCTAAATGAAACAGGCTTCTATTCTCACTCTCCAGCGAGAAAAGAAGCCGTTCAATGGATTCTGAAAATCAATGCCCATTTTGGGTTTTCAGCTCTGACTGCCATTCTAGCAGTTAACTATCTCGACAGGTTTCTCTCCACTTTAAGCTTTCCGAAGGATAAGCCATGGGTGATGCAGATTGCTGCTGTAACTTGTCTCTCTTTAGCTGCTAAAGTTGAAGAAACTTGTGTCCCTCTTCTATTGGATCTTCAAGTATGCAGCTTTTTATTCCAGATCGTGTTGTTTTTGCCATTTTACGGGCTATTTAATCTTTTAAAGTTTTCGCTGGCCCAATATATAACTCTCTCTGTCTCTAGGTGGAGGATGCGAAATATGTGTTTGAGGCGAAAACTATTCAAAAAGTGGAGCTTTTGGTGCTTTCATCGCTGAAATGGCGGATGAATCCTGTGACCCCACTTTCGTTTCTCGATCACATCATAAGAAGGCTTGGTTTGAAGAGCTATTTACATTGGGAGTTTCTCAGAAGCTGCGAAAATCTTCTCCTCTCAGTTATCTCCGGTCAGTAATATCACATTGATTTTTTATTTTTTTTGTCAAAAGTAATATGATCACATTGATGGTTACTAAATATTGGACTTTATTATGTTAATGGTGAAAACATAAATATTTCTATTATTGATGTGTTTTTTGTTACGTTTCTGATGATTAATATAATACAGATCCTAGATTCGTACGTTATCTTCCATCCGTGTTGGCTACAGCGAGCATGCTTCACGTTATTCATCAAGTTGAGCCTAGCAATGCTTTTCACTACGAAAATCAGCTTCTCGGTGTTCTCAAAATCAGCAAGGTTGGTATTCTTTATTTGTCGTTTTGTGCATTTTCTAGAGGGAGGGAGAAAGAGAGATGCTCATTAACTGGATTACAATACTAAAAAGCCTTTCTTTTTGGCTTTTTCATATTTTCCAGGAGAAAGTGGATGATTGCTACGAGCTGATTTCGGAGATAATTTCAAGTAATGGTTTAAACAGCAATAACAATTCTCTGAAGCGTAAACTTGGTCAAATTCAAAGCAGCAGCAGCCCAGATGGTAAAATGGATGACAATATTTTCAGTTCTGATAGCTCAAATGATTCATGGGGATCATGCATTTCATCATCATCAACGTCTCAGCAACCCATTTTCAAGAAAAGAAGGGTTCAAGAACAGCAAATGAGATTGCCATCACTCAGCAGAGTCTTCGTCGATGCAGTTGCCAGCCCTCATTAACTATATCTCTCTCCAGAACTTCTCTCTATATATAAATATTATGTTTAAAATTGCAATTAATATGTCGGATTATGGAGTAAAAGTTAAATCGCCTTTCGTCAACAACTCTCTGCCGATGCAGCACAAGAATGGAAACTGGAAAAGGAAGTAAGAAAGAAAAGAAAAATGAGAAAAAGAAGAAAAACAAAGAGAGTTGGTAGTGGGCAGAAAGAGCTGGCAATTTACAGAGAGATAAAATAGAGTAAAAAAAAGAGAGAATATCTGGAGACGTGATTTTCCCTACTTATGTTTAATACACATATTTCCCCTCTGTCTCTTTTGTCTCTTTCAAGAATACTACTTTTTATGGACAAATCTATATAAATATATTTATCATGAATTGAGGCACATTTTTAATGTTAAATAATCCCGTTTTTCCATTTTCATCAGATCTCGGAATTACCTGCAGCTTTATATAAGAATTTGCATGTAATGGGAAAATAATAAAGCAAACAAAAAAGGAAAAGAAAAGAAAAAAAAAAAAAAGGTTGAAGGTGATGAGTTGTGGGTCATGATCAGTGGGGTTTTGACCTCGATGAATTCTTCTTCTCTTCTCTTGGATGGCTGTTTTTTCTCTTTATTGTCAGATTCTGAAGATGACAGTAACACCTCCTTCTTTCCACGCTAATTAAACATAATCATCCCTGCCAAAATCCAAATCCACAATCAATGTATTATTTCGTTTAATTTCGATCTCTCTCTAAATTTGTCTTAAACCTGTTTGACCTGTATCTTATATGTATCTGTCTTAATCGTAAAGTAGCAGTATATGTATGTATGTATATATATGTGTATACATGTTATCAGGCACTGTGTTTTGTTAATCCATGCATGCATGCATGCATTCCTAGAAGCTGCAGGCAACGTATATATATATTCACATATTAATATCATGCATTAAACTATATATAAATCTACATTTGTAGTGTCAAAAAAGTGTGTTATTTTTCTGAGTGAATTAGAAAGTGCTTTTTCTCGCTACCCAGAAGAGTCTAATGAACCAGAAGAGTCTAATGAACCACATGAACCAGAAGGTTCTAATGAAACAGACGAACCAGAAGGTTCTAATGAACCATATGAACCAAAAGGTTCTAATGAAACAGACGAACCAGATCAAAGAAATGAAACAGGTGAAACAATGGAGGAAAAAATGGCAAGGTGGAAAATTGAGAATTATTAAAACAGATCTGAATTTGATCTAGATGAAACAGATCAAACAGAGGGGCCTCCCGATTTTTCTCACCTTTGGGTTCTATGCGAAAATTGTTATGGACAAAATTATAAGAGCTTTTTCTTAGAAAAATTGAATATTTGTGAATATTGTGGAGATCATTTGGAAATGAATAGTTCAGAAAGAATTGAAGTTTCGGTCGACCCCAATACTTGGGTTCCTATGCACGAAGGCCTGGTCTCTATGGATTTCCTTGCATTTCTGGATTCGGATTCTGAAGAGTATCAGGAAGAGAAAGAGGAGAAGTAGGGGTGAAATGCCACTCGAACCCAGAGCTAGCTGGTTCTCCCCGCGCGAGCAGTGGTGGACGAAGCGGAAGCGAGAATGTCGGCTTGAGTAACGCAAACATTGGTGAGAATCCAATGCCCCGAAAACCTAAGGGTTCCTCCGCAAGGTTCGTCCACCGGTCTTCTCAACCTAAGCCTAATCTAATGAAAACAAAATGGAAAATATAGTAGTAGGAAAGAAAAAAAGAAATAAAGATTCTTTTTTTCTTTGGGAATGAAAGTATGCCCCCGACCCCCTTTACTAGTTCATCGACAGGGACAAATGAATTTATGTTTTTGAAGGAGTATTTTTATATGCTATATTTATAATATAAAATTGGAATATATATATATATATATATATATATATATATATATATATATATATATATATAGAATCAATTCAAATAAAAGATTTTAATTCTGACTTGTTAAATCAAATTCCATTTATTAAAAATTAGTTTTCCTATTTATAATTCCCTTCAAATTGCTAGGTAATTTACTTTTCATAATTTAGTTTGTTCCCTTTCATAGGTTTATTGCTATGTTGTACGAACACTCCTAAAAATTCTAACTTGTCGTGTTGTATCTTATTCGTGTCATAAATGTCGATAAATATCCGTATCGTATCGTGTCCCTATCCGTGGTTCATAAGTGGTTCATAAGTTTATAGTTAAACTTGTCGGCACCATTTGTGTTAGCTAATATGATTTAAAATCATCCACTTCCACTGCCAGCTTACAGTACTGTCACATAATCACCAAAAGTTTCCTGATTATTTGGCAAATGAAAATTTACTGTACGTTGTATCGTCGGCAAGTAGTCCCTTTTTCTTACCTGCCTTTTTTGATTAGGAAGTCTGATTAACTAAGTCAAGTGATTTAATTGCACCAGCTAGCTGCTCATTACAATTATGAAAAAATAAAAATACAAAGATGAATTAAAGAGCCATCAATAGTCAACCGTATGTATTGACCTGACGGATTGTACTAGTTAGATTGCGTTCAATTATTAAAATTTGAATATGACTTCAAAATTTATTCCAAATGATCGTAATGGAAATTAAGTAGCTAGCTAGTGTTTTGAGAGTGGTTATATATTCGCTTTATTATATACGTTTGGTCAACATAAGACATGAATTGTATGGGAGACAGAATGATGAAAATAGTGATTGCTTAACGAGAATAATTGAGATTTGAGCAAGATTCAAGATCCCTTTTTAAATAACTACTACTTATTTATAATTAGTTTTACCTTTTCATTTGAGTGGGTTTGTCTGTCATCTACCTTAAATTAATTACTACGAGAGGTTTTTCGTTGAAATTCAATATTTGAAGGGTAAAATTAATAAAATGCAACTAAAGTATATATAACAACTGAAATTAGAATAGACGACAAACTTTAAAATGACAATATATAATTTAGGGGAAAGAGAGTACGTATTTCTTAATCTAAATTCTAAAATTTAAACTTACCCAATATATATATACTTTTGCTTTATTTATTTTTATCTTTTCCTTTTTCTTTATTTTATTTTTTCCTTTTATTGAAGCAGCATCGATCATAATACCAACATGGTGTCACTCAGTTGGCAACATAGACTGAGTTTGTGGGAAGAGCCTCAAGTTCGATCCCCACTAAACACATTTGTTGGGAGGGGTGAAGAGCTTTAACTGTGACTAAACCCCGAACTGGATTAAGGGTTCTCAATATAGGATTATACAAACCGGTAAATCACAAAAAAAAAAAAAAAAAAGCATCGATCATAATAAAAAGTTGACTAGCACCCCTTCCGGCCAGTGCCTAGCTCAGTCTTGGTGTTGTCAATTTTGTAAATTCTGGAGGATTGAGAGAGAGCTAGCTAGGGTGTGGAGTGGACTATGTGACTATATGATCGATCGGGCTCGGGCGTGCCGGCCTAAATCTTTTGGCTTTTGTTATTTGGTTGCACCTTTTTTCACGTGTTTTGCTACCTCCAAATTAAAACGTACAATTTTCTTTAGATCAAGAAATTTATTAAATTAATTAGGGTACTATATATATATTCCATGCGTGCCAACTGGCTGATTACATAATCATCATCTACCTAGCTAGCTATAATTCTATACCCACGTCACATTTTTGTCATGCCCCAACCTTTGGGCATGCAATGTCGCCCTAGCTAATTCTCATAATCTATCTGCAGACAGAATAAAAATACTTAATTTATAGGAACTTAATTAATTACTCGGGTTTAGATTAATGCAGGTCCATTTAATTAAACATATATTAGTTATTTCATTTTTATCTATCATTAGACAACTTTATTTTGTTTATGAATCTTGATTTGATTATGTATGGTCTAAGTACTTAGACAATAGAAAATCTTGTTGTTTGATCATGAGAAAAAGAGGCACAGAATTATTTTTATAATATATTTAGAATAGTAATGAAATCCATAGAGCCGAAGGAGAAAAGAGGAATTTGGAAGGAGGTAGTGTACTCTCCACGGCCACGATAGATGAAAAGTTAAAAAGTTATGGATACGAATTTGGGAGACAAAATCTTTGATATTGTGGAAGATGTCGTCGTCTTTATATATGGTTTTTCAACCTCTTTATTTTTTAAAAAAAAGTTAGGGGATTATGAGAGGGAGAGTGTGGAACTGGTAATAGTTACATGCTACTCAATAAATAGCCATCATCATTTCTAGGAAGATTATGATCATGGTTGCACATTTTTTTTAAAACTAGTCGAAGGAGAGTAAGGTTTTCAGAGGAACTCAAGAGGAAACTTCAAGAAGTATATCGATAAAGCGAGAAATACATGATAAACACCTAAACATAACAAGAAGAAAATTACAAAGATACAATGAGAATGCATCAGTATTCTTCATGCTCATCCATCTCGCGTGAATCTAGCGGGCGCTCACTTTATGCGATCTAGACCGTTCATGACAGGGCACACACTTTGTCATGCAATTCTGTAATACGTACTCATTAAAACCAATCTGAGTTGCCCACCCGAAAAACACTGTTCAGCAGAGGGTTTCGAAGGGCCTTTGGACCATTCATTTCTAAGGCACGAATTCATTAGATTGACCCCTTTATCCAAATAATGCAGGATCAAATTAAATATGCGATATCAGCCACGTAGTTGTTGCATTTACAATCAAGGTTATAGCTGCATAGGTTCGTCAATTTTATTGCAACAACGCCCTTTGGAGATTGTTATACCGTAGTTGGTATTAACAAGTTGGAAAAACCCATGCCCAAAATTAAACTTAAAGCAATAAGAAAGTTTATATAACCAAATCAAGAACCCCTTTATATTTGTATTTTTGCTCAAGGTCATCTATGAATAATCAAAGCCACATATATAGAGATTATAAATCAATTCCAAACACAACAACATATATATTTGTATCAGAAAGTCAACCAAAATAATTGAAGAAAAAAGAAGTCCAAACAACGAAATCTCACAAGGTCATTATGCCCCCACACATAATAATTGTTGAATAATGGTATCATGACCCTTGAACCTTTCTTTTTTGACCTGTTTTCTTGGCCTGTTATTGAAAAATGAATATAAAATTACTGGTGGAAAAGTAAAAACCCTTGCAGAGATTTTTATTTTTTCACCTTTTGCATGTCTTGCCATTCTTTTTTCTTTCATTTGTTCTGTATGTCTCTGGTTACAGCTGTAAAGCTGTGAGTCTCTGAGTCTTTGTTGCCCAAGTCCCAAATCATCAACTTTTTGTTTGGTCCCTCAATTTATGCCTACTTATTGATTTTACACTCACATAAGGAAATTTGTTTGGCACCACTTTACTAGTCAGTACGTTTTATGCCTATATCTATTCTTGGAATTAATTCCTATTGACTTTGCCAACGGAAACACAATCCTTTTGCTTTGATTCTTCCTGACAATGACATGCTTACATTTATATGATAATATTGGAGATGATAAAATAATTTGACCAAGCAAAAATGAGACTTCTGACGAGCTTGCATGTGTTCTAATAAACAATTTCTTGGATTAATAGTAATACTAAAAAATTGGTTTGAAATACCCAAAAATAAGTCTTTTTCAATATTTCCATGTTTGTTGGCATTACTCAAAACAGTAAAGTTTGTTGAAATTTAAAGAATTTTACAACTTCATTGACTACATTAACTAGTACAGTTTTTAAAATTTTGAATGTTCTTCCCACCTCAGTCCTCATAAAAACCAAGGAGAAGAGAAGAGGGAACATTTTGAATTAAATTGAAGCATCAATTCTGAAATCCATATGGGCCCAATTAGATCTAGTTGGGCAATTCTCTGTGGGCCTGCAAAGTATCTGAAACTGACCTCATTTATACTGTCTGCTCTGCCTCTTCTTCTATATATTGATTTTGCTTGCACACCCGTCGCGTGACTCCAAATAATTGTCTTTACTTCACTTCTCTATCTCCGACAATTAAATAATATTGCACATTTATATTTATTTATTCTTCATATATAATCAGCATCCTAAGAAACTCAAACCATATATCCCAACAATTTATTTCAATCCTAAGAAACTAAGTGTGTGTTTCTTCTGATTTTTAAGTATTTTCTTCTTAAATTTTGAAGAGATTGTATTATGTCCGGTTAATAAAACGTTAGCATCTATTAGAAAACAAGAAAATTATTAATGACAGGACTTAAGTGTTAGACAGAACCATAGTCGAGGGAATGTCTCTATAATTTTTGATAGTAGATGGAGTCTTGCTGTATTTTTGCCTAAGTCGAGGGGTGTAAATATAATTATCCCTATTATTAATTAACTTATTTCTCATGTTTGCCCTAATTACAATCTAGTTTCTATATTTTGAAAAACTAAAATAATTACTCTCAATATGGAGGTTTGGATTCGATTACTTGCAATGACAATGATTTGATTTTTTTTTCTAATTTAATACGCATGTAAGACCAATAACTAATTCGTATAAAAATCTTGCATTGAATTTTAAATTTGTGATGCTTTGTATATATCTGATTGATAGCAAGTAGCAAGTAGGTTGAAGCATAGAAAAAGATGGTACAAGAAGCACATTAAATCGGTTTAGTAAAGCTATATACCATTTTGTGCGTGATAGAAGGTTCACGCATTTATTTGTTCGATGCTTTTCAGCAGATGCATGATGAGAGATCCACACAGTCTCTGCACGCCAAGTGCCCACAGATCATGAAAATTCAATAAATTTTAAGTCACATCTATGAAATACGGACACGACACAACACATTGACATAGATATAATTTTTTTTCGTTATTTTATACTAGAGAAGTGTCGAACAAAGGTATTGGATACAATACGATACAGTAGAGTAGAATTCTTAGAAGTATCCATACATCATAAAGTCACATGCGTCCCTCACTTATATATAGACTATAGTAATTCCATTATCTCAAGTAATTTCAATTACATTATATTATAGAGTCCACGTCTTACTGATCCAAATATTTTGAGAACTTCATTGAAATAACCTAATATATATCAATCTGGAAACATTTTAGAAATTTATTCAGTTTTCCAGATAAACTTAACCAATTATATATTAGATTGGTCCAAGTCTATAACCTCGAACAAGATAATATTATAGAAGTTGAGAGGTTTTACTAAAAAGAGCAATTAAAGTATTAAACATTTGAAATAAAACTATAAACTTGAGATATTGTAAAAAACTTAAAGACCTAATTAACCAAACATGATCCTGTTACATGCATGGAGCTAGCTAGTCAAAAGTTTAGTATTATCAGAATCTGATTGGATTAGTATTCAATTATCTAATGAAAGAACGTAACATTAAAGAGCTCATTTTGGTACATGCCACTTTTTCCGTGATAGGAATTAAGTTGATACAATATTTAAAACTTGTACAAGCTGTTCTAGCTGATTTCTGAACAACGGAGAAAGAAGCTAGCTAGCTAGCTAGCCCCTCGAATTAATATTTCTCCGAGTCTCTAATGTATTATTACTTATTTATTATCCATATATCGAGCCCACAAAATGGAACCCTATGAAGTGAAGTATGTTGCCACAAATTGAGAAAGGGAATGTTACATAAGAAGCATATATACCGATGGACAAGCATTCAATGTTTGTAGTTAAAATAGTAAGTCCCATTGTTTATGACTTGGTGGTCCAAATTCAATATGCCTCTCAAAATATAGAATACAAATTCAATGGGTTAATCATACCAAACATTTAATGATTTAAACACTTAAGTTGAGCTTCACAAAATTTATAAGCTTGATATATAATTCTAAATTAGATATGACTCAAACTCACACTTGATAAAAATAAATTAGATAACATGAGCTCGTGATATCAGCTTAAATCAAGGAGCCAAACTTGACCTGAGTATCAATTAAAGTTTATTTAATTTCTCGTTGTGAGGAAGGGGGAGGGGCGTTTGAAAAAATCTTACAAACACCACCGGCACATTGATGGTGGGGGGGGGGGGGGGGGGGGGGGGTAAAAATTAATGGATGAGTAGGGATTTTGGACCTCAAATGTCACTTTTAATGGTTTAGGAGGGAAATAAAAGAAGACAAAAAACTCTGAACTTGGGTGCCATTCTACTGCCATAGTGGGAGCATGTCCGTAGTCCGTAGTCCGCACTCCGCAGCAGACAAAGATCTCTCAGGATACTATTTAGCCTACGACCTCTAAATAGTGCCTACTTTAAATAAGTCTAACCTCCTAATTTGTCAACTTCCTAAATGCGAAAACATAAAAATAAAGTTAGGACATTTGATTTGATATCTAGATTTTTATTTTATAATTTATATAATCGTTTTTAAAGAATAGAATTTAATTTTTCAAATATATGTACGCATTTAATATAGTTTTATACAAATTGTGTCAATATCTATGTTAGTTCGTAAATAAACTCGAAAATAACAGCTATAGTTGTTGACTTGTATAAATTAACTATCTTTTTGAGCAACACATAAGAGAACATTATTATTTTTGCACCAAAAATAAAAAACAAAAAAAATAAGAGAACATTATTAGATAGCATAGCACTTAGCAGTAGCTCATAATCTTAGATGGGCTAGATGTACTTAGACGGAGCGATCAAGCCCATCAGAGTTCAACATTTTTGTAACTGGGCCTCATTTCTTATTCCTTGAACCCAATTAATATGCATCGGACACAAACTGAACATTGGACAATCAAAGATTGAACCTAGCTTTGACCTAGTGCTGTTAATAGACCGGGTTTTTATTTTTATTTTGGGATTTTTTTGGTGGAGTAAAACTGTAAAACATCTAATGGATGATGGATCAAATTTTTTGATTATAAATGTTCATAGTTCAAAATATAAGTGCATAAAAAATTAAACTAAATAATTTAATAATCCGTTAAAATTTTGAATCCAAACTTTTATAACGTCTTTTAAATAAGAATTCTAATAATGCAGTCAAAACCAAGCCGAAGTCGCTTCAAATTTCCAAAATAATATGATTTAACTAATTAATATTAATTCTCATCTCGATTGTGGAAGCTAGGGGCTGTCGCGTCGAAGAGTGTGAAATCAATTGCTCATGCACTTAAATGGTGGATTGGCAATGGCAGGAACATCAAATTCTGGCATGATATTTGGCTTGGTTCGGATTCTCTTTTTGCAAGTTTGGACTGTGATCCATCTTTGGCTATAACAACGCTACTGTTGCTGACTTTCTCGATGACAATGGAGTTTGGGACCACTATAAACTCCAAATGACTCTCACTAGACATCTTGCTGAGGCTGTTCGAGGGGTTCCATTACCGCTGGAGCGGGACAGTACTCCGGACGATCAGATTTGGGGGGCTACGGACAATGGAAAGTTCTCGTGTAGCTCGGTGTATAACATACTGCGAGACGATCACACGACGGAACCAGGTGGAACTGGATCTGGAATATGAACTGCCCACAAAAGCTTAAATCTCTCCTTTGGCTTTGTCATCATCGGCGCCTCATGTGCAACGCTTTGAGGTTTGACAGGAATTTCGCCCCATCGGCGAGTTGTACTAGATGCAATTTTGACAGGGAAGATGAACTTCATATGATGAGGGACTGCCCTCATGCGAGAAAAGTGTGGTACTTCGTTATTCAACAAATAGATTTCTTGGCATTCTTGGGCAGTAGTGATGTCAATTGGTTCGAGACTCAAGCCAATTCTTATTTTGGTAATATTATTATCCCTCAATGTCCTTGGTATATCATCTTCATCTCGGTTATGTGGGAGCTTTGGTACTTGACTAGGAATAAATGGTGTATGGAGGGGGCTGAGATTAATTATAAGGCGGTGATCAACAATGTGAAGAGCTTGGCTTGGGATATTTGGCGAAATTTCCCTCCCAAATCCAAGAAAAAAGTTGCTGATCTGGACCAGCTCCAGTGGCTGCCACCGGACTGTGAATGACATAAGATTAATACGGATGGTAGTGTCTTCGAAACGGTTAATTCGGCGGTAGCAGGGAGAGTTATCAGAGATGAGAGAGGTGTGTGGATTGTTGGCTTTGCAATGAAGCTCAATGACATTTCTATTACAGTGGCGGAATTACTTGGGTTTCGTCAAGGTATGGACATTGCTGGGGAACGCTGGCTCCGTCGGGCGATTTTTGAGACGGACTCGGAGGTGATCGTTAAACTTATTGATAAAGTGAATGTTGTCACTCACCCACTTGGTAGGATTATTCAAGATTATCGAAGATTCCTTCACCTCCCTTGGGAATGCAAGATTAATCACAATAGAAGGGGAAGAAATACTTGTGCTGATGTTTTAGCGAAGATGGAACACCGGCTTCAAGAACCTATTATGTACTGGCATGACCCGCCTTCAGAGACAATTGATTGTATTCGGGCCGATATGAACCTTGAGTAGTTTTTGTTTTCTTGCTTTCCCGACCATAAGAGAAACTAATATTAATTCATTATATAATACTCATAAGAGATACTTCTCTGTTAGTAAATTGATATTTAATAATCAATATATACAAATCTTTTCTTTAATAATTAAATAAGAATCATGTAAGAGAGTATGAAAAGAGGTTATGAAGTTAACTGGTGTGACATCTAATTTATAAATTTTATGACTAGCAAAAATTTAAATTAATTTCCTATATTATTAGAAAATAAGTTTATTTTTAAACTTAGGGATGATTACATTTAGACTCCAAATAAGTTTGCTAAATTACAACTTATGATCCTCTTAGTCAAACAATTACAGTTACACCCCATACAAAATTAGATAATTACAGAAAACATCCACTGATTATATTTATGTTAGGAAACATTAGAGTTTCGTTAGGAAACATTAGGATCTCGACCATAATTAACAGAATAGTCCCTTTTTGATATGAAATAAAAGATTCGATTTCAATTTTAATTTGAAAAAATTACATATAAGCACCAAAGATATTTATGATATTACAAATAACACTCAAGTAAAATATAATATTACAAATAACACCCAAGTGAAATTTAGGGACAATCCATTGTATAAGAAAAAATAAGGATATTTTCGATATTCACTATTCATTTTTTATGACGTTACCCAATGGATATCGAAACCCTAACGGAACCCTAATTCGTTGGTATTTTTTGTAATTATCCAATCTCGTGTGGAGTATAATTGTAATTATTTGACTAAGAGGGTCACGAGTTGTGATTTAGCAAACTCCTTTGGGGTCTAACTGTAATTATCCCTTAAACTTAATGGTTTTTCATATATTTTGAAAAGAGGGGTACAATAGAATTCAACTTTGTTTCGCAAACTGAGGGAACTAAACTGTGTTTACTTAAACAAAGGGAAAATGTACAACAATTATATAATTTTAGGGTCATTCCCCTTTCTTATTAAAATTCAAGTTCTCACATATAATAAATATATAATTATACGGTATAAATCCAAACAATGACAAATCTTCATCTCTTGCAGACAACTCCCCTTCCCTCAATCCCACTACCACATTTCATGCTGGGCAGCTCCAAAACAGACGACGCAGAAACGTGATGATTTCCCCCTCGGAACTGTGAAACTGAACAATCAGTATCGAATAGGCTTGAAACTGCAAACTCTTTTTCTCCTCCAAGAACTGGCATTGGCACGCCCATCTTCACTCGACTTACATAATTATCCCTGTAAGTCTGTCCCAAAATACCGTTCACATTTCCACTAAGCGTAAAGAATTTGAAGCCCAATTCAAGATGGGCGAAACAGTCTTCCTTGGTGACTCCATAATTATGAACCCTAGATTCGTGCTCTGTAATGGGCACGACCTTAGCAGAAATCTTGAAAAGCCCGTCAACTTGGATGACTATGCTATTGGTGTTGCTATCCCTTTTCACGGTGGCCGATGGTAGGGATTCGAGTTTCCACGTGGCGCCTTCGGAAGCAGAGAGGGAAATGGGCTTGCCATCGAAAGAGAGGGAGAGGCGGTCAACAGCGTCATCCCAGGTGGTGGTTTTCTTGGAACCGACGAAAAGTTGGTGATTGCCGAAGAGAATGCCGATTGATTGGACCCAGGTAAAATCCCTTTTCATATTTTCATTTCGTCTTCCGATGAAGTGGGCATTGATGTGGAGGTTGGGTTCGGTTACGAGGCAGAAATCTTGATCCTTCTTTCCATGGAAATAGAAAGTGATGCCGTCACCGCCAATGAATCGTGGGTCTTGGCAAACTGCTCCAGGCATATCGCATTCTGCATCATGTCAAACATATGAGAATTTCAATTTTTTTTGTATTCTTGTTTTCGTTACTGATGTAATATGTATATATATTTGTATTTATATATAAAAAAAAGTTATAATAAGAATATAAGTTTGCTAGCTATCTATGAATTTGACCTGAATCTTAAAACTGATTTAATTGGGCTAAATCAATATGAGACACAATAATGTAATGTACGTGACGGCTTGTATGTATAAAACATAATTTCTAATTTAATGATTGGCCAACTAGCTAAAGATTTGGAAACATGTGAAGATATATTAGCGATTTGTCCACAAATGATAAGCAAGACTCTTTTTGATATCCGTCATAAGAAAAGTTACAAGACTCTCTAATCATGCATGTGAATTTGGAAGATCAAATCGCACATTATATTAAACGATTACTTTAGAATTATGGATTCATCACACTTTTATATTCAAACTATGTAGTTTATCTTCATAATTTGACTTGACTGTTATGACTTAATTTAAAATTTAGTTCCACAGACACTACTCTTCCATGTGTGACAAATTTGAATGTTTAGTAAAGAAAATTTTCTTCATGCATGCATGTGTAGACGTATAAATCTAGTGATTAGGGATGAGTAAAAGACTTACTACAGACGGGTTTGCACGTAACACAGTCAACCTCACATGTGTTGGCGCAAGAACTAGGGCACACATGTTCCACTCCATAACATTGTGGATAGTTTTTGTTCCTGCACCTCTTTCTTCTCCCTTCGGCGACTTCCGAGGAATCACTTGGAGGTGTGGAGGGAGTGGTGGGAGGCGGAGGAGATGAAGTAGGAGTTGGGGTCGATGGTGATGGTGATGGTGTGGTGGGTGGAGGGGATGGTGATGGTGATGGTGTGGTGGGTGGAGGCGACGGTGATGGTGGAGGAGAAGGGGAAGAAGGGGGTGGAGTAGTTGGTGGAGACGATGGTGATGGTGATGGTGATGGTGTGGTGGGTGGAGGCGACGAAGATGGTGGAGGAGAAGGGGAAGAAGGGGGTGGGGTAGTTGGTGAAGACGATGGTGATGGTGATGGTGTGGTGGGTGGAGGCGATGGTGATGGTGGAGGAGAAGGGGAAGAAGGGGGTGGGGTAGTTGGTGTTGGAGGAGGTGGAGACGATGGTGGAGTTGCTACTGGAGGAGGTGGAGATGATGGTGTTGTCGGAGTGGGGGGAGGAGGAGAATATTGTGGTGGAGGTGGAGACGAAGGTGTTGTTGGGGTAGTGGGAGGATAATTATCATCATCTCCCTTTCCCTTATCGTCTCCTTTGTCTTTTCCGCCATTGTCTCCATTCCCCTTGTCGTCTCCCTTGCCCTTTCCGCCATCTTCTCCTTTTCCCTTGTCGTCTCCCTTGCCCTTTCCGCCATCTTCTCCTTTTCCCTTGTCGTCTCCCTTTCCTTTTCCACCATCATCTCCTTTTCCCTTTCCATTATCATCATCTCTCCCCGATGGTGGTGGGGAATTAGAGTCGGATGGTGGAGGGGTTGAGCCTGGTCCGCATATAGGTTTACAAGAAACGCATTCGACGGTGCAGCTATCAGGGCAAAATTTGGGGCAAACATGCTCCAAATTGTAACAATGTTTGTATTTCTTGATCAAACATCTTGCATGGCTTGGATTGTTGGCTATACCTGGTGGGGTACTTGCCGCCTCTGCTACTGCTATGACACTGAACACCAAGACCAAGTACACCACACAATATCGTCTCAATGGCTTTGCCATTGATGATTAAATTTCTGTTTGATTTTTTTCTTTTTTGTTTGATTTTGTTGCTTTACTGCAATTGCTTATTTGGATTTATGATGAAATTGACATCTCCACGATGGAGCATCTTATAGTAGATGGGAGTGAGAGTGAAATCCTATTATTTGGGGGTCATAAGTTGACTTTTAATGGGTTGAGTACGTGCGTCAATTTCTTGCACTTGCCACTCACTTTTCAGGGTGACTGAACCTTTTGAATCTATATATGTTACTTTGAAATTGAATTTGGCATCAGTACTTCACCATGAAGTTACAAAAAGAGCACTTTTCCAGCACATATGTTACTATTTATATTTATCCTCCATTTAGCCAAATTTGCTCGTCCATCTGGTTCTTACTTCTTAGGTTGAGTTTCTTCTCCTGAAATTCAGCTATTTAATTTACAACTCGATAATGCTTATATAGTGCTTATATTGCAAGCGAATATACGTAAAAACTAAAGTTGTATGCTACATATTACATAATAGTCCTTTATATAACATTATTGCTAGTTTTTTTTTTGGTTACATTATTGCCTAGTTAAACATCTTCGATATATAAAAAATTGACTATCTTGTACATGTACGTAATTGAAGTCATTTTAAATTTCAAGATCAGTTTTCCATGATATGAATTTGACAGCTACAATTGTGTTTCTGATTGCCTGATTGAACAACTTAATAATTTTTGAAAATATGTGAAATAATCAACTCAAAATACCAGTTGAACATAGAAAAAATTTGATAGAAGTTGTTTATTTAGATGTAATCGCTAATTAACATTGCAATCAATTAAGTGAAAATATAAAATCAATTTCAATTTTGACATTAAGAGCAATGGAGCTTGGGAACAAAATTGTAATACATTAACATTATTTGTGCATTAATTGGAAATATTAACGAGAAAAAGAATTAAGGAGATTTTACAAATGGTTAGTTCTTGGGGAAAAAAGAATAAGAAAAAGAAAAGAAAGTTAAAAGTTGAAATAAGGGATTCTCGCGATTTCTCTGTGTGGTATCTTTAGTGATCGTGAAACCTGAAACAAATCAATTTTCATTTCGTGTTCTATTATGGAATACCCAGTTTTGGATCAGTGATGGAGATAGATCTACAGACTACAGCTTCTTCCAAGAGGACCATAACATAAATCAAAATAAAAAAGAGTTAATTGCGTCAAACACCCCAACTTTTGGCCAATTTTACACTTTGGTACCCAATCTTTAAATTCTTTTAGATAAGTGTTCAACCCTTAATTAGTATTCGTTTTTGGTATTGAAGTGCGAATCCGGTGAAATCTAATAAAATATCCCGTTAGATTTTAGGGTTAAATTGAATTCATTGGGACAAAATAAAGTACAAGGTTGGATATCACAGTGGTGAAGGCAGTGATTGAGGCTGACCATACAATCTTGTGCATCCCGTCCTCATAAACTCAACCACATAATTTTTATCGCGATTGGAACTGTTTCGGCCTCCCAATCATATTTTCTTAATCTAAAAACTGTAAGCTCCATCGGCATTTTTATCGATTTCCTACTACTCATTGCAATATTTAATTTTCATATCCTCTCAATCATAGCTTACCCATTAAACACTGTACACTGATCCCCAATTTATTCCATTCGATTTTGCTTAATTTTTAAAAGAAAAAACAGTATTAGCAGGTTTCAGGCATAAATGGCAGATTCTATTCTAAGTTTCTACCATGATTTTGTTGTCGTATTATGGGGAAAGACCTAGCTAGTCCTATTTATATATCTTACTTTGGTTTGTCTTATTAATGATCTTTGCTAGTAATTAAAACAGTTATTGTAGTTATAGCATTTGGCAGTGGCAGATATTTGAGTAATATCTATGTGAATCTGATCAACAAAGAAATGGAGAACACCAGACAAAAGTTGGATCCGGGTGAGGTGATTAATTGTTCAGAAACTGCAGAAAAGAACAAGCCTAAGCCACCGCTCAAGCAAGCAAACAAATTATAAATTAATTAGATGGGCAAACTTAAAATTTAGGGTCAATTACATAGAACCCTTGAGGTTTGCTAAAAAAATCTGAAACATCATCAAAACCTTCAAACCTTACAAATACCCCCTCCCTAAGAAGATGTATTTGTAAGGTTTTTCAGGGGGGTTATTTGGAAAATTTCACTTACATTTTTACATTTTTAGATTTGGATAGTGTTTCGGATTTTTAAGCAAACTTCAAGTGGGTAATTATCCCAAGTTTATTTGTTAGTTATAGAGCAATCTTTCAGGTTAAGCGGTAACTTTCTTCAAAAAAATAAAAAGGTTAAGCAGTAACTGCAAGCAATACAACGTGCTTAGGTCTACTGTCTTTAGTCAGGATATAATCTCGGTTTCTTTAATAACTTTTAGATATTTAAAGTTACAGAATTAACAATTAAGATTTTTTTTTTTTAACACAGGTAATTAAGGTTCTTCTCATCTTTTCAATATTTTCCTTTTGTAGGAGATGTAATATCTGAAGTACATGGTAAGGATAACATAAACCAAGGGGGTGCTGAAGGAAGTGAAATGGGTAATGGTAAGAGTTTTTAGGTAGAGGTGCAGTAGATGACTCAAGTTACACAGGCTGAGATAGTTGCACAAATTGATAAAGGATGTTGAGCAACTTGGTGGGTTTTTACCAACTCTACTGCTTCTAAAAAAGTTAAAATATAAGTTAAAGCTGTAAAAAGTTTAAATAATAAAAGTGAGGAGTGTTTAGAAATATCATCTGAAACGTTAAAAAGAAAAATGAATGTTTAGTTAAAAAAAAGTTAAGAAGGACTTTTATTAGGATAAACTAACTTCTTTTATTTACAAAAATAACCTAAAAGCTCTGAAACTAATAGTTGGTCCATAGGTACTTCTACCTTCTAGCTTATTCCTACAAAAAAATAAGCATAAGCTGGTTTACCAAATTCTCCCAAAGTGCTGGAAAAAATAAAAGCAGCAAAAGACAGAAAATGTCTCTATTTCTAGAGTTTGCAAACGCTCCACTAGTGCAGAAGAGAACACCCAAAGGAGTACTGAGGCTGGGGGTTGTGGTCCAGACGGCTCTATTGACATTGGTGACTTGAGCGAAGAACAATAGAAGTAAGAAGATGATGATTTTGACCAAAAAAAAAAAAAAAAGAAGATGATGATAGAGATGCAATCTTCTGATGAGCGACATAATGTAGCAATTGCTGATGAACTATATAATAGTCATCTTATTGGAAAGTATTTTTCTTTTACTTAATTATTACCTTAATGATTACTAAAACTTAAATTCGTGTAAAAGTTCAATAAATATTTGTAATTTCAGAACATTGAAATTTAAAAGTATAATGAAATTATTTATTATATTTGATTTCTATTTTGCACATGCATCGGGTAGACCCTGCTACCACCAAATAAAAACGCATTCTCACATTTGATTGAGCATCATACATTTGTTAATAGATAAGCACAATCTAACTAGTCAAGCCAAATGTGTGGAGGAGAGGGAGAGGCCTCGAACCATCATAAATATATACGTAGTTACTAAAAGGATAAATTATCTGTGCACATAACCATTCTAAGCAATAGAGATTCGAGTCGCAACGATATCCGTAACTTGATGATAAGTGTGCATTACTTACACGAGATCGATCAGTACATCACTTGATGAGGATGCATCTGATTGGTGAACCCTCAGCACCAACCAATCTTAAGGGCAAGCAATGAACAGAATATAGTCCTGCTTCAACATCATCAAGTTTCAGCCCTTCAACTAGGATGATTTCCTGAAAAATAAGTTGCCGAAATCAATACTACAAGCAGGCTAAAAAAGAAAGCTTTTTCATTTTCTGACAACATAGATCAGATCAGGTAGCCTAGGATAATTAAGATAAAATACTCAAGCAGATGAAATTTATGGGGGAACTAGCCTGGGGGTGTAATGATCTGGAATTCACTTTTTTAACAATTTTTATCATCTATCCTACATCCGAAAATAAAGGAATCTGGAAAATCTGAACATAGTCACGAGTATGTAGTAGTAATCATTTTTTGTTATTTCCTAGATTACACTGGTGATTTTTTATGAAATGAATTATTTAAGTTACTGAAGTTCCAAAGTGCGGTATGTGCAGTAAAGGAAGGTAAAAACCAATGGAGAACAAACATGCAGCTTCTCTATGTAATTTATGGGCTAAAAAAATATAATTGATGACATAAACCAATTGGAACCTCTATATTCAAAAAATGGATAAATAATTGTGCAGTGCTAAAAGTGACACTTGAAATTATCAAAGAAGAAATTCTTACCTTGCTTCGGAGAAAAACAAGATGAGAAGGAATTAGATCATCAAAAGCAGCAACGGACAAGTAATCAGTTCCTACAAGGAAGAAAACAAATGAGTGATTAAAATTAAGTTCACAACTAGAAAAGCAGAAATCTTCAATTAGCATCTAACTTTTGCTTGGGAGTAATTCATTGCAATGCAGTTTCAACACTCAGAAAATGCAAAATAAACATAACAGATTCGACATATAGCTTCAGCAACAAAAGGAAAATTTTCCGTTATCAACTCACAACTTGCACATTGAGAAAAAAATAATGTGAACAGGATATTATCTTACCCACAAGTTTAATGTCAGTGTTATCTACAAGCCACTGTGCCCCATCTTTCATGAATCCCACATAACTTGTGTCAAATTCCTTCTTGTACATGAGACGCCTGAAAATAATTCATAAGTAAATATAATCTGAATTTGAAACTCTATATCAGGAAACCAAAAAACTGGAGTTACTCAATACAACCAGAAATTGACTGAAGCACTTCAAGCCTTCATTCGTTCCTTTATGTGGTCATAACAAGATGACATAAGCTACAAACAAACTAATCTTAATTTTACACTAAAAAAGTGATTTTAAATAGCTATGTCATTTTCCCAGAAGTGTACTCTGTTTCGCTGACTTGGCCCGATAATATTCATTTTTAGAGTAGAAAACGAAAAACAACAATACAGCATTTTATTGCAAGTGAAGGAAATCTAATTATTCAATGAATTCATTGTCTACTGATACAAAATTTATATCACATGCAACAATATTAAGACGACTTGCTGGTAATCAATTTTCCTTCTCTGGAAATAGCAGCAGATATAACTTAAGAGCTATAACACACTGATTAATAAATTTTGTTCAAGAGACAGTATTATGAGTCTCTAAATTATGATGGATGACAAACTAGAAATACAAAGAACTGCTCATGTTTAAGCTTTTTTGACAGGTTAAAGGTACATATTCTAATTCCTCCGAATATTCTCAAGGAAAAGTAGGCACAAGAGGAGTAACTGTTAGTATAGTTACCTATCTGTATTTAGTGTCCTGAAAAGTACTCTTCTTACTCCCTTAGGAATGTTTAAGGACTTCATAACTTCAGCTGAAAAACACAGAATGGAAGAGAACATAGTCAATATTCAGTAATGACCTTCCTGTAGCACTAAACGTAAATACGTAATATGCAAAACTGAAACCTGCTAGTACACATTTGAAGTTTATATTTCATGTGCGCACACAACCCTTACAAGCTATATGCACAATCAAAAGTTTACTTGGTAGTATCGAGTATTACGTGGGTCTTACTTTGGCATTGGTTGCAGAGTGATGGCAAACTCTTTTACCCTTGATGCTATTAAGCAGAAAACAATGTATTGCTTGTGTGTTCGTTCTAAGTTACAGTGATTATATAATGTATGAAAAGCATTGCTGCCTTTCAGATCAGAAATTGAAATAAATTATCAGCGAACAGCTTAGAAAAACCTCTACATATCGAGTTTCTATTTACCCGCTATAAGTTCATTAGCTTAACATGAACTTTTCGTGACATAATTTCAACATAATAGTCTCCTGCAAGTGCAATTCAATAACTTTTTCCATCTTCTTGTCCACATGATATAAATGATGAATCAAGTTAGATACTAAGTGATCAACTTTCAGAGACTGTACTACTAGAGTCAGTTCTAACTCTAAGACGAAAGCTGACAATAGATACAACTTGGTTATATTAAATTTTGGTTCTGATGCATACCAGTAAGATTTTTGTCTCTTGGTACATCAACAAGTAATGCAGGCCCTGTTGAAACACAGAATGAGAATAAGTTATTATCAATGAGGTGAAGGTAAAGCAATTGACACAGAAGTTTTCATAGAAATCAGCATATGGAACACGGGTGAGAAATCCATCAAGATTAAGGCACAAGTACCAAAACATCAAATACAAACAAGTCAGTAGATACTCAAACCAACCATGGTCAAGTTGACAAAGCGTGAAACCTCTTCAATGCTAGATTTTGGTACGAGAAATTCAAGCTGACAAGTGGAGATAAAAAGATAGCCAATATATCAAAAGATAACAAGCACCAATGGGATCCATAAACCCAAGAAGTAAGCTGGTGAAATAGTCAAATTGTCCATAAATCAGAAATTTGCATTGAAATCAAGTTTGGCAAGTAACAAACATCCAACGTGGAGAATCCATCAGAAGGGAATAACAATCCTCTCTAATTTTCATCAATCCAAATGTTCAAACTAATGCTCACGACCAGGCACGAAACCACGAAACAAGAAAATTACTTAACACTAGCATATACTCGTTATTCTATCTCTCTAATTTCAGAAAAAGAACAGGCAGTTTTGGTTGCATACACATGACACATCCTGCTAACTTCAGAAAAAACCATATTAATATAACTGCTAAAAACTTCAGAACCTCCTTTATTGACACCTCATCTTAGTATGAATGAAAAAACCGAGGTATCTCAAAGTGATTCTTTTAAGGTGCTTCAATCCATCTTCCGGAAGAAGTTAACATATATAGCTAAAAACATTTAAGCACAGTAGACATGTTAAAAGAATAAAATGATATTTTGTGAAAAAGAAGGAAATGGCAACACATATAGTCGTATCAGAGAGTTCCCAGTTGATATGAAGGTTACCATTGAGGACTCTGAGGTCAAGACTATCCACATCATACCCTTCATCAAAGTAATTTTCATACATATGACCAGGTGCATCTACATGTGTTCCAGAATGAACAGGGAGTTTCATCTCGGAGAAATTGTAGTCAGACCCATTCTTCATGCTCGCCAAAAGTGTAAGAAACTGCCCAATACCCTCAGTAGAATCACCAACTGGTGTATGGGGAGTGAATTTATGAGTAATATCAAATATTTTTCCATTATCATAAACCTCTCTTCTTGGTGGGCCCGAGCTCAGATCACCAACACCAACACAGTTACCCGATTCATCACCATAACCAGAAGGATACGCACCATTTGATGGGAATATAGCCACAGAAAGGAGTGCTTGAACCACAGCCAAAATCACCAGTACATGTATAGACCTCATTTTTCTCCCTTTTTGGGGCAAAGTTAGACCGATACTTCCTTATTCGGGGTAGAAGTCTAACTGTACTTGATATCTTGGATATAACGTAAAAAGTCCATGGAGTGTTTTCATAATGCCTAAATAATAATATATGTGGGCCAATGCATCTTTGAATTTGAAAACTACAGTCTTCTAGATGACAACTGTCGGATAAAGATTTTTATCAAATTAGAGGCAATACTTATCCAAGACGGTATGAAAGATAAAATTATCATAGATATCTAGGCGTCAAATTTTGGTCCAAGTTACGTCTCCTCGAGGCAAAGAACGAGGCTTTTGTCCTCTATTCACCACGTGGTCTCAGTCTCTCTGTACCAAATATCAAAACAACAATTGTGTGGCCAGTTGCAATTGCATCATACGAACTTCCATCTCTCTCAGATATAACTAGCATTTTAAATAAAATTTGGAGCGGATGGCAATTATCTAAAACAAGCATAGAGTAATGTAATTTCGTCGAACATGTAGCATTCAATAACTCAATACCACACCAATGACTCCACACAGAAAAAACATGCGCGACAAATTATCAACTAGAACTCCAACTTACTCGCAGATTGCTACGCTGAGACTAAAACTGGACCAAAATAAGAAGAGAAGGAGAAGTCAATTAATTAATTAATTCATACCGTTGAGAACTTCGAGGTCAAGCGTGTCAACATCGAAGCCGGCGTCGAAGTAATGATCGAACACGTGCCCTGGCGCATCAACGTGTGTTCCAGTGTGAGTTGGGATCTTCATCTCGGAGTTGTTAGCCTCCGAGCCATTCTTCATGCTCTTATCAAGCCACAGGAAGTGCCCGAGGCCATCGGAGGACCCCCAGGACGGCATCGCTGAACGGTACCGGTGGCTGATGTCGATAATACGACCACCTCCGTAAACTTCGCGACGGACTGGTACGAGATCATCAGCTGCAGAGGCGGAGGTAGTGGTCGTGGTGGTGGTAATGGTGTTGGTGGTCCATGATGGATCAAGGCCGTAGGGAGGAGGATATGCCTCATCGGATGCGGCGAGGGAGAAAGGAAGTATGGCATGCGCCACTGCGCATGTTAGCACGAAGAACTGCAGCGGTGTCATCGCGGAATTTCGCCGGGAAAATAGAGCCGTAGAGAGTTGGGAGTGAGAGAATTTGGGGATAATAAGACAATACGTCATAAAGCAGTACCGTCTGCCAATACATAACAGTAAATTGTAAAAAAAATTTCAAAAAATATATATACATATATCAGTAAATTCTAAAATACTTTAAAATTTTTAAAATCATGTTTTAAGATTTACATGGACTAATAATAATAATATAATTCGATGTCTAACCTAAATTGGAGGTTATGGATATTGATTTGAAGTCTAAAACTCTTGGAAATTGAGGTTTAGTTGTGTTAAACTTTAGTTTCAATTGGGTCAATTAATCTAATTTTGTGAAGCTTGCTTATCCAATAATAAATTATTGGGCTTCCTAGTCGGTCATGTGGGAGGGAATGAGGACATTTTCGGCCTTGATAGTTAACAAAACCAACTCCAACTCAACCCAAATTAATTAAACCATAATAAAGGGATGATATCATTACCTTTGTAATTAAAGGAGACATCATTGCAATTGCAATCTCTCTCGTATTTATATTATTATGGCTTACATGTAACTGTTTGACACATGAATCATGTTGTAAATTGTAATGAAGAATTAAATAATACATAATTTAATTACTACTTGTGTATTAATTTTGCATGCATCAATCATGTAATTAATCTTAGCTCTCCACTACGTACGCTCTCCTGCTGAATTAATTAAGCTGAACAAGTGGGAAATTAAGAAGAAATTAGATCGAGTAGGCGAGGCCGCGTACGTGTTGAAGGTACAAATCAAATATATATATGTGGCCAACAAGTTTGAAAGACCGACGATTTTGTGGAGAAAGTAAAGCTAAATGCTCCGAAATGAAATATCTCTGCTCTTGCAACGTCCACCACCTTAATTCCATGTCATTGATTCCAGGTATTTGCTTGAACCAACAAAGCTTTGTACCTTTCTTTAACTCTCACTTGCATGTTTCCTTTTTTTAAATTACCTAGCTAGCTTCATTTATATATTAATTCGTTAAAAAATTAAAATTAATGTGCTTTACTATCATGTTTTTTAAACTTAACTATAGCTAGGCTTCTTTAATTTCATATTTGAATAGCTAAGCTAGGATCCAACACTAAAATTCAAAGTTAGTTTTCTCCATTGATTAATGAATCAATTACATATACAGACATATTAGGGGATAATTATAAAAATCGTCCACTAGGATTACCCAATTGTGAAATGTGGTACAGGTCTTTCAGAATTTGGCAATTTTGGTACGCTACAATTTAAAATCTAACAATTTCAGGACAAATTGCGCTAGAGACCGAATTTCTTCCCGGAAATGGAGGAGTTGAGCGTACCAAAATTGCTAGATTTTAAATTGTAGTGTACCAAAATTACCAAAATTGTGACATTTTTCGGGAAGAAATTCGGTCTCCGGCTCAATTTGTCCTGAAATTGCTAGATTTTAAATTATAGCGTACCAAAATTGCCAAATTCTGAAAGACCTGTACCACATTTCACAATTGGGTAATCCTAGTGGACGATTTTTACAATTTCCCCGACATATTAGTATAACATAGCGCGTACATATTAATTTATAGATTGTTTTTTTACAATTACAATACTAGCTCGTCTCCTTTTAGTTGTGTATATAATATATATGTATTTACCTTAGTAAAAAGGTCTCCGAAATAGAATGATTAATTACTTTTAGTAATTATTATATCTATATATATTTTGCCATCAATATAATTGCTAAGTACAAAGAAATAATTAAACTATTTGAAGTCGACAAATATCTACATTTTCAAACTAATTAAAGACTGACTGCCCTTAGTTATGATGCCATTGCCACCTATTTCTTACTACTATATATATTTAAGGTTTCCTGCGCAAAAATGGCAATTTTGATATTTAGGTTATTACATTAATAAATGTGATGATGAAGCGGATCAACGGAAATTCGTAAACTACATTATTTTGGTAATAGCTAGATTTATCCACAAAATCTCCCTTAGCTTGGAGTATCTGTACAGTATAATAACTACTAGTTCATGTGGATTGTGGCGCGTGGGTGTGAGAGCCCAATTAATGCATGTCCAAACTCAATTAAAGCTATGTCCTCCAATAACATCTGGGGTTGTTTCTAATTAATTGTTAATCATGTTCCCCTTTGATCTATTTAAGTGATTTAACAGAACTGACGGAAAAATTCACTAGATATATAGATCATAGATCCTATTCTTTTTATTCACCTTCCTGAACTTTTAATCTTTTATCTCTAGTTAACTTTTATGTTAATACTTTTGGCCGATCGAGGGATTGAAACTAAACGTTGTTTGCCTACTTTCCTTTTTAAATTAGAATACTTTCCTAGGAATTTCTTCTAGCCGGGTATTGAATACCCACTTCTAATACGTGATTATTTTAATATTATTTTAAATAATCGTGTATTAGAGGAGGCGGATGTTTAATTTGAATACCCGAATGTATAGAAGAAATACCCTATTTTCCCTTTAATTTAGAAGGATTTTGTCCCAACTGATATATCTTAAATACGAATTATAGCTACTCACGTGAATTTAAAAAAAAAACTCATTTCATTGTAGTAAAGTAAACCGATCGATTGGAAAGAGCTTTTTGTTATTTAAAATAGAAAACACGAAACTTTGAATTTTCAAATATAACTTTGAGTGCTGAATATGGCCCAGCGATTCTTGAAAAATAGCTTGGGCTAGCTTAGCTACATAAAGTGCTGACTGTAGTACTCTATAGATATACTCAGTGTTAATGTTATTCATATAATTATGCACAAATAATTTGAATGTTTTTATAATATATGTCAAATACATTGAAATGACTAATCATACGAGAGTTTGGTAATATACTTTTTGTGGTTGATTAACCACAACAGCCTCAATGCACTTCGTTTTGATAGACACATGACGGATTCAGATATCTGCCCCCGTTGTCTTTTGGTTAGGGAAGATATTATCCATGTCCTTGTGCATTACCGCAAAGCTGCGAGAATCTGGAATCACATCATAGTTGCTACTGAGCTCTTGCGTTTTCGTGCAACTATGGATGAGAATTGGGTGGAAACCAATCTCAAACTCAATATTCGCAATATCATCCTCCCGGAGTGTGAATGGTGAACCATCTTTCTTGCCACGATTTGGCAAATTTGGAAAGCGAGGAATAATTTCCTGTTCAACAATCATGACAAGCCCCTTTGTGAAACTATTTTTACTATTAAAAGGATGGCCATGGATCTGCAGCAGGCCTTTCCGAAGGATCAGACCACCACCTGGAGGCCCTCGGTCAGAGAACTGACAAGGTGGATTGCTCCCAATGAAGGTTGGGTCAAGATAAACACAGACGGAAGTGTTTTTGTGGACAAAAGCTTAGCGGCTGCCGGATGCCTCATTCGAGAATGCAGAGGAACTTGGATCCTTGGGTTTTCTTGTAATTTACCGGATGTCTCCATTACGACGGCGGAACTCTTGGGTTTAAGAGAGGGTCTTTCTTTGGCTTGGGACAGACGCTTTGAAAGAGTCGAAGTGGAAATGGATTCGGAAGTGATCATTAATCTCTTGAATGATTCAGAAGTTGATTCCCATCCGTTGGGAAATATCATTCGGGATTGTCAAAATTTTCTTCGCATTCCTTGGGATATCAAAATTGGCCACCCTCTGAGGGAAGGCAATGTTTGTGCTGATGCACTGGCGAAACATGGCCACTCTGTTGCTGGTTTGATCAAGATGGAGGACCCTCCTGACTTTCTTTTTGATCTTCTGAAGGAAGATGCCCAGGCGTTAGTTTAGTCTTCTGCTCTGTTTTTCTATTTTTTTTTTCTTCTGTTTTCGCGCTTGCTTTTTAGTTTGTTGTTATGTTTGTCTCATTTAAAAAAAAAAAAAAAAAGTAATATATATAGTCGCGCGCGGCCGCCGAAATAGGTAATTGTCTCTTTGCACATTTTAAATTTAGATTATTTGCACTTTACACTTTCTAATTAAAAGTATATATAGTGCACCCCGGCCCTCAGTTATTATGTCTTCAGTACTTAGCACCGCCGAGACTATAGAATTAGTCGATTTCCTGTGGGAGTCTTAGAACGTGATTATTATCCCCCATAAATCACATGATTCAGTTTTCGGTTATAATTTACATTAAAAATATTATTCGCAGAGTAAAGTGCCAAAGAATTTCAAAGATGCAAAATACCAATAAACAGAAAGTGAAGGTGTTAATTGAAACAAATAGGTCATGACTCACGAGTTTGTGTTCTAAGCATTATGATTTATTTGTATTTAACAATTTAAAATGACTTGAATAATATAAATTTCATTTATAATTGATATCAATATACTTAAAAAGAATATATATTCTTCAAAGGCCAAACATAAAACGTTTTCCAAAATTCTATTAGTATTTAGTGCTTATACTGCTGTGTCCAACTAAGGCAACAAAAAACCCCACATCCTTAGACGACCACAATAAAAACCAACCCATACTCAGTCCACACAACGTACATTTCTCATTATTTTCTTTTCCCCACTCATTTTCACCATGTCCAAACTCAATTCCACCTTCTGCATCATCTTCTTCTTTCTTCTCTCAATTTCATCCTTTCGACCAGTCGATTCAGCCACTTTTCCCGGCGATGTCGCTGCCCTCCGCGCACTCAAATCCGCCGTCAAACCCAGCTCCGTTCCGCCGGCGTCCTGCCTCGACACATGGGACTTCTCCACCGATCCATGCGCCGTCCCCAGGATCACCCACTTCACCTGCGGCGTCACCTGCGAAGGAAACCGAGTCGTTCAACTTACTCTCGACTCACAGGGTTATTCCGGTACACTCACACCACTCGTTTCTAAGCTGACTCAGCTAATCACCCTTGATCTCGGCGATAACGGCTTTCACGGCCTCATACCTTCCTCTATTTCGTCTCTTCCCAATTTGAGAAACTTAATCCTCCGAGTCAACTCGTTCTCCGGCTCTGTTCCCCCCTCCATCGCCACTCTCCGGTCGCTGGAAACTCTTGATCTTGCCCACAACTCGCTCTCCGGATCGTTGCCTAACATGAACTCACTCACGGGATTAACGAGACTAGACCTGAGCTACAACAAACTCACCGGGAAACTCCCCAAGCTCCCGCCAAATCTCAACGAATTAGCTCTGAAGGCTAATTCACTATCTGGGTCTCTTACAAAATCATCGTTCGACGGGTTAACTCGGCTAATGGTGGTGGAACTCAGTGAGAACTCGTTCGCCGAAACACTGGAACCTTGGTTCTTCCTTTTACCTTCTCTCCAGCAAGTCGACTTAGCGAAAAACAGCTTCACAAGTGTCACCGTCGCAAAGCCGCCAGCCAACACCAACAGCGAACTTGTGGCCGTCGATTTAAGCTACAACAAAATCGAGGGGTTTCTGCCGGCGAATTTTGCGGAGTACCCAATTCTCCGGTCTCTGGCGCTGAGTTACAACCGATTCCGGGGACCGATTCCGTGGCAGTACAGCAAAAAAGGCTCATCTCTGCGGCGACTGTATCTCGACGGGAATTATATAAACGGATCTCCGCCGGCGGGGTTTTTCTCCGGAAAGGGACCAGTTTCCGGCAGTCTGGGAGACAATTGCCTGCGTGGTTGCCCGGCATCTTCGGACCTTTGCTTAAAATCGCAGAAACCTGCTTCGATTTGCCAACAAGCCTATGGTGGGAAACCAAGGTCTTGAAGTGTCAGCCGGTCAATATGATCTGCGGTTTTGTTTTTGCTCTCTCGATCGGTTTTACTGCTTTCTTTTTTATTTTACTTTTCTGATGGCATTGTAAAGTACAGATTTATTTATTTACTAATTATGTAGCAGTAGGACCTAAGTCTTACGTAGTTAAAATAACTAGAGTGTACGTATTTAATATTTTATTTGTCGTGACTCGTGACAAGAACAAGATGAGCAAAGCTGAAATTTCACACTAGTCAATGACCCACTTCGATTATGCACTTCTGACTTCTCCAAATATTTATAAGTATTTAAAGGTTCATAAACTATTCAAATTAAATATGTTCCTTAACTTTGTTTTAAATGAATTTATAATGTTCAAAATAAAAAAATTTAAGCTCATAATTTTTTTAAAAAGAAAAGTTAAGTCTGCTATGAGGCTACGTATTCTATTACTATATATATGAATTAGTTATTACTATTAGTACATGCATGAAGGTACGTCATGAACCGAAAAATCATGATCCTTCAATGTTGGTATTTGTTTCTAGGAACATTAATTTATATATTTAGTTGTTCTATTATTATTATTATTATTATTATTTTTCTTAATTAATATAACAGATAATATATGCTCTTCATTTATCAAGAATATTATTAATTTTTGGTGGAAATGGAAAGTTAGTTGGAGAACTGATCACCAACTAGACAACTGTGATGAGGTACTTAAATAATAGTCATGAAAAACAACAATTTTTATAATTAATCATCAAACTTAGGAATTTTTGCAGTAAATCAAAGCCCATATCATCAGTCTGTTTTTTGTTTACATCTTTTGCTATAATTCTAATATCTTATATCACCAATATGTAAAAAAGTTGGCTAACAGTATTACTATATACCTTTTTCCTGTTTTTCTTAGCTCTGAATGTTGAATTTTCCTGCAACTCAATATTACTGGGAACAAATTGCATTCGACCCAATTTGTCCGTATGTATAATATTGATTATAGTTTTCAATTTGATCGAATATCTAAGAAAATTAACATAACCTCTTCGATCGGCAAATGTACTTACACAGTTGAACCATACCATAATTGTTGTTTTTAATATTTGAAAAATACAATCTTTGTAAACTACATATATATTGTTATTAAAGTATTGGTGTGTTTGATGTCAGAACCTGATATATATAATTGCAGTGACCAATTAATTTACCAACAAAACAAACCTTTATCTGTCAAATACTTTTGGGCCGGGTCACATTTTCAATTGAAGAATCAATCAAGAATCTCTACACGGCTGGAAAATGTACATATTCTTGTAGTCCCTCAAAAAGAGAAAGTAGGTAAGATTCGTAAGCAGCCAGAGCGATATATATATGCAGCTAATTAAATATCAATATAAAAACTTATAATATCAATTCAATTTTCATTAATGTGTTTAAGTACTGAATAACATAAAGTAGACCTTTTAATTTAAAGAATTATAAAAATTGTTTGAAAGTTCATTATCTATGTAAAATACTGATATCATGGTAAAAGGGACTTTGGATACAATGGATTCTTAGGCCGATAGATCGAATTAAGGAGACAAAACGCTTTCCGGCAGTGTAAATATAGTCAAAATTTAATGAAAATTCAAAATAAAGAATGAAACTTTAAAGATATTTTTTATAATTTTTGTAACAAATTAAAAGAGATCTACTTTTTAAGAATATATATTACATATACATCTCCAAAACTAGCTACAAATTTAAATAAACCAATGCAAGTATAATTATATATGTTTAGCATATAAATAAATTGGAATTAAAAATTGTTCATTAACATAATATATGACAATAGACAGAGAGCTAGGGTGTTGGGATATATATATATATATATATAAATAGTGTGTTAGGCGCATGCAGCTGGCCAGGTATTAATTAATTAATATTGTTTATTGGTTTGGTAGGGAAGATTTGGTACAAAGACATCCAGCTTATAGATATCAAGCACATGTAATGTCTTCAATCTTCATAATGGATGATTTGGTCATTGGTACTAGCTACCTACCTCTATGATCGATCATATTCATATGATTGCCCAGTCCGCCTAGCTAATTTTATTTTTATTTTTATTTTTATTTTTCTAACTGGAATATTCTTAATTTTGAAATTAGATATATATCTAAAAAAGAGATCGATCGACACCATATATCTTAACTAGCATAATACCCCTGTTATACACGGCATATTAAAAACAATATGACATCGGCCACTGGCAATTGGAACATAGTCACACCTAATTATTTGTCTTAAATACAAATAATATAAAATAAATAATTGAACATCATCAATAAAATAAAATGTTCAAAGTGGATTTAGATTTTAGATGGAAACAAGAAAAAAACATTTATATTACCAATTACTATATTTCTATTAATTTATTATTTCTCAAAGAAATTAGAAATTTTAACTTTAAACAATAAAAATATCGTCATATATCATTGTTATGTTCTCTGTTGTATAGTTTTTGTATAAATTACTTGTGTTCTTCCAAAAAAAATTACTTGTGTACGTTTGGTGTGGTTAGTTGTTGGTACTACTGAATTATTTTGTTGTACTTTTGTTGTAATTTCCCTCTGTGGATTTCATTAATAAAGAGGGGTCCTCTTAGAAAATCATTCGGCATTTTTGGAAGCTAGAGAAGCAGCAAAGAGGAATTAAACCTTTTGATCTGTTTTGGCAGGCTTGGCCCAAAGAGGATTTTTTAAAGTAGCAAACCAAAGAGCTTCAGAGCTATGCACCTAATTTCGTAATGCCACGTGGCTAATCCCTCTCCACTCGTCTCACGTAAGAGAAAATTACCCATTTACTAAACAAACACCAAGTATTCCTCTCAAATGTGACATTTGAGGAGATATCTCCAGAAGTAGCACGAAATCCACACTTCGCCAAAATCCTTCTCGAAGAAGAACGCCCCAGCTCGAGCATGTTCTCGAGATAATTGCATTTCACCTGAGAAACATCCCAACTATGGATAACTCCCCACTACTCTTGGTGGCCCTAAAATCAGGGAATAACTGATCCAGCAATCCCAGTCACTTCAAGATAACCGTCATGTTCAGAACGTGGCCAACACCTCATCCCACTATCTTGAAAATCACTTATAAATACTCAGAAACACAACCAAGTAACGTACGCACAATTTACATACCGAAACTCTGCCAAAATATTCTCTCAAGTATTTCTACACACACTCGTTATCCTCTGGTACCTGATTTAACTCAGTGGAGGATCAACACTGGCTTAAACCCCAGCTTGGTCTTAACATTAGAGTTCTTGGCTGTTCTTAGCAGGTAGAATCCACAAATATCAACATATCGTTGCTGAATTGAAGAAATTCTCTCTCGAAGCTTCAAGTCATTTTTCTTACTTTTTTTTTCCCTTTTAATTTATGCTGATGCCTTTATTCCGAGTATACTTCTACTTGAGCTCTTCACTTTAATTTACTTTTTGTCTTACTTTGAGTTGTTACACTTTTATCTTAGGGACCGTTTACATTTCCTGGAAGTGCAATTAGTTGGTCATGATAATGGCTGATATGTAAGAGTCCATATGACTGATTATCATGTTTACTTATGGGCCATTATGGTTTGGTTCCATTACCCAAATAATTGGGCCTGTTTACTTTGCATCCATTAGAAGGCTCTTAAATTGAGCAATTACTTATTTGTTATGACTGCTGTATATGCCTTGCCAATACCTTAAATGGCAGATCATTTCACTGAAAAATTAAAGAAGATTCAAACTCTAAGGTAATATATCCCAGGCCAGTGGGATACCTAGATCTCAGCAAGATATATATTTCAGTTGAAATCAATTCAATCAGAGAACAAAACAAGCTAAGGCTCTGGATTAATCATCAGTTATTGAGGTTACAGCTGAGAACTCTGCTCTAAAGACTCGAATTGAAGATATAACATGGAAATTATATATGCTGAGTTGTCTAAGGTCTGTTTGCAAGAATAAATTGTTCAATTTTTCGTAATTGTTTTTGTCACAAATTAATCTTTGATCATCTCCATGATCGACTTGTTTATTTCAGGAATTACATTCAGTGCAATTAGGACAAATTGTTGCATGCTGAGCGATCAAGATGTGCCAAACTGGAGTGGAGGTCATGTACTGTCTACCTTAAAATAAGAATATTTAATGTTTCTGATAGTTTAAAAATTGGCTGACCAGGCACAACAAATTAAAGAGAAGGCGTTTTATCATGGACTTTGGCAAAATGATTGATGAGATATATAGAACACACTGGAAGCAGAATGTCGATTTGAGTTTAAATTTAAGAGTTATTTGAGAAATAAACTTAGACAGGATTAAGGTCTAAAAAGTGATGATTAAGGAACGAAATTTGCAATTTTACCAATTTGCACCTCTCTCCCCTAGTTTTGATCACATGCTAACGGGTAAAAATGCAGAAAAAAGATACCAAGTAACCCGTTTTAGCATTCTGAGAATAGTAATTGTTCCACTGGCAAAATAACCCAATATGTTTGTATTTTCATCAAAAATGAGATATTAGATCCAAAATCGATCCGAAAATCGCTCGTACCTCCGTCAGAAAAAATGTCACGTCGTCGGTTTTTCGGATTAACTCCAAAATCTCTGTTTTAACGAAAATACAAACATATTGGGTTACTTTGCCAATGGAATAATTACTATCCTTAGAATACTAAATCGGATTAGTTCGTATCTTTTTTTTTTTTTTTTCTCTATGCTAACGCGTGTGTATCTATTTCAAAACCATGAAGGAATTTAACGTTCAACTGCAACATGGATCCCTGGAATTATCATGCAATTAATTGAGTACTTATCTCATCCAATGTAACGTACGTACAGCTGATGCGGGCAGTACACGATACACATACAGCAATTCAAATCATGCATGAAACAAATTAGAATTTCGAAAAAGAAAATCGTATAAAGCCCCTTATAATATTGATCACATGACATGTATAAATATATAGAATTCGTCGAAGATCATTTGTGTATACATGTAAGATATAAATAAGAAATACACATGCATAATATATATATATATATATATATGCACGTATATATCCATGTCGTCGTCGTCTCCATTCTTCCCAAATTGAAAACCCACACTAGATTAATCTCATGATCCGATAATTTGATCATAAGCTTGTCGATCACGACGAATGTAGTGTTTCGTTTCTAATGTACTTCTCGATACGGAAAGTAGTTGGAACGAAAAGCTTCTGCCTTTCCCACCTCCCCTTATCCATCCGATACAAGGATGCTGTATATTTGAGGCTCCAGAAGCACTTGGTGCACCTGGACCGCAACGTGTAAGCCCAGAAGAAACCATACGCTCCCCTGTTCACGTACACAAAGCACCACCGCATCGGGAAAGCTACGTGAGTAATCTGGATCCGATATTTCCCGTTTGGCATTATCTTTTGTAGCCCATGGGAGGTATTGAATTGGCACATCATATATATCGGGTAAAGCCCGTCGTTCGCCACGGTTACTTCTATTTGTGGGAATAAACTTAAGCCGGAGGACGTGTCGGACGTGGCGGCGGACGTGGTGAGGATGGAGGAGCTCAGCAACACCACCACCACCACCATAACCAAGGCTGCGGTGATGTTTTTGGGGTTTTCCATGGAAAGAGAGGTACTGGAGGTGGTGGTGATGATGATGATGATGATGATTGATTATTTGATTTTTCCCTAAAATGGGGAAGCTTAACAAGAATCATTTTTATATTAAGCTAGCTTTGACATTTATTGGTCTTTATTTATTTAAGGGAATAATATGAGTGGACTCAAGTTTGTGCTTGTAATAGAAAATGAAGGGCTTCTATTGTTCTTTAATTTGTACGTGTGGTTTAGAGACGCTATATATATATGGTTTTTTTACTTTAAAAACAAAAAAATTGTGCGTAATATTATTAATCTCGGTTTTTTTTTTATCTTTTGGTGCAAAAAGACTCAAACAACTGAGAAAAGAAACATAGTACAAAACATGCAGAAAGAACTATCTAAGTTCTGCTGCAATCAACTCTTCGTCCAAACCATCAGGAGGCTCCAACCAAACTTTGCCATCAATCTGAAGATCGTGAGCTCTCTTTGCTAAAGCATCAGCAAGCTTATTCTTCTCTCTGAGCACATGTCTGAAGACCGTCTGCCAAGGTTTATGGATGAGCACCCGACAGTCCCGCAGCAAAGGCTCTAAGGGATGATCAACACTTTCGCCATTTATCAATTTGAAAATTATTTGGGAATCCGTCTCAATCTCAATTCTCTGAAATCGCCTCTCCCAAGCAATCTTCAGTCCTTCTCTCAGCCCCAAAACTTCAGCCACATGAATAGAGATATCACCCAACTTCTGTGCAAATCCCACAATCCACTTCCCATTCTCGTCTCTAACAACTCCACCAGCCGAAGCCTTTTTCATGTTACTAAGATAGCTTCCATCCGTATTTAACTTCACCCAACCCTCTGGTGGTCTTGATCATATTAGATATTCTCTCACTGGTTTAAGTTTAGGAGGCTCATTCTCCTGCTCAATGCTTCTCATATCTTCTAATAAGAACTTAACCGAGCAGATGGTAACCTTGATAGGCTCATCTTGGTTATTGTATGCCCATTTGTTTCGAGCTGTCCACAAACTCCAAACCACCGCTGTAAACACAATCAGCTGCAATCCTCATTCAGAATATTTCGAAAATTGCTACCAACCATGGCCTTTATCCATTGTTCCTCCGGAACATTGCAAAATTGAGCCCACTCCGTCGGCATTAAAACATGTTCCCACACTCTCATGGCACGCGGGCAGTTTCTAATGACATGCAGGAAATCCTCTCGCCCTCGCATGCACCTCGGACATACATCAGATTCTCCAAAATGCCGATCAAAACAGAGAGAGTTCGTAAGTAAACTCCCATGATTACACAGCCAAAAGAATAATTTAAACTTGGGAGGGACTTTGAATTTCCAAATCCATTTCCACTCCCTCTCATCGTATGCAACATCAACACGTAAGAAATCATATGCGGATTTACACGAGAACTTACCCGTAGAGTTTGCTGTCCAAATCCGTGTATCATCACTATCTGTCATAGGCAACGGCATGGCACATACATCATCACTATTAATCTCGGTTTAATTAATGGAAGATTGCAGTCCGATCGAGAAGTAATTCCAAATAAAATATCTATCGAAGGAAATTAATTGTTTATAAGAAAAGGGGAGATTTACATCTACCACCTTTCAGTTTTGGTTTAATTATAAATTAGTCCCCAACTCTTGTTTCAAAAATTACAAAACACACCCCTGAGATTTCATTATTCTTGAAAGACTTTCATTGGATTTTGGCTATGTTCACACCATCGGAATTGTTTTGTCTCATGCAATCTAGTGGTCGTCGACGTGGGTCAAAGCTTTTATTTGCCGCATTTTCACAAATTTTACATTAATAATGAAACCTCAAGGTATTTTATCTAACAAAGATAAAATATTATATGAAATTTCAGCATTCTCAACAGTAAAAGAAACTGAAAGCAAAAATCACTCATAACCCCCATCCCCAACCCTAAAAGACGATCCGGATAATGCTTACAGAGAGGAGAACCAGTGGCGAATGCATTGCGCGGGAAACAAGCAGAGGGAAGCAGTTTTTAGTGCACTCAATGCGCAAATATCTGCAAAAGATAGAGATTGTACATACATACAATGCAGCGGGGGCAATTAGGAGTGTGTGTAGTATGTAAAGCTCACCGGTGGACGGAGGTTTTCGCGGGGACCTCTTTTATAAATAAGAACGTAATCATTTTATTTGAATATTACTTTAGGTAATATTTGAACTTCTTTGAAAAGTATTTTAATGGTTAACTTATTACATCAAATTATCTTGGAATTGTACTTGTACGAACGAAGTTTAAGTTGAAAATTTTGAAACTAATCTTTTTGATATGTTTCCAAAATTAAATAATATTTTCATATACATCATGTTGACGAAGAGTCGAAGAAATAACTCAAAATATTATTTAGTTTCAATATTGAATTACCAAATTAAGCGTTATTCCTTGTATACCCCTAGCTAATGAATTCTTTTCCACCTTAAATTTCTGTTCATTTGAAAAATAGTAGTAGATTAAAATCATTTGAGTAAATTAAAGACCACACGCTTTCGCCAAAGAGCCTACCACGCTTTTTTCTAAAAGAGCGACACTCACGTCGCAACGGATATGCCGAATAGCCAATCTCTCTCCCTCTCCCTCTCTCTCTCTCACCGGTGACAGAAAGCCCACTCCAAATTCCAAAATCTCATCCATTTGTCAGCTTCTTCAAGCTTCAATCCATTTATTGGAGAACATATCAGCAGTAATGTCTAGTGTTCTTCCTCATCCTGTTAGAGTTCATCTCTCTAACTCATCGTCTCACAAGTTCAGGGGATACCCAACTCCGGCGCCAGCTCTATTACCTCAGTCTTCGTCTAACTGGTTGAACCAAGGAGACTGCCCGAAATTGTTGTTGCGTAGAAATGGGCTTCTTCTTGCGCGGGCCGAAGATAAGGCCCGCGACATTTCTCCTACTTCGTCGACTCAACCTCAGTCCAATTCAGGCAATCAGCGTCAGGTCCTAATGCTTATCTCTAACTTATTTTCCTCAATTAATGATTTTGAAATATCAGATTTTGCTTAAGTAGGAGTTTGCATTTGCATTTTCGGACTTCTATTCAGTGAAATACCAGTGGGTTCTGAGCCCTGTTTCTGTAATGGCTGTTTGTGAATTGTGAGAGATTAGTAAATGGTAATACAAGATCTTTTTTTTTATGTTTTATGTATAATTAGGAAATTTTGGATTAGGTACTGGGATTTTGATGATGTTTCAGGAAAACTGATATCACATTTAAAGTATCAGGTGAACCTTGAGTCACATTGGACTGATAATCATCAAGATTAACAAGCTTTGTTGCTTCAAATTTGCACCAAAAAGCTCTGTTGGGGTGATTTTGTAGAATCAATGATTACTCTAGTTTAGCAATTTCAGTTGGAAGGAACAACAGGATAGAGTAGCATACTTTGTGTAATTAAATATTTCTTGGCCAATAGGAGGTGTTGATCATCAAGGTTGTATTTTTCATGTCATAATTTAGTTGGAGCTAATATTGAAGCTATGTTCATATAGGAATCCACTCCGTCTGGAACATGTGACCCCTTGTGTTCTCTTGATGAAACAAGTTCAGAAGATTTTGAAGCCAGTTACCAACCAAAGACAGATTTGGTAAAAGCACTTGCAGTTCTTGCAGCTGCTGGAACTGGAGCAGTGGCAATAAATCATTCTTGGGTGGCAGCAAACCAGGTTCACACTCAGCTGTCCAAATCTCTGATTTTCACAAATTTAATTCAACTTTTAATTTTATTTTCCACAAATCATTCTAACGACTGGTTGATGATGCAGGATCTTGCAATGGCATTGTTATTTGGAATTGGGTATGCTGGTATAATATTTGAAGAATCTCTTGCATTCAATAAAAGTGGAGTGGGACTTTTGATGGCAGTTAGCTTGTGGGTTGTAAGAAGTATTGGGGTAAGGTTTAGGTTTCATTAGTTATTCCATTTTAGTCTATAATTAATGATGTGTTCTTGCTCTTACGTGTGTATGAGACCAAATGCTTTGCTCAAAAATATATTTATATATCTCTGATAGTAACACTTTTATATGAGAATGGGAGAAATATTTCTATATTGAAAAAGTATGAAATGTCCTTTGGCAGGCTCCTTCAACTGACGTGGCTGTTTCAGAGTTGTCTCACGCATCTGGTGAAGTGAGTGAAATAGTGTTTTTCTTGCTCGGTGCAATGACCATTGTAGAGATAGTTGATGCTCATCAGGGATTCAAGCTCGTAACAGATAATATCACCACTCGCAAACCAAGAACTCTGCTTTGGGTGGTAAATACCCTTCAGAACCTTTTCTTTGATGATAAGATTTCATTGCTACATTATTTTCCTATCAATTGTGATCATGCGTCGTTAATAAATGTGTCCCATGTTTTAGTACTTTTAATATGGAGACCTGATTGACTCTAAGCTGTTGTAGCGGAAGACTATGTTTTCCATGTAGCAGCTCTGACTCTAACTTTGTACATCATTTGCTTCTGCTTTATCTTTTTCAAAAGCAGAAGTTTTTCTGAATGGGGTCTACAAGTTACTTGTAAAACGCTACTGTGAAAGCAACTGGAAAGAAACTAACTTGCTAATTTGCATATCGGAATTGATAATCCTGACAACAGCCTTGTAATTTTATATTGTTGCTCTGACCCTAATATCTCCAGATAGGCTTTGTGACATTTTTCCTGAGCTCAGTCCTCGACAACTTGACATCTACTATTGTCATGGTCTCATTGTTGAGAAAGCTGGTCCCACCTTCTGAATACCGGAAGTAAGTGATTCATAGCTTGATTATGTGTTGCCGATGATTTCTTTGAAGATTTTGTTAATTTTTACGACTTCGCTATTCTAATTAAGAAAGAGTTCCATTAAGAACAATTATATATTTTCTGGACAGGCTTCTGGGTGCAGTAGTTGTTATTGCGGCGAATGCTGGTGGAGCGTGGACGCCTATTGGTGATGTTACTACCACTATGCTCTGGATACATGGTCAAATATCCACATTGCAGACAATGAAGGTACTTTTGTTATTACTTCTAATTTATTTTAGTGGAATATGCACAAATGGTTGAACTCAATTGGTAATGAAGTGATCATGTACTGATTGATTGAGTTTTTTTTTTGTGTTAACCGAAACTTTGAAATGGTTTCTGTACAAAAAGGCATAAGAGGTGCATATGAATATATAGTACAATCTACGCATTCAATTAGCAATTGAGAAACGGAGTAAACAGTATTACTATTATGTTAGTACAAGCTAAACTTCTGCTGGAATTTTTTTTCCTTTTTTTTTTCTTTGAGAAACATTTATTAATGATTGAGTAATAACTTTTAATAAGTCGACTAAGAATTTAATCATATTAATGAAAATTCTAATATATCAACTTCTTGATAAATCCGCATTACCTAGAATCTAGATAGCTTTCTGTCATAGCCACTTGCAAAATCCAAGTTATAACTGAATTTATTTGAATTCATATTTATGGTTAAGGTTCAATCCATTTTTCACTGGTTCTTGATATTTGTTACATTTAATAAAAATTTATCTTGATTTTCTTCTTTGTATTTCCACAGGACTTAGCAATACCATCAGCTGTTTCACTGGCTGTTCCTCTGGCTCTCATGTCCCTCACTAGGTACCATTTATTACATGCAGAAAGCATAATTTCCAACATATTCCAGAAATTATCAATCAATACTTGACAAATAAAACCATATTATACTTTTCTTCTCATTCAGTGAAGTTAATGGCAAAGGACAGAGTTCAGGAGATGTTTTGGCATCTGAACAGATGGCTCCTCGTGGCAAGCTTGTATTTGGTGTAGGGATTGGTGCTCTCGTGTTCGTCCCAGTTTTCAAAGCTTTGACTGGTTTACCACCTTACATGGGCATGCTTCTTGGACTCGGAGTTCTTTGGATCCTAACTGATGCCATTCACTATGGTGAATCTGAAAGACAGCGATTAAAAGTACCTCAGGCTTTATCAAGAATTGACACTCAAGGAGCTCTTTTCTTCCTTGGTATCCTTCTCTCGGTCAGCAGGTAAATGTTTTATATGAATAGAAATATCTATTTGAAGTTCTTATAATTTGTTTTAGGGTTCGTTACATTTTAGATCTCTGAAAATATAGGAAATTACAAGTGATGGCCGTCTTAGACCCATCCGTTGGATTAAAAGTTACATATAACCCCTTGTCCGTTAGGGTTCCATTGACAAATTAACGGAATATTTCAAAATAAATGTGGACTTTTCCATTATACCCTCACTTGTAACCCTACAAATAATAATATGAAGGGTTAATTAAATTTAGATCCTTGGGAATATAGGAAACTACAAGTGGTAACCTCTTCGATTAATAATTACACTTAAGACCTTTGATAGGGTTAATTACTCTTAAAAATTGATGATGTCAGCAAATCTGTAGAAATGCCATACTTACCCCTATTACACTATGTTTATTGTTTTTGTTTCATGTTTAATGTCTACTTGCTTTTATTCAGAATCTGATACTATGAGTTTCATCTGATAGCCTGGAGGCAGCAGGAATTCTGCGGGAAATAGCAAATTACCTGGACTCCCACATTGCAAATGTTGAACTGATTGCAAGTTCGATAGGAGTTGTGTCAGCAATCATAGACAATGTGCCATTGGTAGCTGCAACAATGGGAATGTACGATCTCTCTTCTTTTCCTCAAGATTCTGAGTTCTGGCAGCTTGTAGCATATTGTGCTGGTACCGGTGGATCCATGTTAGTCATTGGATCTGCTGCTGGTGTTGCCTTTATGGGCATGGAGAAAGTCGACTTCTTTTGGTACCTGCGGAAGGTAAATATATATTATATGTTATGCAATTATTATCTTGTGGTGATATGAAAAAAATCATGTATCCTTTTTGGCAGGTAAGTGGCTTTGCTTTTGCTGGTTATGCTGCTGGTATTGCTGCATATCTGGCTGTCCATAATCTCAACATTTCCCTTCCTACAACTCTAGCTCAGGTCCCATTCCTTTCCGGTTCATAAGTAAAAAGTAGTGCCTGCTTCTAAGGTTCATTGGCAGAAATATCCAAACAACAAAGGCAAAGTGTGCCATTTGTAGTGTACTAGTGAAACACAATTTGTATATCTCGATAGATATTTCTCAAAGACAACATAATAAAAGGCAGAATTTATTTTGGATTTCCTTTTCATACATTGATAAGTGAACACGGTCGCTTATCAACCCCTCAACTTTATCCTAATTGCAAAATTCGATAAGACACACAAAATTCAACAGCGTTTCAGTAACACAAGCAGATTATTCATTTCCCTAAGCTAAAGCTACTCGAAAAACACAACACAACGAAACCAATCAAAATTTTGGGCACGTTAGACGCACTACAAATTAAGGTAAACAAATTCCTCAACGGCGAAGATTTCACCTATCCTCTTCAACGACTTCTTGCTCGGTTCTTCATCAACTCCAATTGCCATCACAGCATGTTTCCTCGGCGCTACCCTTCCTACACTCATAAAGCTGACATTCACATTCTCCTCTCCCAAAATGCTACCGACTTTTCCAATCATTCCCGGCTGATCAACTTGCCTGCAAAGTATCAAACTGCCTTCCAAGCTCACATCAACCTCAAAAGACCCAACTTTTGTCAAATGTGGAATTCCATCCTTAACCCTGCCTTCTACTCGAATCTCACCAGAATCAGAAATGGCACTGGCGAATTTAGATTCCACATGGGAAATCTGGACTTGGATTAGTTCTAGTGGGCTCTCCGGCGAACCGTCTAGGAGGACACGTTCTTCAGATATGCGAAGGCCTCTCTGTTTGGCAGTGTAATCAGCATTTACCAAGTTTACGAAAACACTTGAGATGGGTTCTATTAAGCCTTTGGTGATCATGGCACGAAGCAATCTCGTGTCTAGATCATCTGGAGCTCTGGCAGAGGCGTATGTGACTTTTACATCTTTTACGCCACTGCCGCCTGCTACTAGTTGGACAGCGAGTCTACCAAGTTTTTCAGCAAGAGCAACGAAAGGTTTCAGCTCTGTGAGAACCTGCAATTGAAGGAACTTATGTCAAAATTTGAACTGACTAATTAAATTTGTTTGGCTATAAAATAAGACTGTCTTCTGGTAGTAGAAGTCCAATCAAGAAATCAACCAATTAGATAATCTTATCTTTAAGAATGCAGATAAACCAAATGAAACACTTCTTGGCAAATTATATTATAAAAGTTATTCCATTTGGTCATGCCTTAGAAAGCTCTAATGAAATAGGTTTTAGATGACTGAAACATACACTAACAAGAAAAGAAGAATAACTCAATCAGGTCTACCCCACTTCAAAAATCAAAGAGGGGCAGCAGATAATAAAACAACGGCATTTCAAGTACCTGAGCAGGAACCATGGGTGCATTGACAGCAGTAGCAGCAAGCTCTCCCTTCAAGGCGCCAACAACTGCTTCAGCTATTTCAATGGCAACCCCTTCCTGGATAGAAATTCAAACAGCGTATGTAAGAATTAAAAGCAGGCAGCCGAAAACTGCATTGAGAAATAGACAGAGATCGGAGTTATGCTAACCTGAGCTTCCATTGTACTTGCACCAAGATGTGGGGTTGCGATTACATTCTCATGTTGTACCAATTTGCTGTCCTTAGCTGGTGGCTCTTCTGTGAAGACATCAAGTGCTGCCTGAAATGATATGCTAGAGAATTAGCGAATAATGCAAAAGGCAATAGTTGGACCAACTCACTAGAAGTCCACATTAAGTATCAATCATGAGATTATTTGTTCTTTGAGGACGAAACAATAACCTGTGCCACAATGCCTGCATCGATGGCCCTCACTAATGCTTCTTCATCAATAACACCCCCACGTGCAACATTAACAATTCTGACACCCTTTTTCATCTTTGCAAAAGTGTCATCATTTAGAATTTTGTTTGTAGCAGCAGTAAGAGGCATGTGAAGTGAGATGAAGTCGGCTGATGCAATAGCTTCATCAAAGCTCACAAGATCCACACCAATTGCACGTGCACGATCAGCAGGGGCATAGGGATCATGTGCAATGACATGCATACCTAGCCCCTTGGCACGCCTAGCAACTTCTGATCCAACCTTACCAAAACCCATCACTGCCAGTGTCTTGCCAACAAGAGATACACCAACATATTTGCTCCTCTCCCATTTACCTGGATTTGTCAGAGAACAATAACATGAAAATTTTCAAATGTGGTGGTTATTGTTCTATAAAGATTCGACAATTCCTAATCCTAAAATGTAAATGGGAGATGTTTCATATCATGAAAAATTACTCAACATTACGATCTTATGATGTATATATCACAAATTTTGTACTCCAAGAAATTTTGAGACAGATCCGACTCTGGTTGCAGTAGCACAAGGGCTACAAATATACATAAGAATGAAAGTACAACCAAAACAGAAGAGTGGAATATGCTGAAAAGGATGCAAAAATATAAACAACATCTGGATGGGTATTGGCTATACAGGGAACGAAAGAAATTTGTTGAGAGACTATACATACATGCTCATAGTACAACCAAGGATGTGGTGGCTATAGAATCAATTCAACCTCTTTGAAATGCTTTTCTATTATATTTTTCCTCAATTAATGGATCCGGTAAAACAGTAGAGATGCGTAGACACAAATTACAGAAACTCAGAAAGCGTAGAGCATATGAGAAAATACAAAGTTCAATAGAATGACTCTCGGATGCAAAATTAACTTTTCAACCAGCAAAAATAATTTGTGAAAGGTTTTCACGTGTGAAGAAAATCATTACTGTGTGGAATCCTTGAAAACACATGCACAATGATAATCCAAATTAAAAGAGAAAAAACAGAAAATACTTTCCGAAAGTACAACTTTCACATGCTGAATTACTTCCTTGGCTGATCCACATTAAATAAAGTATCTTTCATGTCATTATAATAGAAAGTGTTTGGACTATCTTGCATTTAACAAATGAGACAAATTCCCAAAAAGAAAAAAGATCACAACAGGCAGGTCCGAAAGAAATCCACGGTATAAACCTATACCGTGAATCTTACTTCAAATTAGTCTACATTCAAACTTTCCATGAAATTAAAAATAAACTCCACCTCATTAAACGCAATAATCCGAAAAAGAATTTAGCATACAGTTAGCAGAAATGACCTACTAAGTTCCGGGCCTATGGCACTGGAATAACATCAAATTACAGAAAAACGCATAGTATGTGCCAACCTTGTTTCTCAATGAGATGCGTAGAATAATTAATAACTAAGGACTAACCTGATTTGGTAGAGGTATCCGCTTGAGCAACGTTCCTCGACATGGCAGTGAGCAGAGCTATCCCATGCTCCGCAGCAGCAACGGTGTTAGCCGTGGGCGCATTCACCACAAGACACCCATGTTCCGTCGCCGCCGCCAGATCCACATTATCAATACCAACGCCAGCCCTTCCAACAACCTTCAACCTCCCCGCAGATGACTCAAACACCTCACGGCTCACCTTCGTCCCACTCCTAACAATGAGCGCGTCGCATAGCGAGATCTTGGTGCAGAGCTCCTCGGGACTGAGGTTGTACGAGCAGTCGACGTTGGCGAATTCCTTGAGGAGATCCACACCAGCCGCGCCGAGCTTTTCGGCTACGAGAATCGTCGGCTTAGCATCCATCGAGAGGACGACGAAGCGGCGGGGTTGGTCGCGGTGACGGCTGGAGGAGAGAGTGGCGACGCCGAAAGCGGCGGGGAGAGGACGGCGGCGTAGCCATGAGACAGCGGTGGATTGCCGCGAGGGTTTAAGGCTCGAATACGAAATCGATGCCGCCATTTCAGAGTACGTGTTCGTCCGGGGGTTGGTGTGAGATAAATTGCGCCGGGAGGTGAAGTGATGGTTTTAGTATGGTTGCTGGATTTTGTAGGCACAAATCAGAACATTAAACGGCTTTTGCTTAAGTTTTATTTTCCACCATATCACATATATATACCAAAAAAAGACTAAAACCAACTTTTTTGGTTCTAATAAAAAACCAGAACTATGATTACTCAAAAAATGAAATGATTTTGTTTTAAATATTGAAAGATGGTATAATGCCAATATGGATTGTATTTTACTAGTTATTTTTCATCTTGATTTTAGGTCAAGACAATTTCAAATTGAAACCAACTAATTTAATATTATATTAGTCCCACAATAGTAGGTAGGGGACCAAGATCTCAAGTAGCAAAAATATCAATGAAGTGGGTTGGTGAGAAATCAACCCACATTATTATTATTATTTTTAACCATTGGTTCCGTAATTTTACGTTGAGGGTGTTGGAGTAATTTTATATTGAGAGTTCTTAATTCGATTCGGGATTCACCTCTTTAGCAAATATATTTAATGGGGATCAAACTTAAAATTCTTTCCATAAATTCAGTTTGTGTTATGAACTGAGTCACGCCATGTTAATCATATTTACTAAATATTTCTTTTTCATTTTAAATTTTCACTTGTATTTCTCACTCTAAAGTATACTGTCAAGTTGCAACGTGAGCGGTGCACCGCGCCTCTTGCCATACCACAAGGAAAAAGAAAAAGCTGTCAGGTTACAAATTAAAAGCTGTCTTCATTTTAGCCTATTTCTATAGTTTGCCAGGTTAATAATTAAAAACTGTCTTTATTTTATTTTAGCCTATTTCTATAGTCCGTAGATTTTGCTTGCTGGTCGCGGAAGGGAAGAAGATCTAGATACATATTTGACTCTTTCAGATTTTAGGGCCTTATGGATTATTCCATTGGGCCGGGTTTAATTATTTTTCTATTTATGTAAGTAAGTGCAAAATATGTTTTCTAAGGATGTTTTTTTTTTTTTTCATCTCAATCAATTTAAATTCTTATAAAAAATATTCAACGAATGAAGTGGGTTTTAGAATTATCCATCAAATTAAAAAAGATAGGTCGTAGAATTTAGCGGTTTAATCAGTTAAAATTTTGAATAATAATTTTAATGGGCTGCGGCCCAATCCAATCCAATGACTCAACGTTGGAATATTGAATTACAGTACCGATTAGAGAAACGAGAAAACAGCCCAATTGATGAATTGAGCCTCGGCCTTGGTATCCAAAGTGAGAGGTCCAGAAAAAGCAATATGGAAAGTCGGATGTTATTATTAAATATTTTGAAAATATCACTTTTAGTCCCGATCTATTATACTCGGATCAATTTTGGTCCCAATGTTACAACTTCATCAATTTATGACCAGTTTTCATAAGTTTTAATCAAGTTTGGTCTCATTGCTCATAAATTTTAACAGTTTCTAAAAAATTATACAATGATATATATTGTAAAATTATTTAAAGACAAGCATATGACATATAAAACAAAGATATTACAATAATTCCAAGCATGATTAGATTTATAATATTTTCCCAACTAACAAAATGTGACAAGAAATATAGATCCTTTGGGTGCAATAATGAGATTTTAGCTCTCAAATTGACAAGATACCATAAAGTTAGACCAAGCATGCACATAGGCGAGCTTTTAGTCTTGCCATCACCTAATCAACTTCCTCGTCTTTTTATGTCCCTTTTAATCAATCATCTCACAAGACATGCAATCACCTTTAATAATTATGTTTAGTTGCTTAACAACAAAGCAAATGCTTATAGGAACCATTCAATAATCACTTTCTTAATGCAAATGCCAATCTTACTAATCAATTAACTTACAAACAACTTTCAATGGATTATGAACAAGATTCACCACAAACAAACAGTCTAAGTCAAAAAAGACCAAAAGGAGAGTCCTTTATGTCTTTTTTATAAAATAACCTTAACTTTTTCCTTCCAACCCCATCACTTATCATTGTGGACGACATGGGAATTTTTCTAATACATGAAGTACATCTTTCATGCAGGGTCTTTTCTGAGGGGCCAATGAGGCACAACTAAACCCTAGCTTAAACCACGCCACCACGGCCTCCTCCCGGCCAGTCACGTCACCCCTTATCGCCACATCAGCCATCCTAAGAACCTGACTTGGATCCTCAACCACCGAGCCAGCGGTCCACTGGCTCAGCTCTCGGTCCGAGAAGACTTTTCCAGTTAATAACTCAAGTAACAAAATCCCAAAAGAGTACACATCCCACTTAGGGTTAGGTTTGAGGTTATTAAGCGACTCCGGTGCATGATAAGGGGACGTGCACCCAATGAATCCCGTTGGGGCAATGTAAGGGCTACTGTTAACTGATTGGTCGTGTAAATCATCCCGCGAGGCAGAGGATCTCTTGCTCCCAAAGTGGCGAGCGGAGCCATCGGCTTTGTGGCTATGCTTGCCATGTATGAGCCAATGAAGCCCGAAATCACTTATCATGGGCTCCATATCAAGTGTCAAGAGAATGTTGCTAGGTTTGATGTTACCATGCACGTTTTTCTTGTCGTGGATGTAAGTTAGTCCCCTGGCTACACCTTTGGCTATCTTGAGCCGGGCTTCAAAGGGTAAATGATACGGTGATGAGCCCATTTTTCCTGCAATTTGATCAAGAACAAGTCATATGGCTATTTAATGTAAATTAACCCAAAAAAGAAAAGGGAGTATAGAAGTTAATAAAATGGGCAGGGTCAAATCAAATCAAATCTCATGAAGTCAATCACAATATTACTTAAAGAAAGATTTTTTTTTTTCATAAAAAAATGGGAAAAACAGAAGAATATGCTTATGGGAGTTTGAAATTATCTCTCTCTCACACACACACAGGGACGACGAGGTAAGGTAGCACATGCTTTTGGCTTATTCAGTGTTCTGTCTCAGAAAAAGTTTTCAACCTTACATTGCCTCTCACATGGATGAATATTGGGAAGGAACACACAGTGCACCAATAATGTGGTCTCAAGATATCTTATGGAGCTACACTCCTACACATATATTTATATCTATGGCAGTCCAAAAATTCATGGGAGTTGAAAAAACGAAATAGATAATTGTTAAGCTTGAAAGAGACGTAGCAATGCATACAAGACGAATGTTCTCTCAACTTGACGCAAACTTAGAAATCAATCAAAGACTGTATTTTGACATAATCTTTCAAGTTTTTAGAAAAAATTAAAGTATAAAATTTGCAGGAAAAATAAGGAAAATTGGTAAGTAACTTACTGTAGCCAACGTTGGCCAAGCAGCCGTTGGAGACGTAATCATATATCACAAGCTTCTCATCGTCTCCCCAATAGAACCCTCTAACGCGCACCAAATTCTGATGGCGCATTTTAGCAACAGACTTAACTTGATTCTCGAATTCCTTCAACCTCCCAACTCCGCACTCTCCGATTCTCCTTACAGCGAAAGCAGTCCCATCTTGAAGCACAGCTTTATACACAATGGTGGGCCCACTCGACCCGAGCACGTAAGCAGAAGCCTTAAACAGAGTCTCGAGTTCAAGCTCAGTTTCGCCATCAACCATCACTAGCGATCTTTCGCTCTTGCGCTGTTCTGCCGGACGGCTCTGATTCTCCGGTGCATGATGATCGGTCACACAGTTGCTATTCTCGTCACTGTCTGAGCCGGTGGCTTCTGATGTTTCTTCTCCGTTTGTTATGCTTAAGCAAGGCCAAGTGGGAATATTTCGTGCTTCTTTCACAATTGTGGTTTCTGGATCTTTCTTAAATTCATACGCATTGATAGTTGTACTTGACGCCTCTTTAGTTGTATCATTTGCTCTTCTCTTCTTTTGGTGGATGTAGAGAAATATTGTTGCGAGAACTCCGATTGCGGCTAACGGGCCCACCGCGATTGCCGCTACTGCACCCGGTTTGAGCCTATGCTGAGGGGAAATATCAGGTGCACCTGGTGTACCTGCACCTGCACCGGAAGAATCTGGCTCGATCGTCTTGGGTATAGCTGCAATTGCTGGAGAAGATGAGGAAGAACTATTTATAGAAACATTTGGAGGGTTTGAAAGTGATGACGGAATAGAACAGAGTTTTTTCAGGGGTTTTCCACAAAGCTCGGTATTTCCTGCATAATGCTCTGTTTTCTGATTTGATAACGCCGTTATTTCTGGTATTGCTCCAGAAAGATTGTTAAATGAAAGATCAAGGATTGCATTTGCTGGAATTTTTGCACCAAATTGTTGAGGAACTAAACCTGAAAGCTTGTTTGATGAAAGATTTAAGTACTTCAAATTTTCTCCACCGAAATCAACCGGCAACGAGCCGTTCAGCAAATTGGAAGACAAATCAAATACTTGGAGAGAATGAATCCCGCCCGGAATTGGACCAGAAAGATAATTACTTCTTAGACAAATCACAGTCAAATTCTGCAATGAAGATACACTCTTCGGAACATTCCCAACTAAAGCATTGTCAGACAAGTTGAGAAGCTTGAGACTATTTGGGCCTGAAACGAACTCAGGAATGACACCGGAAACCACGTTGTTAGCCAAAGAAATGACTTGGATTTCTGAGTTGTTGAACAGTGAGTTTGGAAAAGTTCCATTTAAGAAGTTGTTTGAAAGATCAAGAGTTTTCAGATGTGGGATGAAACCCAAGTCTTCCGGTATAATACCAAGAAGTTGACGATTTGGGAGGCTTAGTGAGATGACTCGAAAGTTATCAATCATGTTGAAGGGGTTTGCAACATAAGCACATGTTACACCAGTCCATGAACATGGAGTGGCATCATTGTAATTCCAGTTATCAAGAACTGATAAAGGGTCACTCAAAACAGAGTATTTGAATGAAAGGAGAAGAGTTCCATCTAAGTTAAGCCCATATGAAGGAACAAATAGAAGCATAAACAGAGAAAATAGCCCAGAAAAATGGAGCTTCATTTTTTTTCAATAAGAAATCACGAAAAGAAAGGAAAAAGATCAGAATAATTATTGCATAATGCTAAGTGCAGAGTACAAAGTTCCTATTTGATGAGTAAGAATGGGAGAAGAGAAGGGGAAAAAAAAAGGGTAACCAACTCTTGAGATGTTTGTTTTGGTGACCAAAAAAGGATGGGGATATTAAATGAAGTTGGTGGGAGCAAATAAGAGGGGAGAAAAACAGAGTTACATTGAAGTTAAAATGGGTATGGAGAAATGAGTGAACAAGTATGGTTTGTAGTTTGTACTTGTTGCTGTCAATACTCTGTTAAACTGTTGTAAAATAACTTTAGTTTTATTCAGCATTGCATTGATTTAGGGGATAAAGAAAAGTACAGAAAAGGGGAATCTTTCTAATATTTAGTGTTCCTGTAATAAGACATTCACTATGAGTTGGACCCCAGTGGATATCTGTGGAGTTGCTCAAGTCCACATTCTTATTGACTTTTGAGATCTTTACCCCCCATACCACTAGTACTTGTTCTTTTAAGGCTTGCAATTTTTATTTAAAGTTTAGTTTCACATCTAAATCATAAGTTCTAATCATATTAATCATACCTTAGTTAACAGCTATAGAAATAATCAGTTTTATGGCCTTGTGTATATGATATATCTGGTGTAATACGCTTGATAGTTGGATGAATGACATGTGGATATCGAAATTTCACACAGATAAAATTATATTATTTTGAACCTTTAATTCCTTGTTACTATTTGAAATTAAAGAATATGACCAAAGCTTAAACATTAATTTTGTTCTTTTGAGAACCTTTTTACACCTCTCCTCATGTTTTACATCCTAACTTTTTGCACAGTTTATGTTGGTTATATTGTAGTGGTTCTGCTGACTTTTGTGGATTCTGCGTTTTCAACTTTGTATCATTTTCTTGGCAGTACTATAGTATTAGTAGTCTTGGGAGAAAAAATATTTATTGTTTGAACCATGCTGCTTATTTATTTGATAGCATATAACGGTGAAAGCTTAGGAAATTTTGTTGGCAGCCCATGTTTCATATCAACTGTCGTCTATCAGGATCTCTTGAAGGGAACATTGGGTTATGGGTCTTAACACACTTGGTTTTACTAAAAGGGTATATTTTAATTTGTGCACCAAAAGGTTGGTAAGTTTTAATAATAATTATATATAGAGATCCAATAATAGCTTCAAATTTGCAAAAGAGTATAAAATGGGATACTCTTGATCTATCAATCTATCATATTCCTTCATATATACAAGATCCTAACTTATTTTTCAAAAAGAAAGAAAAAAGAAGGAAACAGTAGCAAAAGTGTAGCAGATAACTGAGATGGTCCATTACTCGTTGCTAAAATCGTGAAAGTTCCAATAACTCTTATGGTTCTGGTGAAACGGCTATTTGCTTTCTGCTCTGATCAACTTAATTTGTAATCGCCAACAATCCAACACTAATCCAACATTAAGGGTTTTTTGAAATAATTTAATACAATAAAAAAAAATAAAAAACAGAGTTAGTAGTACCAAACACATGCCGATCGATATTATTATGTTACGACGGGACTGTCATTTATTGTTAATTTCCATACCAATAAATGATTCAACTTTGAGATATGCTAACATTTTAAAACAGAAATCCATCTTAAGTTCAATAACGTGCGACATTGAGGAGATTAGGAGAAGTTTGCAGCGCTTATCGTACTCACTTTATGTTGTCACTTATACAACAGGAATTCACCAAATTTCCACAATTTTCTATTAGCAGATGCATCCATTATTCCATTTTTAAATACCTGATCATCAATATCCTCTCATATATATTTTCATTCAAATTTCAAATATTCATCGAGAAATTAAAATGGATTGCCAAACCAGCCTCATTTGTCATTTCTTATCATTGCACTCATTTACGGTGTCACTAAATTCCACATATTAAAAACAGTAAGTGTCCCAGAAAACAAACCTCAAACAATAAAATGCCAAAAATTGTAATAATTAAGATTAACAACGAGTTTACTAAGGTAAACTATATCTAAATAATTCCCAACCTCGATAACCAACAAAAATACACTGCAAAATTTGAAGCAGAGTCACGAGTACTTGATGAATCTATTTTAAATTCAATACTTTGTTAATCTTTTTCTGTGCATGTGAATTGATAATTTTAAACTAATTAATTCCAACGTCCATGAAGCACATTATGTTTTTATCTACAGATTTCGACGCAGTTTAACGGTTGGGCTTATGTGACCCAAAATATATATATATATATATATATATATATATATATATATATATATATATATATATATATATATATATATATATTACTATTAAAAGAGAATGAAATAATTTATAAATAAAATACTTGAAATAGATGGGTATGGATCAAGTATGCCCACATCTAAATAGGATGTTAATGAATCAATTCAGTTTATCAATCTGATGAGTTGACTCGACAAAGGTTCGAACTCTAGTTCGTAAAGGTTTAAACTGAATATTCTAATACAATTTGAGCTTTAATTTTTAGTAATTATTTTTAAATATGATTATAAATAATATATTTATCTTCAAGCTTAGGTCTCATTTCAAGATCCAACTTGTGCATTGATATATTAAGTTTTATAAAATTCAAGCTCAAAGACGAGTTGGAGCTACTTATGTATACATAAACTCGAGCAATATGAATGGAGTCGAACTTGACCTAGCTGAAGCCCTATATTTCTTGGCTCGTCGGCATCGCGCTATAGCTCGATCTCAACTCAATAAGAGTTAGAGCCTGTATTAAAGACCAAAACATTTTGTTCAGCTTGGCCCATTGGTGTATCAGACTATGAGCTCATTTTTGGGTGAAATTCCGAATGTAACTGTTTTGATATGGGCCGGCCCGCCCATCTTTGTCAATAAATCTGGTGAGTTCACGACTTCACGAGTTTTTGGTGAAAAAACCTATGTGGATTTTGTACCGGCCCTTAGTAAATAATCCAGCTCACTTAAATACATATGCTTTTTAGATAAATAAAAAAAAAATAAAAAATCCTTGAACCCTAAATCTTGTATTATTCATGCCTAATATTAATTTGTTTGTGTAACTTTATCTTTTGATTTTATTTTGTCTGAATTTTTTGTTTTGTTGTAATTTCAATATTGAAAAATGCAATCCCTATTAAAACTTATATAAGTAGAATTCTCATATGAAATTAACCTTTTTGTTGCAAAAGAGTAAATCTAAACGATATTTTAAATTAATTCAAGAAGTAAATAAAAATATTATTTCGCAAAGAAACACTATTCAGACTCTATCAATTAAATAACTATAAAAATTGATGGAGTAAGGAGAAAAAATTAAAATTATTAATTATATTTTCAGGAAAATAACAGGACTTTGACCTTCTTGATTATCAAATGCCCCAGGGAAAGATCTAAGCTAAGTTAAATTATCAAAAAAAAAAAGAAAGATCTAAGCTAAGACCACACTTGGCAGTTTGGAACTCGGAAAGCGATGCAAACTCTTCTGCTGCCAGCAGCTCGCTCCGGCTTCGCACCACCAGCTCCGCCGTACACGGAGGCGGTTTCTAGACTCTTACAGCGCAATCCCGCCTCTTCATTTCTACGTTCCAACTACACCCACGATCCTCATTCGTTTCTTTCTTCATTGAAAACATTCAAAAGCTTATCTTCACCTCACGTAATTCTGAATAATCGCAGCATAAGAGCCCTAGCCTCGCCCCCCATTGCCGCTGCTTATACTTCTCCGAATGATGAGTCTGAAAAGGCCAAACTAGCTCAGGTCTCACACTCTCACTCTCTCGCTCGGTGGTTCGCAGTTAGTGTCTCTGCTAGGAATTAAAACAATGGAATCTTTATGTTGGTTGGGATTACCGTATTTGTAAGCTGAAGGTTTCAGATTGCTTAGTTGAAAAGTTCAATGTTTTTGAGTGACATAATTTGAACCTAGGGTTTTGGGTTTTGCTAAATGCTAATTGATATACTAGTAACTAATGGACAGTTGCTTTTCACCAATTGAAACCTGGAGCTTCTTTGCAATTTGCTTCATTATTTTGAACCGAGGCTGAAAATTTTCGGGGCATTTTATAAAATGGATGTTTGTTCGCTTTTATTAAATGATGAATTTTGTTTATATAGTTAATTTGGTATAGTAATTATGTGGAATTAGCATAAAAAGGTTTCACGACAATGCAGCTACATAGATTAACTCAAGGTTTTGGTGATATTTGTTACTAATGATCCAATTCTGGTGTTGAAATTATTAAAGAAAATTTTCACTCTGATGTGTGTTTCACTCCCTGTGCTCTAAACGTTTGTAGTTTTTTAAAATCTAAATCTTTGATTGGCTCTAAAGAATATCTGTTTTGACTTGTGTGTGTTAGGTTGCAAAGAGATTAGAGAATACTTCTAGGTATTTCAAGAGATTGGGAAGTTTTGGATTTTGGGGCCAGCTAGTTGCCACAGTTGTTGCTGCTGTGATCCTTTCATTTTCTATTGTTATTACTGGGAAGATTACATCCCCTGCTACTTTTTATGCAACTGCTGGCGGTATTGCAGCTGCATTCGTTTCTGTGTTTTGGTCATTCGGCTATATTCGGTTATCTGATAAGCTTCGGAAAACAGCCAATGATCCTTCAAAGGTAATGAGCACAATTCTTGGCATGGGTAGCAATATATTCCGATTTTTAGCTTTTGTTGCCTAAAGTTACATCTTTCTTCAGATTTTGCCTATCATAATTCATAGCATATCCATTTTATGTATTTGAGTAATGCTTTTGAAAAGAGGACGGGGCCATATTCTAATTCTGTGGGATGGAAGATTGGGGATGGGAATCCTAGAGTAGTAGAATATGGAAAACACGGGAAAGAAAATCAAACTTAAAGTTTTCAGTTTTGACTGCGAGGAACTTAAAATCTTTCAGCCTAACAATCTGTACTGAATTCTTTACAGCAATAGAAGGCTGACAAGAATGAAGTGTTAGAGAAAGTCACTGACGAGAGTGGGTTAGGGACCGATCAATTTTACATAAGATGACTGTGCATTCATTACCAATGTGAAACAAGTCAACATAAAAATGTGGGGAGCAAAAAGATTCTTCTTGAAATTCAAATGCTCATAATATGCTGAAGGAGATTAACACGGACAGAATTACACACTTGTGAGATTAAGAGGCTATTGAGAGATCATAATCCAAACGATTAATGAAGAAAAATGTGTTTGATACATCATACATGTGAAAATAGACTTAACCATGAAAAGTTGATACTGATTTTGTGGCTCTTAAATGTTTGGTGCAGAATCATTTCTGTGTGCACATGAATAGTTGCTAACAACCAAAAATAAAGTTTACATTTGAAGTTTTGTTGTATCCCTGAGTCAATTTCTGGACTTCAACTGATATAACAACTTGGTTGCAACTCAACTTTCTGTTATTTATTGTTCCAATTCAGTTAATTCAACATAAGTTGCATGGTTTCAGGCCCCTCCTCGTGCAGATGTTGTAAGAAGCTTGAGAAATGGTATAGCTATAAATATGTTGGGCATGGGTGCTGCTATACTTGGTATGCAAGCAACAGTAGGTTTGTTGGTGGCGAAAGCTCTTACAACTTCAGCAACTCCTTATTATCAGGGTATACCTCCTGGGAATAGTCCAGTTCTTGCCCTGGATGTCTTCTTGGTCCAGGTATCATTCTTGACTTAAGTTTTCAGTTGCAATTTGCTAATGTTGGATATCTGCTTGTAAGTCATTTATGTAGTAATTCATGTCTTGTTTGTATGATGTTCTGCAGGCATGTGCAAACACCATACTTTCACATTTCCTGGGGCTTGTGTGTTCGTTGGAGCTATTGCGGTCAGTCACGTTGCCACCTTCAGAAAGTGTACCCATTCCGAAGATGGCCTGAGCTATGCTTAGGCTAGCTTAGAGAGGGAGTTGTTTGCACGCCTTCTGAATGCTTCGGAGTATCATGTCTAGCATTGTATTAAGCGTGATCTTGTATTTTATTCCAATGTAGGTATTGTCCTAGATGCTTTTACTGCCTTAGGTTCTGTGATCTAATAAAGAATACAATTATGGCCATTTCAAGAAATAAAATGGTAATTGATTCTTTTTTTTTATTTAAGTTTATTCTGGCAAATATATTGTGTAGGGGAAACCAAAATAATATATTGTGTAGATACACAGAGTATAATACAAATTTCATGCTACGAACTTCATTGCAGAAATCTCAAAATATGAATTCTGAAATGACTACTAGATGCTAATCCATGACTACGCATAACATGTCATAATTACCTTTGTTCATCATCTGGATAGAAACATAATCTACATGATTGACATGCAACAATGGGCATCTCCATTTTAATTCCAAATTCCTTCCCACGTACAAATGGACCAAAACATTATAAAACAATAAATCCGCCAAATAAATTTCATAAAACAATAAATATCGTCCCAAATTCATATCTTATACATGTTAAAAAACGACCCTAAAAAAGTTCTCCATTCAATCAAACTAACCTAACAAAATTCCACTAACGCGAATTCAATAAAATCTTGCATATGAAAGTCATCATTTAAAAAACATCAGCCAAACACATGCTCAAGTTCAAGCTCCAGCCTGAGAGAATGAAGTCTGCCTCCTCAATTCCTGATCAGCATTCCTGAAGAACTGATCCCATCCACTCCCACTACTCATATCCAAATAATCATAAGGAACTGCTGTTTTCAAACCAGGACGAATACCACATCGGCTCTCCACTATCCGTAACTCCAATTCATTACCCATTTTCTCTTCCAATTCATCCCAACTAAACAGCAGTGCAAGAGTCGATCCACCCCAAGGGTTAAAATCCAAAAGCTTAACTCTCCCATCTCTCCTCACATAAACATCAAAAGTATAACTATCAGATCCGAATTTCCCCTCCACATTCTCCATATAAAAATCCTCAATCACCGTTCTCAAATTGTCTCTTCCCTCAAGAAGAGATGGATAAAAATTAGTCACCTCCCGTTGACAAATCCCCACAAGAAGTTCATTTTTTACAAAGCAACGAAATTCCATCTCAGGGTGCAGAGAAGGGTACCATTTACGTAATGCAAGGAAGAAACTCGATGGCCGAGATTCGGTCTTATCAACACATGAATCATATGCATGGCACAGATCATGGATAACAGAATCGGACGACCGTAATAAAAGTGCAATCTCACTAAAACTCTTACATTTCAAATTTCCAGTTGAACTTATCCAAGCAGAATCTTTTGGTGCAGTCCAGTTAAGCTTAGGGAAGATAGAACCACCTAGGGTTTCGATGGATGCTTTGATTTCCATTTCCAGATCAGGGAAAGATGGGGGTAAGGTGGGATCCTCTGCTTCGTCTCCAGATCCTTCTGATGCAACAAAATCTTCTTCCTCTTCAGGTTTGTGGATTCGGTTCGGGAGGGCATCGTTATTTGTGATTGAAAGAGGGAGAAGGAAGGGTCCAGAATCATCTAGAAGGTATTGAATGAAGGATTCTGGAAGCTCGTGAACTTGGGTTTTGATGGATACGTGTTTGAATTTTGGGTACCATTCTTGAATCTGGAACCTGTTTATGTCTTCTACCTTCATCTCAAGAACGAGCGGTTACTTGCCCGATAAATCCAAGAGAAGTTCTTCCTTTACGGAGCTGTTCAGTAGGAGCATATAGTTAAAATGACCAGATATTTAATTTGTAATACAATTTGAAGAAAGAAAATTCAATGTAAAATAACAGTAAAACAACTTCTGAGCAGTGATAATATCATCTACTGCCTAGAAAATCAGATCTGTAAAGCCTTTGAACGTTTCCAAGTAAATATTGCCCTCTTGTTTTGTTTATCTCCTTCATTCATGAGTTCTATGATATGGATGAACCACAGTTCAAAAGCATGAACTTTTAGCTTGAGAAACAAAAACTCAACCTAATTTTGGGTGATTAATGGTTTCTTCTATTTAGAATTTCACAATAGCAAACAATGAGTCTTCATAAGAGTTATATATATGTACATGTTTATGTCTAGCTAGAATTACAATAAATTATCCTCATTCAAATATTTTAAATCTAACATAGCACAAATCTTGAGCCATTTTCAACATGCAGAAGATTTGATTACAAGAAGGCAAATAGTGACAATATTAATATAATCCCTTACACCATTAAATGAATACCATCAAAGAAAGCACCTTAAAATCAATCAAACATTAACAAAGATCCCATCATAACAATAATCACAATCCCAACTTCTGCCAAATTGAAAACGAAATATCATAACAGCACGAAAAAAGAAGAAGAATCAAAGGAAAAAGATTAGTGTGTACCAGAATAAACAGAAGTGACGCACGATAAAGACGAGGCGAGCGACAAGTTTGAGTGGGGGAGAGCTAAACGCCGAAGTGTGGCTGGCTGAGCTGGCGGCGTCTCTGGCGACGGGAACTGGAACGGTGAGAGACCAAGACGGCGGCGGAGGAAGGTGGTGACGAAGCGCTAGCGGAAGGAGGTGGTGACTGAATCGGTTGCGATGGGAACTGGAGCTGGACTTGAAAGACGGTGGCGCTGCGGTGGCGGAGGGAGTTGGTAGCTGCAGCGGCGGTGCCGGCGGCGGAAAATTAGGGATTTTGGGCCAGAGAGTGTTTGTTGGGAAGAGAGAATCAGGAAAATTAACATTGAAATTTGAATTCTGAGTAGGGTAGATTTGGAATATTGAAAAACTTTTAGGGTGTTTTGGTCACAGCAAAGATCTTTTGAAAAAATGAGGAGAGATTATAATTTTATATAAGTTTAAAAAAATTATAAGTTCTTAGATACTTTCTTAGAGAGCTTATTTCAATATTTTATAATTTTTTTCTAAAACACGTCAACTATTTTTTTTCTAAAACACGTTAACATAAATATATAATAGGAGATTCAAATTGAGAAAAACTGCTTCGCAAAGAATTTTAAAATATTGACAAAGAATTGATTGAATTTTTTGTTTTTGCAAACGCATGAACTGTGCTTCACAATTGTTTTATAATACAAATATCAGTACAACACATTATTTATTTACAGATTACTCAATAAATGCCTAGACCAACAAAAAAGGAAAAAGGTGACGAACAACAAAACTGCATCGCTCTTAGCTAGAGAACGACAATAATTTTATCAAAAATTGTTTCTATAAATCAGGGAACTTTTTTCTTCCTGATATAACCTATTTGGTCCCTGTAAGGGTTCTCTACTTCTCTTAGATCAACAAGACAACAAGCAACAATAACTAGACAGTTTTCATTGTACAAAAAAGAAAACAGATAAGAGAAAGGGAAAATTTTAATAGTAATCAATGAGGCAAGGGGGACCATGAGTCGAACAAAATTCGTAAATCTTTTGAATTCAAAGCTCCAAAAACAAAACTACTGTTCTCATTAGAATTTACATATCAGCAAAAGAAGTGTGCGGGGAGATGTATGGACTAAAATCGTCTAAAATGACCATCAATGAGTTGCAATTATGCAGAAAATACGACATTAAGAACTCCATGAGCCAAGGAACTGACTGGCAGTCTTTCCAGATGTATCTGAAAATAATTTCGTGAGGCTTAATGCTGAACAATCAGCAAATGGTACCTGCAAAATGCATTACATTTTAGTGTTCAACAAACATACTTAAATGCCTTCCTTACAATGAAGTTCAGATTTGAGAATGATTATGTTATGTATCCTAGGTACCAAAACCATTAAGCGTGAATTTCGCACCTGTTTTATCAAACTTTCTTCTACCTGAGCTATATGAATTAGAGGTTAGTATTTTAACAAATGGTGGCGCATGGATTTTTCAACATGAACCAAAAACCAAATAGGACTCATGAATCTAACTAAAAGCTGAAGACCCCTTTGTATATGATAAGTAGAGATGAAGTATGGATATACTTGTGAGGTTCATACTGAGATTTGGAAGAGATCAAAAAATTAAAAAGAAAAACACCGACCTGGATTTGTAACTAGTAAGTTAACAATTATCTCAAATCATGGCAACCTTGGATTCTAGCCAGAAAAAAGACCATGCAGTTGCCAATAAATATATGCAGAGTGATTTTATTGGGAAAATCAGAACATAGATATAGCTAAATATGCAATCAATTACGTATTGAAAAACCTTTTGACATGATGTTGTAGGCTACACTTGTATAGAACCGAAGGGGCCTTCCATATTAATCACCTTCATTAGAAAACAAATAAATGGACTTTAGAACTGAAAAAAAAAAAAAAAAAACATATACAACCACAGTAACTTGACCAAGTTTCTGTTCCAGATTTTCTTTTCAATCATAACTTTGGTTTTTTCTCATTCATACTGATTACTTTCAACATGTGGAACAATGTAAACTGAATTGGGACATTCAATTGGATTCTAGAAAATGTAACTGGAGCCACTGCATCCAGCAATGATATATCGGCTTCAATTATTTTTTGAAAAATATAAAGAATCCTGAATGCTTGGAAGCTTCAATCTCCAATTATTTTCCATTCTCAGTTAAACAATATTATAGCAAGCTATTTGATATTTCTTACATTCACAAACTATAGAAAGCAGCACACATAGGGGGAAAGATGAAAGAGAAGAGAGAGCTTACATTGAGTCTACGTGGTCTTCTCTTTGTTTAAAGGCAACGGAAGCTTGCTCAGTACTTTCTCATCAATCATTCGGAATTGTACCTCAGCTATTTTGTATGCAACATTCAGCTTGTCATCAATCATATTTTGGTAATTGTCATATAACAGAGGAAGTGACAAACTAAGAACAACACCTGTTTTAATAGCAGTGCAAAAGTACAAATTATTACCACTGAAACAGAAAAAAGCAAGCATAAAGAAACAGAGAGTTCGGACTTACCAACATAGAGCAATGTAAGAAAGTCGAATAAACTGCCAATCAAGGAAATAATCCACAAGCCTATAGCAAGCTAACAAAGAATTCCAAGTGTTACCCTCTGAAAGCCATATGCATAACCGAGATTGATCATTAAACATCAATCAGAAAGAGAAAAAAAATATACACCTGACTAAAGAGCCTCAGGTTTCCACCAATTGCAATGTCGTGTGCTAGGGACAATGCATAATTTATGCACAATCGCATATCATCAGCAGCCTTCACGACAATCTCTTCAGAAAGCTCAAGATTGGGACAGGGTGGCAGAGGTCTAAAACATGGAAACATTTAATTCATTAAGATCCACGGAAATAAAAAGCTACGCACCACAACAAACAGATTAAAACTCGCAAAAATATATTCGACTCTCGAAAACTTATAATAGCAAAAGATGACCAAGAAAAAACTCATAAGTTTCAATAGAAACCACGAAGTTATTTCAAGGGTACAACTAGAATGTAACTATATTAAACATATGAATGTTGGTAATTAGTAGTCCATCTACCTATTGAGCAGTGCTGCAGATTTAGCCCAAATGAACAAGATAATGACGAGGAGGAATAAAGCATTCGAGATGAAGGATAACAGATTGTATCCAGCTCTCTCGAATATGAACCATAGAGCAGTTGAACCAACAAGCAGAGAGATGCTCATGTACCATTTCCTCCACAATAACACGTCCGCAACTGCATCGCGATTCACAGAAAGGAAGACACTCATAAATACTTCTCAGGTTAGTAACCAAGCATGACTTCTCTCGTGATTAACGGATCAACGATCAATAGCCGCATAAACTGGAAGCATTATAAGCATAGGTAAATTTGACGAACACATGGATACAATCTGAAGAATACCTGCACCATCGCCGAGCACGAGATGAACAGAGAACCGAGGAGGTTCTCCCATTGCGGCGGGTATCTGATATCTCTGGCGAAAAACTATGACGGGAAATGTGAAGAGATTCAGTGAACGAAGGAGGGAGATTTTGAAGGGGAGACGACGGTGGATTTCGAAAATTTACTGCGAAGTTGAAAAATAAATCCCAGTTGTAATTAATGGATGGAATTTTATTAATTGGGCCTCAAATTCACAAAAAGCAAATTCCAAAAGAAAGATGAAACAATAGCTATTTTAAAATTTTAAAAGCCTGTTGATAAGGTTCACATATAATTATTTGTTTGAAAAAAAAATTAGAGAAAAGGGACAAAGATGCCCGCTCTCTTGAATTTAATTTTCTTCTTTACCAGTTTGTTCAGAGTAAAAATGATCTATTGACAACTTTCATTGACGCACATTAGTTTTAAAGAGATACTTGCAGATTTCAAATTTTAGTCTACATCTATTTTATTTGTTAATGAGTGAACTTTTAAATGAGAAAATTTGGTAAACTCTCATTTAGCAAAAAATAATAACTCCTTCCTTTAAAAAAAAAATATAATAATAATAACAACTCCTTAGTGGCATTTGGTGCTGCACTCGACCAACTTCTGGTGGTTTAGATATTACGCAATATGGGTTTTGAGATTGGCCCATTTTCCACCAAGCTCAAATTCAATCGATGCAGTCATGATCATGATGCAGCAATTTAAGAGTTCTGGACAGAAAAGCATACAACATAATTCAAAAAGCAGCATCTGGAACCATTCACCAGTAGTATGTGCCAAATTTCAACTGCAAAGCTATGGATTACATAATAATCTAGGTATAAGATCTTGAGCATAAACTAAATACTACGGTTTTACAATTTAATTTGGCAACTACTCTCCCAGTCAAGAGTCATAATAACTTTCACAGATTCGGTCTGGTGCAAACTAAAGTCATAAATTCACCAAATTGATTTGGATAGGAATTGCAAGTTTGCAACCATACTTGAACAGTCTACCAGTTAATTTTCCTCAATCATTGTCCAAACAAGCTGGGAACATATGTCAGATACAGGCAGAACAATACAATGCTCAAATTATTTCCAAGTTTCCTCATTATCTGAGTCACCGTCATCATCTGAAGATTGTGCCTTCTGATGATCATCTCCCCCTGCATCTGGTTTGTTCTTTTTCTCTTTCTTTTTCAGCCTCTTCTTTTGACGTTTTGAACGCTTCTTAGCTGTACGCTCCTCCGCAGCTTTTAATCTTTCTTCCCTTCTCTGGTTGAATTCGGCTAATTCTTTCCTTTTCTGGAAGTCAACATCCATCCTTGCAAGCCGATCCTGTTCTTTTCGTCTCATTTGACGGTACTGCCAACATAAACACCAATAAAATATCAATTGACAGCAAACAAATTAGCCAGATTACAATGTTCTAACTGTTACAGAGCAAAGGAAACTTATAAAACAACTAAAAACTTTTTAATATAAAGTTAAATCCTAACATAAACAGAGCACATGATTTATTTGTTGAGATAGGGACGGGACACTTTGCCATGAAGTACCTATATGATGCTAAGAAGAACTCCCTGTGTAAGTTATTAACTATTTCCACTGAAGTGAAACAACTACTCTAGCTAAATGGGGAACCGCTGAATTATTTCAACTGCTTCAATTTATAATATAAGAGCTTAGTGTTTATATGACAATCAACGTCCTGAAGGGATAAGAAGAGTGCCATAAGCATTCTCAACATCCTTAAACCAACACTTACTATGGGCAGCTTTTGCAGAGAAAATGTTTTGCAGTTCAAAGTTCAGTAATTACATGGATACATCAATAGCGATAACCTAGTGATTCCACAGAGACATACATTTCCATAAATAACCTAGAGGAACAAAGGATGATTGAGTGGGAAGTCAAACTACGTCAAGGTTAGTCCAATCCGAGCTCCACCAATTAAAATGAACCACATCTACGGTTCCTAACGGCTGTGAGAATTAACAATTGTTTAATACCAGAAATGTGATTGGATGTCAGTGCCTGACTTCTGTGTAACTAAGAAACTAAACCAACATACAAGTCTAACTGTTCAAGAAATATGGAAAAGATATGCAGCATATACTTTTGTCCACGTATAATGGGACTCTCAAACCCAAACTATGGAAGTTGTGCAAATTATTTGGGCTTGTGACTAATCTTTCAGGTCAATATGTTAATCTTGTCAAGTAGGTATGTAGTGCCACAATCTTAATTCTTAAGCCATAAGAAAAACCAGCTTCTATCACATAAATTGGAGAACATATACTCCCAAATCGACTAAGAACATTAAAAATAACAAGGTAAAGAAAACTAGTTTCTTAGGTATTCCCTATAACAGCAAAGTTAACAAGAGAGTCCCAAGCACCGCCCTCATAACAAGCAATACAAAGTAGTAATCACCATAAATTTCAATAGCTATCCTTCTGACAAACAATACCTGATGGAAGTCGCCGGATCCGGAACCAGCGGAACTGCCAGAAGTGTTGCTGACGCGAACCGGGACGCATTCAATAATGCGGCGGAGCTTAATTTCAAGGTCCTCGTCCTCGGGATTGGCAGCAGGTGGCGTGTACTCTACTATAGTTGTGGATGATGAAGGCGGAGGTGGTCTTCGAGGGAGAGCGGCAACCGTCCTGTCCGCCGCAGCCACCATCTGCAATTCCCCGGCGGCAACCGACGTCGGCCTTCCCGACGACGATAACATTTGCGAATTTTTCTAAAACCCTAAGCCCTGTGATTTGAATAATGAAAAGAAAAGATTAATAGGCTATGAACTTGTTTACTTTTGAAGATGGTAAACCAAGGAGAAAATTTGAAGGATAAGAATGTTTACTTTGGCCTACTAATAGTTGGTTAATATAAGAATATAAAGTGGATAATTTATTTTGGCTCATTATTTGGACCCTTAACCTCAATTGGACTAAAATACCCTTACCATTTCATTAGTTTTGAAATCAGAAAAAAAAAAAAAAAAAAGAGAGAAAAATGGCTGCCGAGTATCTTTTCTCCTGCTTGGCTGCTTCTGTGCTCCAAAGTCCAAACCTCTCAAATTTTCAAATCAATTAAACTATGTATTAACGTTTATTATTCAGTTCTTTTTTTTCTTTTTTGTAATCTTTATTATTTTCTTCTGCTGATTAAACAGCTGTACCTTTCTTTCTTTTTTCTGACCGTTGGATCTTTTCATTCCAACCGTTGGATATCTTCATATAACCCTTTTTTGGGTTTTTGTCTTCTGTAATCAATTCTTCAGAAATTAATAAAATTCTTCAGTCGTCCTCTACCTTTTTCTCTGCAAATTTCCTTTTTAACAAAGCTTAGTTTTCTCAACACTATGAATTAGGGTTTATAGAGAAATTTGGTGCGATTTTTTTTCTTTCACCGAAACGCTGCTGGAAGCCGAAAAAACTCTGCTTTAGATTCATTTCCACTTTCTAGTGCCTACAGTTGGATATCCACAACACATCTGGTATGTTAATGGTCTTGTATTTCTTTTATGCATTGTTTCCTTGCATTTCTGCCCTTTTTGTTTCTTACACAATTGGTGCGAAAAAAAAATCTTCTTTTGGGTGGAAATTTCAGCAAAGAAAATCAGAGAGCCAAAACGAGTGGCATAATTTGTAAGTAGGACAAATCAGAGGGGAAAAAATTACTCATTCTCTGCCACAGTAACAAACGTTAATCTTGCCCGTCCAAAAAGCTGCGGCAATGGAAGACATCAATTGAAAAATAAAACCCGGGTTCCTTCGTTTAAAGCGGGTCGCTACGAGGTTGAATTAAACATCCTCCCTCGCTTATTTTTGGCAGTTAACTGCCATTATATGGACCAGTAACCAAGTTCTACGTAGCGGTAAGTAAGAACTCTGGCAAGGTTTGGGATTTCAAATGGGATTACAACTGGTTTGGAGATGTAATGAGTTCTACAGGACCTCAATCAGACCTGCTGCGGGTATCCACTATCCAGGGTAAAGTTTCCGGTGGAAATAAACTAATAGGAACTTTGTTTACTTCTTCACATTGCTACAATGATTAGTAATGGGCTGATAAAAATAGCGTATCGGTCCAAAATATGAGGTTTACTTTGATAAGTTGGGCTAAATAACTAATATATGGGTGCTTGTTTACTTTGGCCCTAGAGACTATAGTCCTTCATTTTAATGCGTAGAAAGACTAAATTAACCCCACAAGAGTTTTCTTCTTTCTTCTTGCGCAAAAGACAACCCAGATTTTGAAATTCAATTCATTCCCCGCTGTGTTCTTCCCCTTACCTTCATATTCTCCCTGCCGTAAGATTTTGAAATTCAATTCATTTCAAATCTTCGTTCGGGTTGAAGTTCTGAGGCATAAGTATATACATGCATCTTTCCCTGTGAGTGGGTTTTCCTTACAATCTGGTGGCTCTTCCTCAAGCTTATTCTCCGGTGGTGGGCGTTCACTCTCTGGTGGCTCTTCCCAAAGCTCATCTTTTCTCCTCCCTCTAAACTTGGCCCTCATCTTTCCCACAACGAAGAGATTTATTCATCTCTCCACCGGAAAAATTCCCAGGTACTCTTTTTCCTCCTTTTGCAATTTGCAAATTGAACGGACTTTGTCATTAGCAGAGTGGACACAGTGAGTAAATCACCCACTGAGTGGTTTTGGGCAGTTTTCTAGTGGATTAGTTCAGTTCTATGTATGGAAATATTAATTGACGGTTAATCATTAATGGGAATCTTTTGTAGAAAAATGTGGTACCTTCACAGGCTACTGTCTAGTTTTCTTGAATCGCTTATGTTTATTTCTTCTGCTGCTGCATAAATTTCTGAAATGTAGTTGACATTTGCTCTTTGGTTGTGGACATCTTTTTATAATTTGATTCGTTTGTCATGAAATAAAACTGCACTTAACTATTTAGGTCCAGCAGTAATTAGGAAATAATTACCAGTATGTTCTTGATCAGTTGTGGGGTTTTCACATTAACATATGTTTGTGTGTAAGTTAGAAATACTTATTTAATTCTTGAGATTATGGGTTAATACTTAATACTTGTTTCTTTTGCAGATTGAACAGGCCATTTGGAATAAGCAAAAAAAAAGAAGAAAATGGCTAATAAGTTACAGATTCAAGGGGATGAATCAGTTCTTTTACGGGTGACTCACTCTAACATCAAGAGTTTTTCAGCTGATGTCTGGTTCTCTCTGCAGGTACGTGTATTTTTCCAATCATTTTACTTTGACTGATTCATGATTTTCATTTTTCTTCCCTTACATATTTCTGTTTCGACTTCTAGTATTCACCAATTTATGAAATCAGACTTGTCTACTGCTAAAATTTTAAATAGGGGATTCATTTTCTATTTAAAGTAACTTTTTCTGTTGGGCTGTACTTCATGTTGCCTGAGTTAGATACAAAGACCAAACAACAACTGTGGACCCAATTATATTAAAGTTGTCGTATCTAGGACCAGAGACTCAATACTACAGGTGTTAATATCGGACATAAATGTGTGCATGTTTTATGATTTGGTATTTAGACAATTGATCTCCACAAAGCTTTACATATTCTTTTTGAGTTTGGCCGAAGCCTACTTGGATATTTTATTTCAAATCTTCTCAACCAAGAACCATGTCAATGTAATGCATAAAATTATGTCCTTCTAGTAATCTTGCAACTATTCTTACCTAGTCATAGAAACCTTCAAAAGTGTACCAAAAGCCTTTCAACTGGCTCTCAACAAATTTGTTTTTATTGGATGCATTATTCATGAATTGGCTGTGAGGAGAAATAGAAATTCTGCATGTTTTAAAAGAAGAGTATCTCAGGTTATTTTTAATTGATCGAAACAAGTTATTTCGTATTGCACTCTCCAATCTGGTTGTGATGGTTGGGGTCGAAATAATAGTAACATTTTTGTTTCCAGATGAATGTAGAAGCTGTGAAAGAGAAATTATGGAGAAAGTGTGGTACTTCCGTTCACTCAATGTCCCTGGAGCTTTATGATGATACCGGTGCTAAAGTTTTTGATTTAGCTGATAACTCGAAACCCCTTGGCCTGTATTCTCCGCAAGATGGGTTAGCTTTTTTCTTATGTCATGAAGTATAATATTTCGAAATACTGGTTATTTCAACCTTTTTTAACAAGCTTATGTAAATTTTAACTAATATTTCTAGTGAAGACATTAATATTTACCATTTTGGCAGCTTGTATCCAATTCTAATTGGCAACCTCTCTTACAGTCCTATAGCCATTAGTCTTAGTAAATGATTTACAACATATGGCTATACTTTTGAGTTATATGACAAAACTTTTGAGTTTTGATAACCATTTAAAAAAGCTTTACAAAAAGTTTCCGCAATTACTCTTGAAACATTAAACTGATGCGGCAGAAATTCACATCCTTTTTCTGTTAAAATGAGGAGAATGGAAATAAAAAATGTGAACCATGTGGAAGTGAAACACTTGCTCGGAGTCTTGGGTTTCATTGTGAAAGGCACAATTGCATTCAAGAATTCGCCATTATATACCGCTGATCTATGCCTATTATCATAGGACACAGATGCCAACTTTTTAACTGCTTAAAAGATTATCAATTTCTAAGGTAACAAGTATGCTACAAACAGCACCAGCTTTTGTCTTTTCTCATTCTCACACTCCTTGTCCTTAAACTACATTTATAATTTGTCAACTTTCCGTCCACTTGGCGTATAGACATATGTGCATTATATGGTTTTTGTTCCAAACTTCCCGTCTTTTAAGTCTATCTATTTGCTTTTGTTAGTTTTCGAGTGCACATGATTGATCTTGATCCATCATCAGTAACATCTGGTGGTTGGCTGGATGATACATCCCTTGTGGAGAAATACAAAATCTCTGATGAAGCATATGAGAAACGTGATGGTATGTCTTAATTTTTCGGTCTGTAAAAGAATTTTATTTTATATTTTGACTGGCTAAGTTCATGCAGCATTGAGTCCTATCCTCCTAGGTTGCTCCTGTATTTCTTTTTGACTTACTATTGTAGTAAAGATAAATGACATTTGTAGCTTCAGATTGAACTTTCATATGACATTGATCTTGCATTTCACCTTATCAGGAAGTCATAGAACTAGAAAGCATAGTGATTTGATTTGTTTTGTACGCTATGGAGTAGGTCAAATTACACTGCTTATCCTGTAATTCGAATATATGTCCACCTGCTCAATTTATTCAGTTGATCTATACTTGTTTTCTTGCTTTTATTTTGCTTACAAGAATATTCTTTAAGCCAGCGTTTTTTATTATGATATCTTGCGTCCTGCTGAGGTCACGTTCATAATAATTGGGCTATCATGTCAGGTACTTTCAGAAAGTTTAAGGAAAAACTGGGACATCAACAGTCAAATCCAGAATCTAAAGTACGTATTTTCACTTTTTACCCAACCTGCTATAATTTGCTGAATCTTTCTTAGACTCCTTTTCTGTCATGTCTTGTTGTTGGTTAAGAATTATCTTTTCACCCCCTTAACGAAAGAAAAATAATTTACTTTGCTCTTTATTTGTAAGATGGAGTTTTAAATATTTTTCAAGATTCTTTTGGGTCTTAAGAATTTTCCTTCAGAGTTCCCTATGAAGATTTTTCACCAATTCAGTAATTTACTTCTCTTGCTCTTGAGAGTGACTGTTGTTTCTTTCCTACAAACAGATTCCAGACAACTATATGGAGGATATTTGTGCGAAGATAAAGGTTATTTTACTCAAAACTCTTTCGCCTTGTTTTGTTTTTGTAAAGATTGTTACCTCAAAATTTGCATTTAGAACTTCAACGAGAAATTACACATCTGTTACTCATTTATTCTGATTGATTTTCTAACTTCATTTATTTTTGCCATCCACTCTAATATTTTGCTGACAAAAGGTTGGAGATAGATGTCAAGTTGAACCAGGGGAGAAAAGAGGAATTATCAAATTTGTGGGCCAGGCAGAAACTCTTGCTCCTGGTTTTTGGGTTGGGATTCAGTATGATGAACCTCTTGGAAAACACGATGGCATGTATGTGATTCTTAACTTGATGAAATTTCCTACATTGTGTTGTAGTAACTAAAGACCACTAATGCTAATGTAGTTCTAATAGTATGGTAGCTTAAAAACTTGATGTGGTAATATTTCTCAAAAGTTCAAATTAAAACAGAATGAAAAATATTAATCTTGGCATAATGGCATGTTTTCCCCTGGTTGTTTGTTTCATGGTAATTACAAAAGAACCTCTAAGGTTAGATCTTTTTTCTGAAAACACTCTGAAACCTTGAAACATTACAAATACCCCCTGGTTAGCTGAAACCTTACAAATACCCCCCTTGAAACATAAAAATGTATACATAATAGCCCTGAAAATCTTACAAATACCCCCCTCCGGGGGGTAAGTGTAAGGTTACAAGGTTTCAGGGTATTTTTCGTAAATGGCGTAAATCTCAAGGGGGTTTTCGTAGCTGGCCCATTATGCTTTTAACTTTGATTGTCTTTTGAAATGTACAAATGTTATGGGCATTCTGGCATTCGAAGTATTCATTGTTCATGTTACGGGTTTAATTGTTTAACCCATCCTTAAAATTTAGAGGTTATGAAATATGAAAAAATTAAATGCATTTGACGACTTCAGATAGTGTGAATGACATTGTAGCGCCCCCTGAAGAAGGACCGCCACATCCGCACCGAAATGGATTCCCGAGCTTCAGCGAGGGGCCTCAACTCAAAAACCCACTCCGGCGAACGGCACTCATGCAATAACCATCGGCAACAGCGACAACCATCCCAACAACAACCAGAAAAGAACAGAGGGATGCGGAAGCGATTAATGTAAACAATCAAATTCCATAAAAGCCTTCAAGGCTAACAATAATAACAATTAAACATTTATAATCAAGATACAGAATGTTCATAAACAGATAGTACCATCCATGGCTCAACTAGTCTACCCTATGCAATCCTAGATATCGTCAACTATCCCACATCAGGGGCACATAAGTACGTAAAGTAAATAAATACAATAAACAAGACTCGACAGTTGTTGGGACCACTGACAAGACAAACCAGAAGACTGAGCCTATCTAGACCTGCTGATGCCGATTGACAAGATAGGTGACGTCGCCACCTGTCTACCTGAAGCAAGAACCAAAATAGCAGGGGTGAGTATAAAGGATACTCAGTAAGGGGGTTTTGATCACAGTTCGTCATTTATCTTTTTAAAACCAAAAGTGGTGAGTGTTGCCCGTTTTGAGAAAGAATACGAATACGAAATATAAGTTGTAAAATGACACAAAGCAACACTCGGGTTCGGCTTATTATTTGAAAACACAAAAAGGTTGATGAACCGGATCCTTTAAAACATTTGCACGTAATATCAAGTCGATTGAAAGAATATTAGTTGAGTAATAAAGGAGGCTTAGGGTAACAAGTACGAGTCACGCTTCCGGGTTTTATATATATATATATATGGGGAAATACATATGATAATTGAAGAGAACCGGAAGGTGCTTCGACTTGTAACGAAAGCCGTAAAACAATTAAACAAGCAATAAATGCAATAAATCATGCAAATAATGTGTCCCGGCGAGAACGGGCCCTCTCCTTATAACTCCCAATTGAAAATCATGCAAGCATATAGTCAAGTACTCCACCACCAACGATGCTATACAAGATTTAAGGAGACGCTGTTAGCACCACCATCAGGATTTAAGGAGACGCGATTAGCACCACCGTCAGGATTTAAGGAGACGCGATTAGCACCACCGTACAGGGTTTAAGGAGACGCGATTAGCACCACCGTTCGCATCAACTCAGGCTAACCAACCTCCTGGCCGGCCCAAGTCAACACGCTAGAAGTACACATCGGGATTTTTTCCCTAGACGCTCGTCCCCAGGCTCACCTCCTGTATACTCCGGGCCCAAGTCATTAAACAGTTTATGACTCGCTTTTGAAATCAATGATAGTTTGGGTGGCCAAAAAGGGTCATTCGAAAGTAGGAAATCGGGGTGTGGAAGGCCAAAGGGGTCATTCGAGACAAGGTTATAATTGCGAGGTCGAGAGACCAAAGTTCGCATTTAAAACAAAAAGGGTTTTCCTTGTCTCTAGTTGAAAGCATTTCAAATCATTTTCGTTTTGCTATTAAAAGGTTTGACTAAGCACGTAAGAAATAGTAAAGGCAGTACAACAAGTAATAAGAAAGCGGGATAGTGGTTTATTTCACAAACCTAGTAACTATGTTCTTACTCCAGTTGAAAACAATTTAAAACCCTTACCTGGCTCGACACGACAGTATGAAAGCAGGCGGTAGTCAGGTTTCTCCCTCATTGGTCTCACCTGTAATACACAGGGTCTAGAGGATGAAAACAAGATCGACAATAGCAAAAGCAAGACACGAACAAAAGACGACGCACGACAATTCAAATATAACTTCACTCATGCTACAGATACAATATGGAAAGCCAGGCAATTAAGCATATAAGGATATATGACATATGAAATAACATTTAAAGAAATATTTAAAGCAATTATAATAATGGAAAAACATTAATAATAAATATGGAAAGCATGCTAGAACGCAGTTAGGGCACGTAGACATGCTTAAAATAATATAACGGAACTCTCTCGCGAAAACGGGGTTAATCGGATAAGAAACGGGAAAGGTGGGAAAAATCCCTAAACGAGAAAGGTGTCAATTGACGGTCAAATAAGGTCGGGTAAATTGCAAATTATGAAGAATATCAAATTCCGAGGCTCAAGGAAGCTATAGGTGAAATCGGATTGATATTCGGAGGTCGTATGAGAAAAGTCAACATTTAAATGAGTGGGGTTGACCAATTCCCGAAGTGTAAGAAAGGAAAAGGCTGGAAAATGCACTAAGTATGTTGCACCAGCCAATGCACGGGCTTACGCACGAGCTTGGCAAGCCGGTGCAAGCACAAAAAGGGGTGCACGACCTCCCGCACGGTCTTGAGCACGGTGCCAAGACCGTGCAAGTGCAAACGGGCCTGCGCACGGGCCTGTGCACGGGCTCAAGCCCGTGCAGGTTGAAAAGTGCTGCGCACGGGCACCTGCACGGTCTTGATCAAGACCGTGCGTTCGCTCGTGTGGATCTACTGAGCAGCAGACTCAGCGGATCGCGAAACCTCACACGCGAATCCAACATTTAAATTCATACATCTCCTAATTTACACCATAAAACATCCTAATTTCCACATATAATCATATATATCATCTAAGCTACACATAGGCACAAGAATCACGTAAAATGGTCGAGTAAATCTTCCTAAACACGAAAATCCTAAAACTATAAAATTCTATATAAAATTCACGAAAATCGCAACGAAGAGGGAACGAAATGAAATGGGGTAAAAGGATTACCGGTAGAGAATGTAGTGAGGATCGTTCGGGTTTTCACGGCTCGTCGATCGGGCGAGAAACGGGCTCGGTAGGGCGTCGGGAAGATTCTCTCATTTCTTCTCCTTCTTTCTCCTTCCTTTCTTCTTTTCTCCTTCTTTTTCTATGTAATGAGAGAATGAGAGAGATAGATAGATATTTAGGAAAATATCTCGGGGGGGTAAAATGGTCATTTAGGCTTTTAAGGACATTTAGGTAATTTAAGTAATTGAGGGCATTTAAAAGATAGGTCAAATCAATCTTTTCCATAAGATTAATTAATCCAATTGGATAGATCGAGAAATTAGGCAAGAAAGAATTCGCGTAATAATTAATAATATAATTAAAATATTCGGGTCGTTACAGACATACCCAAAATAGTTGCCACTATATTCACTGAACTTTGGTGTAGGATATGGAGATGCAAAACTTTGAGGTTGACTTTTTCATGGTCATGCTTCATATGATTTTTGCAGGGTAAAAGGAAAGCGATATTTTCAGTGCCCTCCTCTTTGTGGTGGAATTGTCAGACCAGATAAAGTAAAGGTTTGTGCTCGACATCTAACATCTCTTAGTACCCAAACTTTTACATTCTGATACTCTGTAAAGATGAAGCGTCTGGGTTAAACACAAATTTTGAAGAAGATGTTACTTAAACATAAGTGGAACTTTAAGTTGCCAAAGTTGCATACAGAATGTAGAACGGCTATTATCTTGTCAACATTACTATGCAAATTGCCGTTTGCGCCTTATCCATGCTTGAAAGAATTAGGTGTTAAGCATTGAAGTCGTTGATTGTTCTCTTATTTCACATTTTTTCCAGGTTGGCGACTTTCCAGAACGGGATCCTTTTGAGGAAGATGAAATATGATACAGAATAGAATATTCACATTCTCATTCTGTTATGGGGAGAAATATACCAACATTCATTTATCATGTCCAGAGCCCCAATTGCTAAGATTTGTGTGTTGTAACTCTTATTTATGTTGTGTTTACTCTTTTGACCTTTTCCTTTACACAAGAAAAGGTTTGTGAGCATAACGGTAATTTATGTGAAATGAATTTCGTGCAAGTTTTCTGTTTGAATTTAAAACAACTTGACAGTGATAAACAGTTGGTCTTTGTTGGGATGACCGGCTACTGCCTGTAAAGGTGAGGCTGTTGAATTGACTTGTCTAGCCAGCTAGGTTGTCACCAATGTAGTAATAACATATCATTCTCGTATTTGCAACTGTAATCTCGTCGTTTTCTCCACGTCGCCACTTGCGTGCCTTGGCCAAAAATTCTCTTCACTGTCCCATAAACTTACGTAACTGCTGTCCAGCTTGGCCGGTCAAATCCATTCACCTTATTCTCATCTCTTTACCCATTTCTATTCTGACTCATCATCATCAATGTCAATTTCATTTGTCCTTATTAGTTTGGATGATACCAAGTGAAATGGAATTGTTTCAACTTTCAATGATTGATGGGTGGTTTTATTATTATAATGATAACTAATAGGTTTAGATTTTTGTGGTGTGCCAAGTGGTTTCTTACAAGTCACTTATTTTTTTATGACTTGTTATGTTATATGGATCCACCAGATTTTTGTAAAATTGTAAACTTCAAATCTATCCCGCCAAATAAATATGAATTTCAATTTTATGTTTAGGAAGAATACTGATAATGTTCTTCATTGTTTATACTCATTGATTGCTTGATCACATTCAATGATTGAACTTATCTTTAACTAAATGTACTTGTTTTCTATCCCACATCGAATAAATCATAAATTAATTACAATCTTATAATGTTTGGGCAATTCTTACCTCATAAGATAGTGTTGTGGTGAGTTAGACTCAATCACTTTACCTATATTATTAGATGTTAAGAGTAGAGTAGGCGAGGGTTTTGGACATATTCTCACTTTTATACCTACAAAAATAATATAAAAAATACGCATAAATTTCTATAACATAATAAACTCACATTATAATTTAATTAAATATGAAACAAAGAATGCAATAAAAGTATAAAGCTAACATACCACCGACCAATCAAATATATTTCTTTAACCGCAAGTTAAACCTCAATTACTCCTAATTAATTATCAAATATAAAGGAAAAACAGAACGAGATATTGTCATATTGAGAAACTCAAGTCCGATACCTAGGCTGCACCCTTAAATTTATTAGATCATCTATCTAGTTGGATTTGCCATAAAAAACAAAAAAAAAAGAATGCATCTAAATACACGTAACAATCTTCAACGTGGATTGCATTCCTAACTTGCTTCCAAACTTTGAATTTTAAATTGGTTATTATCTAATTAAAAATTCCTAACGACTATAAACAAAAATTTGGCATCAGGACTCCTCAATCTGCTATATATATATTAAAAGCAACTTCCATAACGGCACGAGTCAATATAGGTAAAATATCGCAGATTTTTTGAACTTACTCTTTCTAGTCCTCCGCCCAAAAAATAAAATAAAATTAAAAACAAAATAAAATAAAGAAACACATGTCCTGCCAGCTGTCGTCAACCGCCTACCTTAATTTTGTAACCGATAACTGCAACACCTCTATTTAAACCCGGTTTTCATTAGGTTACCCGATGCCATGCCACTTTATATACCGACTCATTCGCCATCTTAAAACCAACTCTGTATCTCTCTCTATATATACGTACTATACCATACAATCAGATACTTAGTTAATCAGTTAAGGCTAGGGTTTTACCGGAGTTCATCAATGGCGGCGCGGGGGAAGGGGATTAATTATGACAGGATCAAGGGGCCGTGGAGTCCGGAGGAGGATGAGTTGTTGCAAAAACTCGTACAGCGGCATGGTGCTAGGAATTGGTCGTTGATAAGCCAGTCGATTCCAGGGAGATCCGGAAAGTCTTGCAGATTGCGGTGGTGCAACCAGTTATCGCCAGGGGTGAAGCACCGCCCGTTCAACGCAGAAGAGGACGAGATTATTCTCCAGGCCCATGCTAAGTTTGGTAATAGGTGGGCGATGATTGCAAGACTGCTCGTTGGACGTACGGACAACGCAATCAAAAACCATTGGAACTCCACGCTGAAGCGGAAATTCACCAGTACCGATCAGGCGGCGGACGGCCGTGAAGAGGAGCGGAAAGTACAAGTTTTGAGACGAGATGTCAGCGAAGATGTTTCTATGGCGATGATTAGTGACTTGAGCCTCAGTGGTGAACGTCTGTCAGATTCGATGTCAGATAATTCGGATATCAATGATTCTATATTGAAGAGGAAGAGCCCGATGTTGCGGCCTCCTCCAGTACTCTTGTCGGTACAGCCGCCCGATGATGAAACTACTGAAAGTGACTTAACCAGGTTGACACTTTCTTTGCCTGGGACTAGTATTACTAGTAAAAAAGATTCGATTATTATGAATTCAACTCAGACTCCGCGAACTGTTTTGAGCAATAATGGATTGAGGGAAGAAAATGGCAAGAACATAGTGCTTTCCGCAACAAATTTGCGAAATGTTTTGAGCAGTAATACATTGAGAGATCAAGAAAATGGTGGCAAGAACATAGCGCTTTCCGCAGATTTACGCTATGTAATGCAAGATATGATCAGGACCGAAGTGAGAAATATTCTTTCAGAGCAGAAGGAGAATATTTTTCATGGAGTTAAACGCATCAGCAAGTTTAATGATGATTGATTAAACTTGCGATCGAATTTTGAGAAGGAGCTAGCTAGCTATCACATTAGAATCGATTTCCGTAATTTTGAATGTTCAAATTGTTTTTTCTGTTGAGGATTTTACTTAATTCTTTTGTAATTGAATGATGATATTCATTAATTTTGAATATGGTTTGCTTAATTATATTTTTTTCTTTTTGTGTAGAAAATGTCTTAAGAGATTTTCTCAAGTCAGTAATCAGTACTTACAAATTACAAACCAACTAAAGAATATAGAGAACAAGAGTATATTTAAATATTTAATGTGTACGTCTTACGTGAATTTGTCTAATTACCAATATATATGGAGTGTAGGATTTTGGTATGTTAATATATATATGATCGATGAGTTAAAATAAGTTAATGTATAAATATTATAAGCTTTGAATTTAGTTTAGTTTTTATAATATATGGTCATTATTTATATATTTACTATATATACATTTTCAAGTAATCATAAATTTACAATTTTTTCATGTTTTGCCTTTTCTTTAAATTAAATGGCATGTAAATACACAATACAGTCTGTGCTACATGGACACCAACTAGACAATTGTACCTCCAATTTCCAAGTGCCACAGCGAAATAAGTGAACTTCAACCTATGACCGACTTTTCTAATGTAAAATATTAGAAAAATTCGTATCATCGTCTATGTGTTGTGTCATGTTTCTATCGTTGCATCCGTGTTTGAGTATCATAGTATATACCTATGGTTAGAAAAAAAAATCAATGAAACCTTAATTATTACTCTAAAGTGGATTTTTCAAAGAGAATACTGGATGAACAAGTCTTCGCTAAATTATATGTTTGAGTTTAAGTCGAATTTAACTGTTTACGGAGAAAGAAAATTACCATAAGGATCGAAAATTCCAAATCTTTACGTTTATTCAATATAATGCACTTATTAAGCCTTGGACAATAGTTTGGTTGAACTCTTTAATTATATCTGTGTTAGATTATGATTTATCCAACACATTCTCATGTTGTACGGGTAAGTCATGTCGCTCCCTAATCAATTACCACCTATGAAGCACAGACACGGACATGGCAACACTAATTTTTTTTGACATTTTACACTAGAGGCGTGTCCGATACGGGTGTCCGACACAACACGACACGGCAGAATGAGATTTTTAGAAGTGTCCGTGCATCATAAGTCACCACCAATCATATCTGGAAATGAAATTGTGGACAAATTCTACATGATACGAATCCGGTGATATTAAATTATTGATTTTTTTTTGAAAAATAAAACACAGTATAGTTATATATATATATATATATATATATATTATATATTAAGAATCTTAAATTCAAATTAATGTGGGAAAATATTTAGGAGTGAGCAGAATGGGGTTTGCAAGGTGAGAGATGGTGAGCCGTGAGACTGTGAGAGAGAGAGTCGGAATGACAGAAGAGTACTCAAATTAAAAGAATATGTGATTAGGTTTTTGTTATTTTCATTTTCCTTATCTAAAATTTACAAAAATATTTAAAAAATTATAATTTTCTTAAAGAAGTATAGTTGTGTATAAAATCGGACACTCCGTGTAGCCTTATCCGACATCGTGTCTTATGTATTTTATCTAACACTTCTCGGGCTTATTGGACATGTTTCAAAATCGTGTCAAGGTGTATTTACATCCGATACATGTCCGATACTTTACAGTATGATTAGGTGTTTAACAATACATGCACGGATGAACCTAAATGATTCTAGGGAGCAGCCTGGCAAATGGGCGGGTTGGGATGGACTTGGGTTGGATTCAAGTGGGCTGGGCTCAACTGGGCTGGATTTAACATGAGCTTAAATATATGAGTTTTAATTGGCTTGAGTTCTTAATAGGTTTAGATGGGTTTTTAATGGGATGGATTGGATTTTTAATGGGCTTGATAAACAAAATAAAATTAATTTTTTATTAAATATATTATAAATACCTAAACTACCATTAACATACATTTACACTGTTTTGCATACGTTAATTAGCTATATGACGTTTCATTAGCTCGTTCCCATTCCACCACAAACATAAGCTTGTCCACAGTTTTTACATTTTGCTTTTTGTTTCCCATCCTCAGCAAATTTCTCAAATATTTTCCAAACATCTGAAGAAGTTCTTCTAGTAGTCGACCTAATCGCTGAACTATTTGCACAAAAAGATTGTCCTTCCTCCATTTCTATATCCAACTACATAAATCAAGAATCAAGATATATATACATAATTCTAGTTCTTGACTAAGGTAGAAACTAGAAAGTAGAAACTATAAAGATTCAAACCCATATAACAGAACTATATATAAGAACTGAATTTGGTCTATTGCGAAAACTTTAATGGCTCAAGAACTCAACCTGAATTTGGTCCATTGCCACAATTCCACCTAGCAGTAAACTTATGGTGTTCTAAAGTCCCCATCTTGAACGAAAAGCATAAAAATTTAAACAAACATGAAGCGGCCCCTTACCTGAGCAACGACGAGCGGCAACGGCGAGCAGCAAAGGACAGCGGCGGAATGACGGCGCTGGGTTTTCCGGCACAACTACCTGCAGTGGCGATACCCCCCTCGTCGGAGAAGGAAAGATTTTAGCAAAAAAAAAATAAAAATTGAAAAGCGAAACAGCAAAAATAATCGAAGAAGAAGAGGGAGGGTGGAGGAGAAGCTCAACTGACCGTGAACGGAAACTGGGAGCGGCAGGGTAGTGCGACACCGGCGGCGAGGAGCAGCGGCGATTTGAAATTTTAGGGCAGAAAAGAATTGATTTATCTAGGCGTTACTCGTTAGACTAAGTTTTAAAATTAATTCTTTATCAAATAAAAAAAAAGTTTTAAAATTAATTTAGTATGTTGTAATTTTATATTTTTATTAAGGGTACATTCGTAATTTTATTAACTCATTTAAACCATTTCAAACCCGTATAAAACCCAGTCCAATACATTTAAAACCCACCATTCTCCAAACCCATTTAAACCCTGCCCGTTTCAAACCCAGCTACAATAAGTTCAACCCAACCCAACCCAAAATCATTGCATTGGGTTGAGCCCAATGGGCCGAGCCCAAATTGCCAGCCCTACAGTAGGGAGTATACATTTATTAACGATCGTCATATATTCGTCCCTAATTATTGGGACTTAAATATATTTAAAAATTGTTAAAAAAGTCGAATTATCTCAAATACTTATCAATATTTGTAAGTTTGTAAGGTGTTACGAAAGTATGCCTCACAAGATTCATAAGGCTAATGTGCAAGTAAGATGACCATCTTGGGCCCTTTGGGCTTTTGTATTTATCAAACAGGCTAATAATATTACTTTTAGTCGGGCTTATTCCATTAAAATACGGGCTATTATTTGTTGGGTCAGCTAATTTCGGCCACAACTAAAGCCCAATTCAAGCACAATGTCTCCAGAATATTAGCATTTTTAACTCCAAAACAGGGAGAGTTGGGAGGGAAGAAGAACATACAGAATATTACAGCAGTGAAATCGAAGAGATCTTCCAATCAAATAGCCCATGACAAACAGAGAATAGTTGATGTACATCAATCACAAGCAGAACAAATTAAGCAAGTATTAGCAGTAGAAGAAGAAGAAGATGCTGCCGACATCTTCATCAGTGAAGGGGCGTTCTGCCCCTCACGCCCGCCCGAATTTGTTGCCCCAATACATCCGCCGAATAGTCAAGGTTTTCCTCTTCATTTTATGAAGACAATTTCCCTAGGTTTAGTATTGTGTGATCGATTGAGATTTTTAGACGATTTCTAGATCTGATCTTGATCATAGGTCGTCAATTTCAGCCAGGTGCCTGCCTGCTGACTATCGTCTCATTGCGTTGTAAATTTTTTGGCGTTGGGATTTTGGTTTCTGGTTGAATGTGGGAAGGGAGAGGGAGAATGGAGCAAATAAAAGGATAATTTCTATTAGCATCATGCCTTAGTCATTGTGTTATATTTTTCCTCTAGAGTGGCTGATGAGAATTATTTAGTGTTAACAGCCAAATTTGGTAATGGTCTTTAATTCTCCAGTGGAGTGGCAGTATGAACTTCTCCTAATGATTTGATGCTTTGGTGAGCTTTCTAATAAATTTTCGACGTATTCTCTCTGAGAAACTGGAATATAGTACATAATTTTGGACTAGCGAGGGTTTCCTTGATAAACAGATGTTCAGTTATACTTATAACTTGCATTTTGAAGCTTTGAACGTGAACAACTGTGTGGTTGTCAAAACTGATTTTTTTTGGGTGTGATTTACCGGTTCGGATAATCCTACATTGAGACCCTTAATTTAGTTCGGGATTTAGTCACAGTTAGGCTCTTCACCCCTCCCAACAAATGTGTTTAGTGGGGATAGAACTTGAGGCTCTTCCCACAAACTCAGCCTGTGTTGCCAACTGAGCCACACCATGTTGGTGGTTGTCAAAACTGATAAGAGTATGTAAACTTCGATAAGAGCCACCTAAAGGCTCTCCTTAAATTATCCGACTTAGATCATTTCGATAAGTAAAAATTCAATTTAATTGATGGGGAACATGAATATATCAAATAATCGCTGTCAGCTGTTATCGAGGAACTCAGTGGTATTGGACCCACTGTGCATTAGAATTTTCAGTTTATATTCTCATTAGCATAATTATTTTGGAGGACTTTGTAATGGGGGAGGAAGCATGGAAGTACGCAATTTGGTCAAAATGTGGGATGGAATGGTAAGATGGGGTGCCTCTTGATCAGTCTATATTTGATGAAGAGAGGAGAATTACATATGAATAAGATTTGAACATTGTGCTTCAATCATAGTTTGCTGATGTGTTGTAATGTCAAACCTGTTTTCCACTAATGTTGTATGCAAGACTTTATAGGTAAGTGTTATGTTTAATGCGTTGTGGTGACTGGTGTCTCAATTTGGCTATGATGGGTTTGAACGTTGCATTTACGTTCATGTTTACAATCTGAGTAAATAAAACTTGCAGAAGTCTGATTGAAAATACTGGCTGTTTTATTGTTGCCTTCTTTCATATTTGGTAAATGTGTTAGTTTTACTTTACCTTTTCCTCTCTGTTTGACATATGTTTATTTTGGGTGGTTAATCACAGTGGCAGCAAATGGACATTGAATATACTTTCTGGCAAATGCTTAACCTGTGCACATCCCCAAAAGTTGTGTAAGTGTCCCTTCTGTGCAGATTGTTTCTTGGTGTTCTGTAGTTATTTTGATTGATATATGGTTGCACGTAGTCTTCAACTCTGAGCTACAAAGTCTCAAGATGCTGATATATGAATTGAAGGCTATGAAGTATTTTATCTTTGTGATAGGTTCAGACAGTGTTTATGTAATAGTCTTCTTTTTGTGTGACTGTTTCATATGGAGAGAGAAAACCTTTCAAATAAACGGTGTCTGTGAATGTTTTTAGAATTTAAGAAAAGTCACAGTGCTGGCAGTATACGATCCTGAAATAAATAAAAGTTTAAGACTTTCTTGTTGTACTTTTTGGTTTCCTATGACATTGTTTTTTGCATTTTGCATGTCAAACTGGTCAATGGATGCAGATATCAACACACAAAATATCACAAGCGTAAGTTGATCTTTCCCATTGATCTCTGTCGCTACATCTGTGCCATTGGCAAGGTCTTGTCCCATTTACTGAACTGAATTTTCTAGGCATTGTTTTCATAAGCTTAGCTTTGAAACAACCACTAGAAGTTATAGATTGATGGTGAGACAAAAGAAATCTTTAGAGACGATCCTTCCATTAATTCTTCTAGATAAAAGTGTCCCAGTGACACACAAATAACTCTGTATTTGGGAAATGCAAAACTAAACTGATTATCATTCTTAAAAGTTGTTAATATGATATTCTTGTTTTGTTTATTCTTTGAAGTTTCAACTTAATAATTTCTCATAGATTTGGTTTCTGGCAATTTTTACTCTCACACTTGCTTGTTTTTTGACTTTTTGATGTTGTAATGAAGTATAACTTATTACCTTGAGTGGCTAGAAGTTGTACGTACCAATAACCCTTTTTTCTGTTTGCCAGAAACAAAGAACCAATGGGCACGTGATGATCCTGCATTTGTTGTCATACTTACTCTTCTTTTGTCAGTTTCAACAATAGCTTATTGTGCTGCGTAAGTCTTTTCTATACTTGTATGTTATGGCTTCTTTCATGCAGAGGTCTTATGTTAAACACTTCCCCTAGTCCCTCTAATTGATCCCCCTTCCAACAAACCTTTATTTGGCACTCAATAAATTGTTGAAATATCTTTTATCCCTTGCACAATATTTATATGGCTTTTGCTCCTTGTTTCAGGTACGATCATAGTGCAGGACATTCCGTTTTTGTAGTTATTTCAGTTTTGCTTTTCCATTTCCTGCTAGCGGGGACAATTTTGGCTACTTGTTTTTGGTAAGATAAATGAGAATAAGAGCAAAGATAATTTGCTTACAATGGATGCATTACTTATTACTTTATTCAGTTCTTGTTCTACCTCATTCAGGGAACATTATTCATCTAATAAATGCTTATCCTTAATTTAGTCCTTCAGTCATCGGTTTTTGTTGGAAACACGAACCTCTTTCACCAGGTCAAAGTTCTAATATACTCGTGTGATATCAAATCCATTCTTTGAATTGCCAAATAACAAAGGAAATTGTTACTTAGTAGTATGGTTAGCTAGCTTACCTGAGTCCTCAGGGTTAGATTGAATTAATCTCTTTTCATCAACCAATTCTTAAGAAAAAAACTACTGCATATCAGTATAGTGTAACTTTGAAGTTTCACTTATCTTTATGAAATCTCATAATTAGACATACTGTCCAAAGGAAAAAGGCATTTATTTAGTAAATAGAGATGACATGTTGTTTCCTGCATCATGTTGACTCACAATACGCTATGTATTGTCAAACAAATTTGCTGAGTTGCTGAAAACTGAAGTACATGTTCATTAGGTACACCATGTAAATCTTCTGAAAATTTTGAAGAAAAAAAAGGAGAAGTTGTTATATCCACTTATTCAAACAGTCCTGGAGATAAGGTGCCATACAGTGTCAGATATCATATTATTCTGATAGAACTTCCCATCCTGTTTTCATAGCTATGCCTGACTTTTGATGTGCTATTATTGTAATTATTTTGCATCGGATTATTCTCAGCAATTGCTCAACACATCTCGTGGATGGCAAGATGGTGTAAATGAAATTTTGTTGGGAAATTTTGTTGCAGGTTCTTGAGTAACAATTATCTTCGAGAAGAAGCTTCTAACAGTCATGTCGTGGAGCAATGGGTCGAATGGTGAGTTTAATTCCTCTGCTGCAATCTTTTTATACCTGAATGTCTGATAATACTTGTTGCTGTATATTTGATGACACTCAATTCTTCGTGATGTAATCAGTAAAATGTGTTTCATTTTGAGAGTTCACTAACTTTGCTTTACCCTTATGTTGTGAAGGTTGTATGCCTTTGATGTACACTGCAACTCCTTCTTCCCTATGTTTCTGTTGCTTTATGGTAAGGTTAAAATTGGTGTTTCTTACCTCCGGATTTTTGCCCCCAATGGCAATTGATGTCTCTCTCTCTCTCTCTCTCTCTTGGTGTGTGCAGTAGTACACTATTTCCTATCACCAGTTTTGGTAGCTCATGGGTTTTTGCCTGCGCTGCTGTCAAATTTGCTCTTCATGGCAGCTATTTCCTACTACCATTACCTAAACTATTTAGGCTATGATGGTAAGATAAGTACAGAAAAGTAACTTGTCTTTCATTTGTTTAATAACGGTAATTTGTATGCATTTTCCTTATGACAATAGGCTAATATACCTGTTAATCCCTATTTTGCTCTCTTTATATTAATCATCTTTCTTTCTGGATGCAGTATTACCCTTCTTGGAGAGAACCACCTTTTTCCTGTATCCAGTTGCGGTCATCCTTGTCCTTTCACCTATCTGTAAGTGTCTCCAATCCATCTTATAAATATGGATTCAGATTATTACTGAAAAAGATGAATATTTACTCTGTTATTATTTGCAGTCATCTTGTGTCGATTCAATCCATCAAGATATTTCATGAACATATATTTTAGTCAATTGCTCTAGATGCCAAAATCTAAATCGAACGTCAAAACCCAAGGAGCTCTCACGGACATGGGGATGGATAGTCGATGAATCCATTTATTATTATTCTTTTCCTTCTTTCTTTAATTTTCCTTTTTTTTTCTTTTTATTACATAGAGGGACGAAGAGGGGTTCTCTTGTAGAAAATTCAGCTTGTATGATTAGACTTTCATATTATTGTAATGATTTTTTCTAGCTGAGCCTTTGTTCTAAGACAAAAACAAACTTTCACTTGATTTTATGTAGATGATAATTGTCAAAGGAGCAATTCTAGATGGCGTTTATTTTCTGTGAAATATATACCAGTGTACGCCTATAGAGTCAAATACCACGATTTGAAATGGTTGGCGATTGAAAAACTCGATTATCCTTTTGAGTATCTAGGAACACAGTCAAGTATGTAGGTAGAATATCCATATTTTCAGTATTCAAATTGATAAAGAGTATTTGATCATGAATCTCAACTTTTTTTTATTAAAATTAGAACTGAATTGGCTGTGGGAAATGAGTCGAACATGAGTTCATCTTCAAAATTTTTGTGAGTTAGGGTGCAAGCGAAAATATGAGCTCAAACTTGAGATCGAGTCAAATGTATTGAGTTTGAATTTAAGCTTGGTACTATTTTTTTATCCTATTTGTTTTTAGTTATAAAATACACATCAAGAAGTAGCAACTTTGTCTTGGGCAGATGGTGGTAGGTAATTTCCCACTATGCAGAAGCGTCTGGATAAAAGTGAGTGTTGATCAGGGGTGGTGGCACCTCACGCGTTAGGAAGATGATGATTCTTGCTTCCATTAGCAAAAACATCCAAGTCAACAAAGAAAAAAACTGTAGCAGTTGTTATTTCTAATAATTGGGATAGCTTCTCCCGATCCATAACAGATCCTATGATTAGCATTTAGCATTTACTACGTGGTTGAGTGGTTTCAACTTCAACCCCGTAACAAATACTATGAATGAATATGCATATGATGATGTTTGTACCAACGTGGTGTGGCTCAGTTGACAATATAGATTGAGTTTGTGAAAAGAGTTTCAGGTTCGATCCTCACTAAACACATTTGTTGGGAGGGGTGAAGAGCCTTAACTGTGACTAAGTCTCGAACTGGGCGTAAGATTACGCAAAATATGATGATGTTTACAATTTTAGAGCCAAAAATCAATGAAATAGGGCACTAAATATCACTTTCTTGATTTTGAATCAGTAGAAATTGTTGAAATATAAAGCGAAACAATGGCATACGGTGATCCACTCACAAAGGCAAGTAATCCAAATCTCACCAACCATAGAATTGAGTGAGTTGAGTAAAGTCAAAGAAAAAATGTATTCATAGACATCTAAATTCTTATTATATTTCCTATCTTTCACAATCCCACCAACAACTTTACCTACACCCCAAGACATGACATTGTGTAAGCCAGAGATGAGATAAAATCATCAAAACCAAACCCCCCATAATTCTTTTTTATTACATAAACAAAGGATAAACGTAAGCCACATTTCATTTCAAACAAAAGGAAAAACACAAGACATCACTTTCATTTGTACCAGCCTTTCAGTTCACAAGATAAAACAAGACTTGAAAATACATAAAAATTAAGATACATCTCTCATCGTATAACGTAATAGATGATAACCATCCAATTTTCGTCGTCCCCATCTCATTTAACGTATATATATAAATTTTTTCATTGTTGATCAAGATTGCTCCCAGCAACATCGACAACGAATCTGTACCTAACGTCGTTCTTTTCCAGCCTCTCAAATGCAGTGTTAATGTAATCCATTTTAACTATCTCAATGGTGGATGTGAGGCCCTTATCCTTGCAGAATTCCAGCATTTCTTCAGTCTCTGTCATGCTACCAATAAAGCTCCCCGTGATACTCTTCCTCCCTAAATAACAAACATATATGTATAAGAAGAATATTTATAATTGTAGAGTTAAAACAGAAAATAAAACTTATTTTTAGATAGCCCGTCCCATCTTCCCACTTCATAGGAAAACCCAATTTTCTAGTATCTTTCCACTTTACACCAAATAAATTGAATTTTGACATGCTCTAACAAATATTTCGCACAAAAACACAGCAAATAGTTAAGTTAGAACTCACCAAGCATGACCATAGGCGAGACGAATTGCAAGGGAGTATTAATAACTCCCATCAAGATCAACTTCCCATCAACTTTCAACAAAGATAGATACGGCTCCAAAGGGTGAGAAACGGGTATTGTGTCAATAATGTAGTCAAGTGAGTCAGCGAGTTCTTGCATACGAGTTGCATCTGAGCTGACCAGGTAGTCATCAGCGCCTAGATGTTCAATGGCCTCGTCTCGTTTCTTATTGGAAGAGCTGATGACAGTAACATGATGCCCCATTGACTTAGCAATCTTTACTCCCATGTGACCTACTCCACCGAGACCCAAAATTCCACCTCTTAATCCACTTTCTTTTAGTCCAAAATGGTTGAGGGGGCTGTAAACCGTCACCCCGGCGCATAGTAGAGGTGCTGCCTGTTCCGGTGCCATACCATCAGGAATTTTCACCACAAATCTGTGAAATGAAGCGATTTGAAAAATGTTTAGGTAATTATTAACTAAAATTGGATCTTCCCAAGAAGCAAAAAGTTATTCCATCATATATTACTAGTACATTATTAAAAGAAGGGATAATTACACTTACACCCCCTCGACTTAGGGATAAATACTGTTGAAAGTGGTAATTAAGCTTGAGATCATGGGTCAAGTGAAGAGTTACTAGAGAATAAATATAATTAAAAATGTGTTTTAATTATATGGCAGTGGAGTAGTGGAGTAGTGGTGTAGTGGTAAAGCCAAAAGTCATTTGGCATTAATCTAGTTTTATTGTGGTATTTATTTTATGTCTCTACATTTGTCTAGAGATTAGTATAAATAGTTGTTATGTTATTTGTTTTGAGTAAGGGAGTACAACAAGTTGAAAGAAAGAAGAGTTGATTTGTTAAAAGTATTTTGAGTTTACAAAAGTGTGGATTTTGAGTAGAGAAAAAATTGTGAGTGTTCTCTTCTCCACTTCCTCCTCTTCCTAAAGTACTCATTTTCATATTCTTATATTTTTCCCACCACGTTTTCGCAACAAAGTGGCATCAGAGCCACGTCGAAATGGCAACGATGAGTGCTATCCCTTTTCCCAAACTTACAAAAGAAAATTACAGCTAGACCCCCTGTACTATTGGAAATTACAGATAGATTCTCTAACCCTAACGAAAATCTTAAAAACTTAGCGAAAAGTTGTGAAATGACTAAATTATCCATAACATTTTTGTTATAGTGTTTGCTATACATGAAATGAGCGAAGTAAGTAAGTTTTTATCGAGTTAATAGGACGTTAAAATCTACATGGAAATAAGAAAATGACTAACGCTAGGACCTAAGTGTTAAATAGAGCCATAGTCGAGGGTGTCTCTGTAATTTCCAATAGTACAGAGAGTCTAGTTGTATTTACCCCTAAATCGAGGGGGTGTAAGTATAATTATCCCTTAAAAGAAAAATAAATAACCATATATAAACTAGGGTTAATTACACAAAACTCTCCGAGATTTGCGCCTTTTATAATTTTATCATCAGAACCTTGCAACAATACACTTATCCCCTGAAGGGGATATTTGTATGTTTTTCAGGGGTATAATGTATATATTTTATGTTCTGAATGAGATATTTGTAAGGTTTAAGGATTTGAATGATTTTTCTGATTTATGTAATTATCCCTAGCTATAAAATAAAAATAGTTGTCAATTATTATTCTTACTTTTGATGAACAACCATAGCACTAGCAAATCCACCTTGCGTAGGTTTGCCATCAGTATATACATCATTGTAGGACCAAATCTTCTTGTTACAATATTGCTCAATATCTGCTTTGCACGGACGGCAACTCCCACAGCATCCAACGATGCAACCAACTCCAACCACATCACCAACTCTGAACTTGCTCACACCTGATCCAACCTCCATCACCTCACCCACCACTTCATGCCTATCACAAATCACAATTAAAATTAATTAACTAGTATCAAATAATTAATTTGAGACAACATTATCCAACTAAAAGGAAGCCGGGTTTTCTTAACTTTAGTCGAAATTGTAACTTTTATTAAATTAAAGGTGACTAATTCTTATCATATTAGTAGTGAAACAGAGAGAATAAGTCCCACCACCCTCGCCAACAAATCAAAGGCTCATACTTGTTGAGAAAGAAGTTGATTGATTGATTTTAACATTTCACAAAAAAAATAATTCGATGGAGGACATAGGTAAGTGGACCCCACCGACTAGTATCCTTATGATTTACGGATAATTATACATCTAAGTACTCTGAGATTTGCCCAACTACGCAAATTTTCCATCATGTTCAAGGCTGGAAAATTACAAACACATCCCCTGAAATCCAGCAGCCGTTACAAAACCCTAACGGGAAAGATCAATTATATGTTATGCCTCTTATTATTTTTTCTGTTTTAAAAATAAAACTGAACACATATTTTATTGAATGACCAAAGTACCCCTCGATGACAAACTCTATCGTCGCTTCAGAATTAAGCACCCTCGAATTAATAATTAATACTCTTATGAGTTATGCCAAAGCAACCTCCACAGACAACTTGGGAAAGTTGCTTGAAGCACTCACAGTCCCACACGAAGTAAAAACTCAACTTCACACACAGAGAGCAGAAAATATATACCCTGGAACCATGGGGTAATTGGACATGCCAAGATCATTCTTAGTCTGATGAATATCTGTATGGCAAATCCCGCAGCACATCACCTTCACATAAATATCTTCAGGCCCAGTGCTTCTGTTCACCCACAATTTTTTTACAAAAACAGAACATCATTATAGATAATAAAAGTAAAAAAAAAAACGGAACTTTACACAATTAAAAACATAAACGGGCTGTAGGGAGTAGGGACAACCCATGCACTAAGAGATAACATAAAAGAAAGATAAACCAGATCAAAAAGGTTTAATCTTGAAATACCTGAGAGTGTATGTATATGGTGATAGAATCCCAGACGGATCTCTTGCAGCCCAACCTACTGTTTTTCTCTCCATTTCCAGACTCCCCATATGGATTTTTGATGTGTTTAAAGCTCAATTTGATTAATTTCGAGTGTGGATGATTGGTTACTGGTAAGCCTTTGTGGTTTTGCTGCCATAATGCAGGCATATATATATAGGAAACAGCGGGATAGGGGCAAAAGATAATAAATCATTAGATGTGGGGAAATATTCGTAAATTAGTGGAAAAGTTGACGACAAAGGAATGCACGGTATCTCAGCAAAAAAGTCCGCGTGTTGGAGTGGGGTGGGTAGCGTAGGGTTGGGGTGAGGGGTTGGTGAACTCTGCTGTATTGCTCTTCTTTTTGCCATGTTTGATTAGTTATGTTAATAAATTTATATTTGCTAGATTAGATTAATAAATAATGATGACTATTATGAAGATTAGAAGAAATTGAGGTTGATGTTTGTCAATCTTAATCTCTTTTTATAGAAAAACCATATTATATTTTGGAGATCTTGTCAATTTAATTAAGCTTTAATTTTTTAATTGTATATATCATGCACTTAATGACTCATTTTTATTTTTCAAAAATCCGATCTGGTGACCATTAGGAATTTAACCCCAATGGTAATGTTAAATTGAATATTGTATCAAAAGAATGTTCTTAAAATCGCCAAAATCGAAAAGAATCGTCATTGTTCTATAGTTTGGTGATAAAATTAAGTTTACTTTATGTAGCAGGTTCAGATTATATTTAAAAGATGAAAATTAGGGTTTGCAAAGTATTTTGTTGTCTAGATAATAAAAAGAAATATAATTTGTGTTAGGTGAAATTAAGGGCAATGTCAGCATCATTTTTCATATTTAATTTATTGGTACTTGGTCATGATCAAGCTGCTTCGCCCGCTTATTTGAGGCCAAGCAAGAAGCAACTCACGCACCTATAATTCAATTTTGATCTCCCTTATAAATACAATTTTCTTTTTTTTTTTTTCCCAAAAGGCCACAGTTATATTATATAGCGTCTCTTGTTAATTAGGTACACATTTATAGCAGTTTCGTTAATTAAGCCACACTTATTATATGATGCTACTCCTAGAGATGGTTCATATTGTTGCAAATATTTAGTTAAGTTAATTTCTTCAATTAATCTGATCTAGCATGTGGATATCGAAATTCAAATCTTATATATGTTTCTATTTGAGTAGAAAATTCAGTTCAGTAAATGGGACAAGACCTTGCAGAAGATCAATGGTTCATATCTAAATTTCTTCAATGTTTGAGTGAGGGTCCATTAATTAAGAACTGATTTGCAGGCTGGAATATTAGGGGCCTCTATATACATTGCCCGGCCCATTATTTCACAATATTCTTTTTACTTCTTGGGCCCATCTGCACACATAAAACATGATGCTAAGAAATGGTTTACTTCTTGGGCCCATTCTTTTCTAAATTGCTATTTCTCAGGCTCATTTTCAAAATTTCTTGGAAGAAAACCAGTATAATCTTGCAAGAGTTCAATCCTGAATACATCAATATTATCTTATAGTTGTTGAGTTAGGGTCCAATGATGGCATGGGCCTGATCAGTATACATTTTGGGCTCATTATTTAACATTTTCCCCTCATTCAAAACAAGCTAAATATCTACATTATGATATAAGACTAAGAGATGATGATGCAAAAGTGTCCAAAGAATCGTATTCCACTATATAAAATATCTTATCATTTTTGGAAAGGTAAGTGTAAGTTTTACATCACACAATGGCATCCATTTAATTTCAAACCGCCACTTTCTCCTTATGTAAATTAAAGCTTTCTGTTTAAATTGCAACCACTAAAATCTGATTTAGGCATTGGAATATTAATCTCCTCATGATCCATCCTGCTTGTGGTCTGAGTCTACACTTGGTGTTTTCGAGACTCATTTTCTAAATTTATAAAATAAGAGGGTCTAACATGTAATTATACCAAATTTCAGGGGGTAATTAATGTAAATTGCTCTTACAAAATATATTCTATACATAGAAAAGAAAAATTTCAGGGGTTGATGATATTGAGTGGAGACTCAGAGTCTGAGACATGAGTTTGTTTCCCCAGCTGCATGCCAAAAGCAAGCGTACGTTTGCCGCAATCTATACTAAATAAAACTGTAGGGTCATTCAATATATATTATTCCAATTTCCAGCATTCATTCAGGATATAGTCCTTAATAATTACCATCAAATTTATGAGGCGCCCTTTTCAATTCGTCATTCAATAAATTGTCAGCCCTTAATATTCCCTACACTACACCTCATAATAATAATAATAATAATGGGTTTAAAAATAGCCACGCACGAAATAATCTAAAAAAGGACCACGTACGCCGGTACGATGATTAATTTTATAAAAATAGAAGGATGTGGATGATAAATCGTATACTATAGCAGCCTGATATAGATATATATAAGCTGGAGATCGAAGACGAATTGGTATGACTACGACTAGCTAGGGAGGATGAGTGGCTACTGGCAACCCAATCCAGAACGTAGCTAAGCAGCCTAATTTTAGTATGATGTATTGTTTTGATATATGGAGTCTCGATAGATCTGTACGTCTAATTAACATGTCGACGCCAAGCTAGCCTATGCACAAACGCCCAAACCTAATGAGTACTGACGAGTACGAGGCTGTGAGCGACCCGGCCAACAGTATACTCCTTTTGTTTTTTTGAACAAGCTAGCTAGCTAGCAATGGTCCAACATTAATTCCTGCGGCTATGACCTAAGAGTGATCCGAACTTTAGTTTCAATTAGCTAGCTAGCTAGGTCCCAATGGAAATAGTTTCCTGATGCATGCAAAAGAATATATGTGTGACGATAGAATTATACATTTTTATGATCATTTAAAAGCAAACCTAGCTAATGCCTAAGACACTGGTTATGTCTGTACTTTGAGTTGCATGGCATAGAAAACTGATTCATTTTATCCTACCCACTTGGGTATGACTTGTGAGTCATTAGATCATAATTTGATGATATTATAAAGTGTATTAATTAATAAAATAAAATAATGATATTATTAAGTATGATCTAATGACTCAGGATGTAGTTAATTGGGTATCTGTGCCTAAAAAAATTAATTGGTATCTTTATGAATGAAAATTAATTAATAGATTAATGATAATGTATTCGATTGATATTCGATATTTTAATTCTTGTGCTCTAAAATAAATAATTAATTTTGGTTCTAATGAATATATATGGTTTAATTTCTAGCTAGGAAGGGTATGAAGTCTATTAGACCGAAGGCATAAATCATAATTAAAGAGAATGAGTAGATAAACTTGAGAACAATATTATATTATATTATATTGTAATGCATGGTAGAATACTGACCGATCAAGATTACTTGATATATATATATATATATATATCTTTCTAGACCCTAGCTCGTTTAATTCTCGTGTCCGTACGTATTTTATAGACGAATTGAGTGGCTCACAAATCAATATTAGTTTTTGTTGATATGTTGATGTTAATATATATTTGGGATAATGAGCACAACGTCGTAACTTAGAAAATGATCGTCGCGACGCTTTATCTGACTGACTAATTGTGTTTTTGGCATTACATATTTATCAGCAGTCATCACGACAATATCAGTTTACGTAGTTATGTACAAGTCCTTAGAATTGACATAGATATATAGCAAGTAATTCCACATTCCACAATTGACAATTAATCTTTACATTAATTAATATTCAAACATTAATGTTGTATATATTGTCAATATATGTTAAATCATGCACTCAAAAGTCGTATGTTAAAACCATTTCAAGATTAAAAATATATTTTCATGCAAAATAAATCATATAGTAACCAAATTTTCAGTTGGATTGTAAAATATTACAAACTAATCATAAAAACATTCCCAAATGCTGACCATAACACAACTTAATTTGGAAAACAGATTGAGTAGATTAGTCAATTTAATACCGACAAAATACAAGTAAATATATATATTTTTTTTCTTCAAGAGAAATCAAATCAAAAAATATAAGTAAATATAACAAAACAATTAAATATAATATCTAGTAGAATTAATTTAGAATAATTAGGATCAATTACATACTAAGAAATATGAATACGGACACGACGATATAAATACGAGATGATATGGATACCGCAATACATATATTTTTTTTATATTTTATATTAAAAAAGTTTCTGATATGAATATCAAACAAAACTCAACACAACAAAATAGAATTTATAGAATTTTTAAAATTATTGGTGTATCATAAATTACATCCAATGCGAATGACCTGCTCCACAAAATCTTGCATGTTCCTAAAAGTTGACCCACCTTCTGACACCGCCTCTTCCGCCGCCTTCTTCCGTTTCAAAGCGTTCTCCCTTATCTCCGCCGCCTCTGGGCCGCTGGTCGCCGCCCTCAAACACCTCTCCACCTCATCTCGCGAAACAATCTTACCCTCAGCTTCTCCCCGACACAACCTAAACCCAACCTTAAAAACATCCACCAGAAACATAGCATCCGTCACCTGATCCCCCCACTGGGGGAACGCCACCACCGGAACGCCGCTGGCCAGCACCTCCATGGTGGAGTTCCAGCCGCAGTGGGTCAAGAAACAGGCGGTGGAGGGGTGGGCCAGCACCTCCTCTTGTGGGCTCCACTGCACTATCTTCCCCTTATCACCAACTTTTTCCCAAAACCCTTCCGGCAGGACATGTGGTTCTTCGGTGAACTCTCTCGGCGGCGGCCGGAGAACCCATAGAAACGAAACCTCGGACGCCACGAGGCCCAGGGCAAGCTCGTCAATTTGCTCTTGCTTCAGATGCACGACGCTGCCAAACGAAATGTAAACCACCGAGCGCGGCTGTTTCAAGTCTAGCCACTCTACACAGCTTTTCTCCGCTGTAAAAAAGTCCGAACGAATCAAAGTTGATTTTGAATTAAGAATTACAGATTCATCCTCAGTAGCACGGTTTCTCTTGAGCTCGCTACAAAGTGGGCCTACAGTTTTGATAGGACAACAAATCTCGGACATGTGTTGGACGATTTCATTCTCCAGTTCCTGGAACGTTTCCATCAATATGCAAAATGGCTTTTTCAGATTTTTGAACTGACCCAAAATTGCCCCCGCCAAGAAAGGATAAGGGGAGCTAGGATGCAAGAAGCTAGGAATCTCGTCGTACTTCAACAAGGGCATATGTGGTATTTCAACTTCGATTTCTGGTTCTTCTTCCGTCGGAAAAGGGACAAGTTTATTGTAATAATAATAATAAGCAGCGAAAGAAGCACACGACTGAATCCAAAGCAGTGCGCTTGGAATTCCTAAATCCTCAGCCATATCAGAAACCCATGGAATAAACGGGTTATTAATCAAGCAGGAAACGGGCCTACCCATTTCCGACTGCTTCTTGATCATTTCAGGTATTTTTTGCCTGCCTACGAGCTCCAGCTGAGCCAAATACGAGGTTAGGTCGTGGCGGTTGGGATTGTTGAAGTCCCACCCGTCATCGAAGAACTCGAACTGGATCATGCCCGGTCCAAACTGGGTGGGGTCAGCGTCACCGGAGATGCTGTTGGCTTTCCGGATACTTACGCCGGCGAATTCGGGTGTGCAGAGAGTGACAAAGTGGCCGAAATCGGCGAGGCGCTTGCCAAGGCGGAGAAGCGGGTTTATATGGCCTTGGCCTGGAAAAGAGACCATGTAAACATGAATGATTTTACGAGTTTCGTCGGGTTTGCGTAGACTACCCATTTTCCTTCCCTCTCTCTTTTTCTCTATAGTTTTGGTCTTCCTGTGTGAAGAATAGTATGATATAAAGAGACTTGGAAATCCTTATATATATAGATGGAGGTGTATGTGCTGAATGAAAGCAGACAAGAAAAGTGTGTATGATGAGTACTGTAATTAATGTAATTGGATAGGGCTGGACTCTGGTGTATGGGATATTGGGATCCGTTTGTTTGTAGGGTCAATAATAAAAGTCACCTTAAGGCCCAAGCCTTCCATTTGCATTTCTATTGGAATTTTGTGAGCTCGCGATACATATTTGTCCTTAAAGCATTACAATTTACAACTAATTCCTTATGTGTATATTGTATACAACTCGATCTTCAACCTAGCTATAGTAGCAAAGATGTACAATATTACAAAATATATAGCACACACAAATTACACTCACAACGTACGTACACATATATACAAGTAGTCAAAATAGTCAATAGCTTCGAGATGTTCCCTGCTGCAGGGAGCTGAAAAACGCAACCATACTATCATAAACATCTTCCTTAGCTTTTACGCTCAAAAGGAAATCTATATGACCGTAGTTTTCAAGATAAAGCAAATCCGGCTTTGATGTCAATTCTTTGAGAGTATGCTGCACATCAGGAACATCTGCTAATCCATCATTGCCCCCATAACCCATCCATATTGGCAAAGTACTCGGTATTTTGCTCAGATCAAATACTGGTGGATTTACTTGGCTGTAATACCTCAGATTTTTCCACATTCCATAATCGTACATTGCGAAAGTACCCTTACGGATCACTGAAAAATTCAAAAGAGTGGTTTAGTGTGAGAAGGTATATAAGTGAAAACAAGGAAGACATAGGTTGTGATTGCAAACTCTTAAAAAAGTACTTTTTTATGTCTTTTTGCTTTTTCCAGCACTTTGGGAGTGTTTGGAAGATCGGCTTCTGCTTAATTTAAGCATAAATAAGCTAGAAGTTAGAAAGTACCTAAGGACATGTTTTTGGCTTCAACTTCTAGCTTCTTGGTTATTTTGGTAAATAAATGCAGGTTTCTCAATAGTAGTAAAAGAGCATCTTAACTTTTGTTCTTACTTCTCAACTTTTTTCCCCAAACACTCCCTACTTTTACTACTACAATTTTTTTACAACTTTTGCTTCTCTAAAGTAAAAGTGAGAAGCAAAAGTGTTTGCAAAGCACCCACAAAGTGGAGAAAGAGCGTACTCTGGAATAGATGATGCAAGTTCTTGGAGGATGTCGGATGAGGCTCGAATTCAAGATAGGAATCAATTCGTGAGCTATTGTAGCAGCAATTCTTCCCTGCCAAAATTACAAGAAGCTAATATCACCCCTACCAAAAAATCTTTTATTCAAGAGAACGAAACATAGGTAGAAGAAAATTAAGGACCTGTAATTGATGAAAGCATGTCATAACAGTCCCAGTGTTCATCACACATCATGTCCATGATGCGAGTGCCCAAATTACTGAAAATATCAGATGAAATAACGACAAGCATAAAGAAGAGCTCAACAGTAGGTAATGGCTATATATAAGATCAAAGTGCTGTAATACCTTTTGAAGTTGAGTTCGTGAATGCCCATTGCTAGAATTACCTAGAATAAATTAAAATTACTTTTTCTCAGTATGAGTAGTAACATCCCCAAATAGGGATAGCTTAAGGGCAACAAAACAGACCTCATCAAGACGCATTTTAACTAATTTAAGAACGAATGGAGCAGTGATATGATCCAAGTACGATATTGGACAAAGAAGTGCAGCAGCTTTAACCATTTTTGCTATATCTGGTTGGGTCAGGGCAGCCAGAGATACGATTGTTCCCTATAAAAGTATAAAAGAACCAGATTTTAAGAATTCAACAAGACATCGGCTACTCAATAACTAGAAAAATTGACTTGGCATGAGACTGAAGACCTGTGAATGTCCAACAAGAAGTACTTTGGAGTTTGTAACTGAGTAAATGTAACGAATCATTTCTCCAAGATCATGAAGAGCCAGCTCTTGCCAGCTCCAATCCCAGAATTCCTGAAACAAAGAAAAGTAACAAAAGTCAAATCAAAGGAAAGCACTAAGAAGTGCATAATTAAGGAAAAGCTCAGATATTCATTTCCATCTAAGGAGGTAAATAGAGGTAAGTAACAATGATAACATTTCTGGAGTGCAGAAATGATCAACATGCATAGCAACAATGGCCATGCATTACATTTACTCATTAAAATATCGAAGTCCATTGGTCCATTGTAAATTGCTGATAAGTTTTAACAAATGTCAGGTCTCAGAGATTGAACTTCTTCATATTTGGATTCGCTTTCATCCAATTGAAATACAGAGCAATTGTACCGTTGAGTATCATTATGGAAGTACAGTGTGGGCATGTGAAGCGAAGTTATTTCACTTCATAACAATTAAGAGGAAAGTATATTGTTAGATATAAGGTGATCCAAAACAATAAGAGGTCAGCTTCATTTTCCTTATTTTACAATTATGATTTAAGCCAAGAGAAATAAGGAACAGTTCAATCACAGCATGAAAAGCACTCCTGTCTTCAAAAAGGAAATAAAATCAACTAGAAAATTTTGTTATCAAAATATTTTAAATACATTGATGACAAAAAGATGAAACGCTTAAAAATTGACCTTATCGTTCTCTGAGAGAGACACATGACCATGACTCCAATGTGTCCCACGCACATTACCAACCCAAACATCAAAACCCTGGTTGGCAAGGATAAAGCCCAATGATTGATTTGGGGAATCCATGAACCATGCATCACCTCCCTGTCATTATTATCAGATGTAAAAATGGAGAATATTAAAGAAAATAGAAGATAAAATCAATTGCTCAAAATTCGATGAACAACCAAATACAAACTGCTATTTTTCCTTAATTAAGGGTGAACTCCAAACATATAAAGTAAACATTGTATGTGCATCACCCCAATTTCGGTAAGAAACACGATTGAAAGTGATAACAGTACCCATCTAGCCACTTGATAATAGTAGACATTTGTCTACCCTTTCATAACACGTTCATTGCTCCATAGATCATCATACCCACAGACAAAATGGAATATATTGGTGCAGCTATTAATTTATGATTCAGAAATACCAAGTAATGAGCAGGCTGCGACCTCATAACTATATACTACAAATGCACCCCGTCATAGCACCCCAAAACATCTTCAACTAAAGGTATTAATGCACATCCCCTCCATCAAGAAATACATTTCATCAGTTAGTTCAAAGACTGTAGTTAAGTCAGCAAATGATGGGAAACAGAAGTCTGTACAAGTAATTTCCATGTATTTCCATGTTACATCCATACTAACTAAAACTATTAAGCCACAAAAGAATTACCATAAAAAGTCCATGAATTAGCAAAACCGGAGAGCCCTTTTGTCCGACTACTACAGAAGGAGATGAAACACGTTGAAGTCCCAGCACGTAACCATCTTTGGTTTGAGTCTACAAAAACATATTCAGACCTAAGTTAATTTCACTAGTTAGCTATTTTTTCAACAAAAAAAAGGTATAGAGAAAAAACAAAGTACAAGATCATCCACACAGACACTGAATAATATTTGCATAGGCACATAGATACTGCAATCACGAACACAAAACGGTAAGTATTCGCGGATTAAAAAACTTCGTCTTAATTAAAATATCTATCCTTATAAATTTATCACGAAGGCAAAAGACACAACGAAAAATAAAGCAGATTGAAAATTAGACTTTGACATTGAACTGAATAAAATAGTCGAAGAGATAAATTACAGAGTGTTCACAGCAAGGGAATCCAGAAGGTTCGATAACGGAGAGGCAAAGGCCGCCTGTCGGGGACTTGCACCGGAGGTTTAAGGTGGCGATAACTTCTTCCGTGGAATTGACTACGGTAGATAAGAGGAAAGAAACAAACAGAGCCGCCTTCAGAGCAATTGTCGCCGCCGCCGCGAAACCCATCGGTCGGTGCCTTCCGAGGTGGCCAGGGCGGGAAGAGATCTCGTTCAACCACCCAGTAAAAGCAGTTGGAGAGTGTTCTGAGGATCTCTATACTAGCATTATCTGCGCCGTTTGCTGTGGTGTTGGAAAATTATTGTACGCGCCGGATGGCGCGTTGATTCAAACGTTACACTTACTGGGGAAGTGGGAAATCAAGATAATTTTTCCTATGGGCCGTGCAATTGTTGCGGTTATTGTTGGCCCAATCTACTTGAACTGAGTTAGAAAGGCCCACATTAAAAAGGCATACACATTGTACTTATCAAAACAAAATGGGATATTATCACCCATCAGCTTATGGGTAATTACAGCAAAATTTTTTGTACTATTGAAAATATAGAGAGATCATCTTAATCTAACGGAAATCTAAAAAACTTAAAGAAAAGTTTTTACCCATAACATATTTGTTATATTGTTTGCTATACATGAAATGAACGAAGTGATTAAGTTATTGTCCTGTTAATAAAATGTTAGCATCTACTTAGAAATAAGAAAATGAATAACGGTAGGACCTACACAGAGCTATAGTTGAGAGGGTGTCTCTATAATTTTTAATAGTAGAGAGGGTCTTGTTGTATTTACCCCTAAGTTAGGAGTGTAAATGTAATTATCCCAAATAAAATTTACTTTTTTGTTTTCTAATTTTAGATCAATATAGCTAGCTATTGTAAAGAGGTAATAATCGGTTTATTATTGTACGAGGTCAATGGTGTTTGGTACATATACATATTCATCTTAGTATTGTATATTTGTATTCGTACCCAAAAATTAAAGTAATACTGAGTAAAAAAATAGAATAAAATTAAAGTAATAGATATTGGTAGAGGAATTCAGGTAGAAGCTCTAAGCTTCCTCAGTAAGAATAACCACTAGTAGGGAATACATCCCAAACTTCTGTACATATCATGAATAAGAATACGATCCAACTTGGCGAAGATGTTCGCGCACGCATTCTCTTCTCTCTTCGTATGAATTAAGTAGCTTAGAGTCCCCAAAGATTAATAGCCAAAAGGGGACGGCAATCTTCAACAATATTTCCCAACGGATGCTCGATCGAAACCCCATCTCTGATCATAGTAATTAACACAACAAGCGAGTCCAACTCGACTTCAATCCTATGAAACCTTATTTTCCACGCGATTTTGAGCCACCCTAACAATTCTGCTATAGTGATCGGAACACCTCCAATTAGTTTCATGGAGATCACGATCCACACACAATTCGCATCACGTAGAAGCTAGGCCCCCCTGCGGCTGCCATACCCATAATGACATGCATCTACTGAAATAGGCGAAATTCTTTCAGTTGAAGTTGGAGAATTGGTCTCTATGACTGCAAATTGAAGCATTCTTGTAAATTCTTATTTAAATTAGGTTGACCCGTTGGATCGAACTCAATTCATCGTTATTATATTTGTCTTCATCACAAATTTTCTTATACATATATATTCATTTGAGTTCATCTTAAAATCCAGTTCAAATTAAAGAAGAATGTGCTATGATTAAGCCTTGTAGGTGACTTTGAACTGAGGAGGAAAAAGTAAATGATATTGATGATCAATGTCCCTCCCAGCTTTGAAGCTGCATGTTTCCATATCCAAAATGACTATTTTTTCTAGCTACTTGGGTTGTCTTCCCATATATATATCTTCGGTTGCTGAGTTTAAATCTTAGTAAAAGTGAATCATTTTATATAAAGGTTAGCTATTAAAGTCTGCAATCAACCAATCACAAATCTATATATGGTCAAGGAGTAATCAAGGTACACATTAAAGATAACACTACTTAAGTAGAGCATATATTAAAATTCTTCATATAGTAATTCCCAAATACATGAACCTAGCTAAGAATTCAAAACTGGAAAAGAGAAAGAAAGAGAAGATAAAATTAAAGTGTGGTAAAATATGAAGCTTAACTGACAAACTCAGAGAAGCTTGAGCCACATCTTCTCAATAATATAATGTGGGTAAAAACATAGATAAGATATATAATTAACATTGCCAAAGGATCTATAGTTGCCCATAGATAAAATTTTCAATCACCAACGAATAAGAAAAGAACCATCTTCTCTCATTACTTCTTCAGCCCGGCCGTTAATTAGCTGCATTTTTGCTGCTGCCATATATATGATTTGGATCCCATTGAATTAAACTGACAGATCGAAATGAGTGAAGAAAATATTGAAGAAGCTGATCTGAAAAGAAAGAATATTATAGGGTATTTCATTAGGTGGAATAGCTGAAAGGGTATTGGACGACTATTGGAGGAATAATAATTAAGTTTGGTGGAGAGAGGATCTTCTCAGCATATGCCTCCACCATTAACTTAGTTGCCACTGCCTTTTCCATTAATTTTCATTCTTTATTGTTTTCTATTTCAATATACCGAAACCTTTTATGTATGTAACTGGAGGTATCAACACGTCAGATGAAATGACTGAGTTTCTTTAAGAAATTCTCTTAATTCATTCAATGTTAAAATACCAATTGTAAGAGTTATAATTAATCCACATAAATCCTAATTCTCAAAATTATCCAATTTAATTGAATTGAATTGAAGTATACATAATGAAAATTGAGTTAAGTGCATATGTTGGCTATCCCACATTGAATAAATATCTAACTCTAAATTACCTTATAAGCTTGATCAACCCTCACCTCATTAGTTAGCTTTTGTGGGTGAGTTATGTTCAAGCACCCTAACTAACATGGTATCAGAGTAGGCGGTATCCTGCATTAATAATTTCACGCTCCAGGTTATTTCCCAATAGTTGGGCCTGGGCATGAGGGGGGCGTGTTGGCTATCCCACATCCTAACTCTAAACTATCTTATAAGTTTGAGCAACCCTCACCTCATTAGCTAGTTTTTGTGGGTGAGTTAGGCTCAAGCACCCTAACTATCAGCAAAAAATTAAAACCCCTATGTTTTTTAAAAAGTACATAAAACCTCTGTGAAAAATAAAATACATTAAAAAACCCTATATTTTTATTTATTACATACCACCCCCTAAACTTAATTTATTAATTTTAATTATGAATTTACTTTTATACCCTGTCATCAATTAAAAACTTAAACACTAAACATAACATTAAACCAAATTCAATGGCTTCTTGTGCCGTCAAAAGAGAGTAAGAAATTTTTTAACTTTCTGTCAACTTTCTTTAATTCTCGTCAAATCGTTGCTGTTCTCGTCAATAAGATTTCATATATTTGGTTGTTTTCTCGAAGTATTTTATCCCCAGGCAAATATCAGTTTGCTTGTGTTAGTTCATATAACATGTGGTTGTTAAAACTATAGAAACGAGCTATTCCAAAATTTATAGCCACAGGGTTTTTTGTGCAACTTTAAAAATTGACAAGGTTTTGTATGCAATTTTAAAAATTCACAAGGTTTTGTTGCAACTAATTAAAGGCAAAATTGTCATTTCAAGCTCAAAAGGATAAAAAATCTCAATAACAGTCACACGACATGCCGCGTGAAACACAAAAATCTGTTTTAGGGTTTTCCGTGCTTACTTTTTTATTTCATAAGATCTTTTGTGTTATTTTTCGTATCACAGGATTTTTTATACTTTTTTTGCATAACACTAGGGTGCCCCATGCAATTTTCCCAATGAAAATTAGACAATCTTGAAAAGTTATCTTCCTTAATTACTAACGTCGTCATTGTGAGTTGTGATCGATCGAAATATTAACAAGAATCTGATGGTTATATATGATGAAGTGTCTCATTGTCGAGTTTCGAATTATTCCGATGAGATTCTTGGGCCGGCCAAAAATATTGAACTTTTAAATTTATGTAAAATAAAAAATTACAGGATAAATTATGAAAAGTAAACTTGAAGAAGACTGATGTTGAATGAATGGTCTTGGTCTAACTTAACCCCAAAAGCTAGCTGAAGAGGAGAGGTTTGTCAAACCATTATATATTGAACTCTATATCTTTGATTATTCGATGTGGGATGGACTTAACACACCTCCGTCACGCCCAGGGTCGCTGGAGCGTGAAATAATTTGCAGAAATGAACACCTGAGAGGAGAGACAGGCCGAGAACCGAACCCGCTCTGGTACTATGTTGAATTAGTGGACTTGGCTCAACCCCAAAAGCTAGCTCAATAGGAAAAGTTTGCCAAACCATTATATATTGAACTCCATATCTTTGATTATTTGATATGAGATGAAATTAACAACTGAAGTTGGAAAATGATGAATCTACCGCCTGATAAAATTTTGCAATTTTCCCAATCTCATTGTAATGTGGTCATTCATAATATCAGTTGTTGTATAATTCTTCCATTTATTTTAAATCACACAAACATAAATTATTGCTATTACAGATACTTTCATATATATCAAAAGACATATATTGGACTATGGATAATCAGTAATATAATTGCATATATATATATATATATATATACTTAATTGGCAAATCGAGCTTTGTAATCCGACCAGAGAGTGTCCACACTCTTCCCAAGCAGCTCCTCAAAGAAAGAAACACTATAACCGTCTCTCATCTTCTTGTTGAGCTCAGCCACAAATGTACTCCTGAGGTCATTGCAGTAATCTAGAAATCTAGCGGTGACGTCATACCCCTGATCCCACCTGTCACCCTGTCCGGGGGCCACCCAGTGGCTCGGTGCAAAACCAGCCTTCAACCTCACATAATCTGCTATACCTTCAATCAGACCTCCCGGCGTAATTTGCCCATTGCCGTTCCACTGCCATATGTGCGTCATTTCGTGGTACAGGACGCCCGTGATCTCGTTTTTCACGTCGCCAGAGTAACTTTGAATGTACCTGCAGATCGATATATGGTTATTCCAGATTTTGTTAGATTTGTTTAAACGTCGAATTAATTTAGTCTTATTGAATCATTACTGGTTACGTATATTAATTATATACTAAAATCATCACTTATACAAACATTATCATAAGGTAATACATAGAAGTTAGAACCCAAAAAAATGACTACGGTAATACGTACCTGGCGCTAACATGGATTTCGTTGTTGCTAGCATAAGCAACCCCGTCCATATCATCAATGAACAAGCTAACCCTCGGAACATTTTTCTGATCCGCCGCATTATTCTGCTGGAATATTCCCCATATGAACCTCGTGGCGGCGTCCATCGTCTGCTGGCTGTATTGGGCTCCGATGTCGGTGTTGAACTTTGCACCTCCCGCTGTGTTGGCGGCGGTGTTACTCACACTGTACTCCACGGCGGAGCTGCTTTGTATGGCTGATAGTATAGCCAAACAAGAAGAGAGCATAATCAACACCAGGTTGCCCATTGAATCCAGCTATATATATGGATTATAAGTTATAATTTCTAAAGATCGAAGTATGTAGTTGTTCTTTTCTGCTTGTTATTGAGCTAGGAATTGAGTTATCATGTGGTTAACATATATATAGAGTAATGGGGTGGGGTAAGTGGTTAATTAATCTTGGAATTTAAGTTGGAAAATTTTCTAATGTTTTGAATTTTGATCGAATCAACGCGGTATAGTACGATGAAAATTCGTTGCCTAAAGAATTAATGTGAGGTAATAATTAAAATAGTCAATTTTTGGGACCCAATAGTCGAATTAATAGTGAGTCCATGTATAACATAACATGAGGTCATGGTCAAATGCAAATTTTGTCCATTTATCCAAATATATGTAAGAAAATGTGAAGTTTCGTTGTGAGGGTTTTTGTTGTTTTAGAAAATGCGTGCCGACGTTGCGACAATTTCAAGTAACAACTCTTTAGTTTTGCCAAAATAGTTGATTGTATTACTTGCAATATTAAAATTAAAGATATATATTTTTTTCAATTCAAGCATGGGGGAGACTAGTGACTTTCAATTCAAGTGATTGGGCCTAAATATACTTTTATTATTCATAAATACTATAATATTAATATAATATAAACTTTTATTAACTAATTTCTCATAGTCCATGCAATTTTTTAGAAGGGGAACTTACATAGTCTAGAAATTATAATTTATTTTCCAGTCTCATGTTTTCTTCGCTTCTAATAGTAATAGTAAAACTAATTATTTTTTATAACATATATACTATTTTTTTACTCGAAGCAGCAAGACAAGACAAGACTAATTCAATTCTATAATTTCGACTGACAAGATATAGTCTTTAAAAATATGTTCCCTGAGTCAACGCTTGAGCTTGATTCTGCTGCTGCTGATCATAGCCGGCCGGGGAATTTTGTATAATTTCTATGTATATTCTTTCATCTAACATTATTTTCCACGACTTGCCAATTGGAATTTTACGTTAGGTCTAAGTCTGAATTTTGACATGTTCCAGCTAGCATCATATAAGACTGAAAGAAATATTTTTTTTATTTATTTTCACTAAAGTTAAATAGTAAAGCATACGGTCACAACTTTAATGATGTTTCCCGCCTAACATAAGTTCTACAGCGAACCAATATGGTGTGGCTCAATTGGCAACGCAAACTGAGTTTATGAAAAGAACATCAGTTCGATTTCTACTAAAATACATTCGCTGAAAGGGGTGAAGAAAAATCTTAACTTTGACTAAATTCATAATCGAATTAAGAGCCCTAAATATAAGATTACCCAAATAAGTGATTAAGAAAAAGTAATAATAAGTTTTGTATTGCTTTCAGGCTTTCAGCTAATTAAACTTCTTCGTTCCACCTAATGGGGGAAATTGAAGCTGTCCTGTCTATCTTGTCTATATAATATTTAGCGATAATAACAATAGATTTGGATTGTATATATTCCCAAATTCTTCCACTTAATTAGTTTGTTTTGAACAAGTTATATCACAATTAATTTTTACTTCTAACATTATAAAAATAAATTATATTTTAAATTTTTTAATATTTAGAAATTAACAGATGCTCATATTTTTTAAATCATCAAACGCATTCAATTCTCAAGGCCATCATTTTTTTTCAAACAAGCCCATCAAATTTTTTGTAGATGGATCTCAGATTATCATAAAAACAAATTTAATCCATATATGGATTATCATATTATCATACATATGTTGTAAGATGAAATTATTATAATTAAAACCTCACATTAGAATTAAGAGATTTTCAATAATTCATCAATGGCAACACATCACGTTGATCCGTAGCGGCAGGAATATTACCATACTTGGCCTTGTACTCCGCCCACAGTTGACCCACAGGTTTCCCAAGCAACTCCACGAAATAATTATCACTATAAGCAAATCTCATCTTCTTATTCAATGCCACAGTAAACCCATTTCTCAAACTATCACAATACTCCAAGAACCGCTCTGTCACACCATAACCTTCATCCCATCTCCGCCCCACACCCGGTCTAGCATAGTAATTTGCCCAATAAACACCGGATTTGACCATCACATAATCCGCTACTCCTTCAGTCAACCCACCAGGAGCGGTCCGATTACCCGACCATTGAAATATATGGGTCATTTCATGGTACATTAATGAGGTAAACCCGAACCGTGCCATACCCGGCCCATAAGATTGTATGGCCTGAGCACTGATGTTAATGTTGTAGTCACCATTTGTGTAGCCCGCAGCCCATGTGAAATCAGAGATAAATACGTTTAGAGTTGGAATAATTTTTCTTTCTGAATCGGAATGTTGTTGGAAGGTTTTCCAGATGAATTTGTTGATGGTGTCCATTGCTTTCAAGGTGTATGGGATCCCGATTTCCCGGTCGAACCGGATTCCGCCTGGGTGGTTTGGGACTGTGTTGGTGATTATGTAGCGACCCACCGCATGAGTGTGTTGTAGTAGAGAAGATAGGAGGAGGAATGAGGAAACAAGAACAACGTATAGGGTTTTCTCCATCTTTTTTAAAAAGTATTTTTTCTTTTTTGTGTACGTATCTAGGGTTTGAAATTTATGTAAGTTTATATAGTTTCATGCATTGTACGAGAAATAGAAATGTGTTTTCCTCATATATATAGTGTTGAATTTTCTTCATATTTTTTTGCCTCCGATATATCCATATGTCAAAATAGTTTAAGGTGATAAGATTCGGTTGTAATAAATTGGAAAACTAAAAGGTTGTGAATAATTTGTAATTTATACGATTATGGATTTCAAGGAACCTAATGATATATATAAGCATTCATACTCCAGCTAAAAATAATCATATTCCGATTATTATTATTGATGATGTCGGTTTTCGGTAAATGATCAGAGTCAACCACGTGGCCTCGATCTGTCAGTTGAATTTGTAGAGGGGAGTCCGACTTTGACCTGAAAAGCACTAGCACTGGGTAACTTGGCCGGAGGGGATTGTCTCCGGCGTAGCCCCTCCACTGAATTAAGTCAGTCTTAGAATATAATATTCGCAAAGGGAGGTTGGAGCAATTAATGAGATCTTACCCTTCATAATAAATGAGGGGGTATTTATAGGGTGGATCCACACACGCTGAGTACACTGTTTGTACGTGCATTAATGGCCTCGACCGAAGGGCATTTAATGCCTGTGCCTCGAGTCAGACTCATTCCTTAAATGGAATGATTGTCTGTCACTTCAGCGGGTACAGAGTACGGAATGTAATCAGAACGGATACGGCGCAATTAATGCAGCTACAGTGTGGTCGACCGTGTGGAGATGGGACAGGTTCGAGCCATGAGACCTCGACCCTCGGGGCATGCTCTTGGGGAGATATAGTGAGTTGAGTATCGATTCTCGAGCGCGGTAAGGTCGAGCTTGGGACCTTAGAGACTTCCGAGCCATTATGACAATCGAGCTATCAGGTCGAGCCATGTGGTCGGCCGCCGAGCTTGTTCTTGGGCCACGTGTGGGTTGGCCTTTGACTAGATAGACGTGGGGATGGACTCTTTAAGAGCGCGCCACGTGTATTCTCCGGAATATTCCACATCACGAGTCCCCCAAGTTCCGGTCGAATATATTCGACCGGGATTTGAAATTGGTCGCCATTTTGAAGCTCGATACACGTGGCCATTTTAGGTTGGGCTACGCAACCCGGTATTACCGTTATACGCAACCGACAATAAAGTAGGTCGACCCTCGGCTTGTTCTCAAAAAGCGCGCTTGTTTCGTCAGCGCTACGAAGAGCAATTATGGCGACTTTTCGCATTCCGAGGCAAGAGTATTATAAATAAGGGCATAACCCTATTCACATTTCTTACATTCTCTGAATATTCACTCCGAGCGGAAGCACTTTTTAGCGAGAAAATCATCCAAGCGAAGGAACTCGATTCGAGCGTAAACACATCGTCCACTCTCTAGGTAACCCTCGACCCTCAACTCCACTTTTTTTACAATTTATAAAATGTCTGGAGCGTCAGAGGGATCTAGTGAGAAGGTGAAGGACTACGCAACAGGCTTCGACGTAGTCGACTTAGGGTTTGACACCGAGTCAGAGTCGGAGGCCGAGGTCTCGTCCCGAAGGGTCGCTGGACTGAATGAGGATAAAACCACCTCTACCAGTGGTCGGGAAGAAGAGACCACCAGTCGGTCGCGCGGTCGGGCCGCAACTTTGCCCCAACGCGGGTACCGCAGCAAGATTCCTGCCGCCGCCAAGGGAAAGTCGAAGGTGGGAGGGTCGAGAGATGCTGGGGTCGAGCCCCATCAGTCGGAAAGGGGAGTACCTGCTCCTCATGATAGCATAGTCGGAGGAGTTTCAGAGGAGCAATTCGACAGGATTGCCGATCGACTGAATCTGCCCGAGCCCTATGCCATCCGAGCGGCGACTAAGGACGACATCCTGGGTCGACAAGCTCACGGGGAGATCGCCGTCAACTATAATGCGGTGATGAACGGTTTCCGCCTGGTCGGGAACACCCAATACACCAGCTTGTTCCGGGCTTTGCGGGTTTGCCCAAGCCAGATGACCGCCAACTGCTTCTCCCTTATCTCCTGTTTCTTTATACTGATGAGGGTCTTGAGACTCGAGCCGACGTTGGCTCGATTCTTCCATATGTACACCCTCTCCGCCTCTTCTTCCTCGGGCGAGGGCTTTTATAGCTTGTCTCAGAAAAGGGGCAAGAAAATATTCACCATCCCGACCTCTTCTCATGGCGATCAGTGGAAGACTGAATTCGTAATCGTCCAACACCCTGACGGGTTTCTCATCCCGACCCAATGGGAAGACAATCGGCCCCCGACCCTTCGACCCGCGAAGGATGAGGTCCTCGAGGAGTCGCTTGAACTAATAATGGGGTTTTTGGGTCGAGACATATGCTCCGACCAAGTCTTGCTCGACTGCAAGACCTTCTGCAGCGAGGAAAACCTAGCGGCCGCGGGGATCGGTCGCGGACGAGTATGGGAGGGATTTGTTTTGGGTATAGGCCATTTTTTGCCCTTTATTTATGCTGAATGTGTTTTTCTCAACTGTTTCTAATCGATTTGTTGTTTGTGCAGATACCAGCATCCTCATGGCATCCAGAACTTCCTTCCTTCAGAGCTTGGGTAAGGCTCTTTTGCCAAAGCACGATCTGGCGACCGCCGAGAAGTTGGCGGAACTTAACGAGGCCGTTCAAAGTCGGCCCGATCTTCCTGCAGCCGAGCCCCCGATCCTCGGCGCGGACATAGAGGCGGGGCTGCCGTCACCCCGACAAGGCCTCGGGCTCGGCAAGGGGCTGTTCAAGAGGCCCGCGACGGGATCTAGCCTGGCGGTCGGCCCCACCACGGTCGACCTAGATGAGGAGGAGGGGGAGGAGGCCGAGCCTCTAACTCGCAAAAGAGCTGCTCCCAAGCCCGCTCGCAAACCTGCCGCTCCATCCAAAAAGTTGAAGGGCAAAGGGTCGACTAGCGAGGCCCTCCCAGCGGAAGACTCGGGCTCTGAGACGAGCGCCGAGTTCCTGGCACGTCGCATCCAGGATTATCTTCCAGTGGCCGAGCCACACTTCCCTGGAGGGGTCCCCGAGTTGGTCGCGGGACAACCCTCATCCCTTCTCAGCTCGGGGTCGGACTATGAGGCCGTGAGGGCCATCTGGCGGTCGGTAGCGAGAGAGCCCGACCACAAGCGCATGGTCGAATGGTCGTTAGAGACCTTCGAGCGTAACCTGGCCACCGCCTTTATGTCTGTAAGTAATTCTTACATTTTGTTTATTAATCCCAAGTGACTTTACTCGATTCGGTCTAACTTTCTTTCTCTTGGTCGACTTTGCAGCGCACAGCCCCGATCGCTCATGGATTGGTGCAATATGCGAAGGCCCTCCGCTTGAGGAAGCACTTTTACAAGAGCAAGTGCCTCGAGCTTAAGAAAGAAATCGAGGAGCAAAAGGAGGGCGGCGATTGGAAAAGACAAGCCCAAGGATTTCAGCAGTCGGCTCAACTGCTGGAGGAGGAGAACAAGGAGCTCAAGGCGAAGGCGATCGAGCTTTCGAGGGCTGTTGAGGAGCGAACCCTTGAAGTCTCAAGGCTCGAGGGTGAGGCCCGATCCCTCAGGCTCGAGGCCCAAGAGGGCTTTGTAAAGGGGCAGGCGGCTGGTCGAGCGGCGGCCGAGCGCGAAATGGAAGCCAGGTACTGCCGCAAAGCTCGGGGCTTCCTTCAAAGAGCCCAGATGGCGATGGGACGATGGGCTGTGAAGAAGTTTGTTGAAGGGCCCATGTTCGAGAAGGCCAGCGCCATTAAGGCGTTTGATGATTTCAAGGAGGGCCATGCGCTCTGCCTGGCCTAATTACAGGCCCAAAATCTGATCGTCCCAGGGGTTGATCTCTCCAAGGTCGGGATAGCCGCAGCCGACCCTCGCCCTCCGAAGCAAGCAGCCCCCAATGCCGAGGCTCAAGCGATAGTGACAAAGACCACCGTCGAAACCTCCGAGCCTGACCAGCATCCGTATGGCTTCGTGGTCCAAAGGCTCCTGGCCGAGCTCATGAAGAAGCCCTACGACGGGAAGGACGAATCGCTGGAGCCCACTATGGATCGCCTATTCCCCTCTGTCGATCCGAACGAAGCCGATCCTGAGTGGTCTGCGGCGGAGCTCGAGTGGTTGAGCTCTCTGGCGCTCGAGGCTGGCCCGAGCAAATCGGCGGCCCCTGCCGATCCTTGAACCTTTATTTTGATTTGTAATAGGATTCCTTCCTCGAGCGATAGGCTCGAGTCTTGTTGTAAATTCGTATTGACTTAATGAAATTTAGTTTTTTCATTGTCCCGCTTTTTATCTTTTATTCGAATTTTCAATTTCCTTGTTGAAACTTAGCTCCAACCAAGGGTTGATTTGACTGGCGGGCTCGAGCTTCACGCTCGAGTTCCCGGCTCCTTTGCTGAAGCGTAGCTTCAAGCAAAGAGTTGTTTTAACTTATTGGGCTCGAGCTTTACGCTCGAGTCCCCCGCTCCTTTGCTGAAGCGTAGCTTCAAGCAAATAGTTGATTTATGTATCATCCTTAACAGTTATATGTACTCAAACAAGAATCTTATAATGCATTAAACACCAGCATAGCTGTTACAAATAGGGCCCTTCGAGGGGAGTTATATATCCAAATCCTGTAAGGATCGGTCCTAAGGATAATACAATTTTAAATTGTAGGCATTCCACGGTCGAGGCAACTCCTCAGATTCCGAGCCTAAGGTTTCCAACCTATATGAGTTGTTTTTGGCAATTTGTGCAACACGGTACGGTCCATCCCATTTTTCTTCGAGCTTCTTAACTTTCCTAGACACCTCAACCTTTTTCAGGACGAGATCGCCCACTTGAAAGCTTAATGGTCGAACGTTTTTGTTGTAGCTTCGAGCGGCGGCCGTCTTGTGTTGCTGCATTCGTCCTAACGCATGATGGCGCTTCTCCCTAATGAGGTCTAGCTCGAGTGCTCGCCCTTCATTGTTTTGGGCTAAATGGAAGTGTGAGACTCGAGCGGTTTCATGGACCAACTCCGTAGGAATCAGGGCTTCCGATCCATAGACAAGGGCAAATGGAGTCTCGCCGGTGGCGGTTCGTGGAGTGGTCCTATAGGCCCATAAAACCTCATCGAGCTCGTCTGCCCATGCCTTCTTTTTAGCATCCAGTCGAGCGCTGAGACTTCGGAGAATGGTGCGATTAGTCACTTCTGCTTGCCCATTCGCTTGTGGATATCCGTGATCCTTGCACCATTCTTTCATGTCATCGGCTCGGAATTGAGGCCCATTGTCGCAAATTAGGATGCGAGGCACTCCGAATCGACATACTATGTTCCTCCATATGAAGTTTTGGATGACCTTAGAGGTCGTCTTCCTAACGGCTATTGCCTCGACCCACTTAGAAAAGTATTCACAGGCCACGATGCAATATTCAGCCTGCCGCACGGTGGACGTTGGGAGCGGTCCCACAATGTCGATCCCCTATTGATCAAACGGCCATGAAACATCGACCGCTATCATCTCAGCGGCATGCTTGTGGGAATAATTTCCCGTCTTTTGGCACCGGACGCAGCGCTTAGAATATTTTTCAGCGTCTCGCTCGAGGGTCGGCCAGAAATAGCCGGCTCGCGTTACTTTCCTAGCCAGAGATCGACCTCCCGCATGGTTGCCGCAACTTCCTGCATGGATCTCGTAGAGAACCTCTTCAATTTGTGAGGGTCGGAGACACCTCATTGGGGGTCGACGGTTACCACGCTTGTAAAGTCGACCTCCGGAATCGAGGGCGTATCTTGAGGCTCGATGGCGTAGTCGTCGAGCGGCATTTCGATCTTGGGGTAGCACCCCGTCCCTTAAATATAGCACGACCTCGTCGAGCCAACAAGGCTCCTCAGGGTCGATTGTGATTATGGCCGCCTCGGGCCCCTCGATGGCTCGTCGATTGGAGATTTTGTAGGTGAGCTCTTCTGTGCCCTTAAGGCCGCTTGCAAGTTTTGACAATATGTCGGCTCTAGTGTTTTCTTCACGAGGCACTTGATTGATCGCGAAGCTGGTGAATCGGGCCGTCAGTTCACGCATTTCTTCCAAGTATTTGACCATATTTTCCTCTCGGGCCTCGTAGAGTCCCTGGACTTGGTGTGCAACGAGTTGTGAATCAGTGATAACGGCGACCGATTTGGCCCCGCTCTCGAGCGCGATTTTCAGTCCTGCGATGAGAGCCTCGTACTCCGCTTCATTATTGGTGATCCGAAAGTCTAGACCAATGGCAAAGTCCAGATCCAATCCATCGGGATTTGTTAAAGAGAGCCCTGCACCCCCGCCCTGGGCGGTCGACGACCCGTCGACCTTCAGGAGCCAATGGGTGTTCTTGCTTTTAGGTGTCTTCGCAACGGTTGTTTTCTCGACCAGGAAGTCCGCGAGGACCTGAGCTTGCATGGCGACCCTGGGTTGGAAAGTGATATCAAATTGCCCAAGCTCGATCGCCCACTTGATCAGTCGACCCGAGTTATCTGATTTAACCATCACTTGCTTCAGCGGTTGGTCGGTAAGGACCACGATCTCGTGCGCTTGAAAATATGGGCGTAGCTTCCTTGAAGAGACCACTAGGGCCAGTGCAAACTTCTCGATCTCTAGGTATCGAGTTTCGGCTCCGTGCAGGATCTTGCTAACGTAATACACTGGGAGGTGTTTCCGATCCCTGATGGTTACTAGAACCGAGCTTATGGTTTCGTCTGAGACGGCGAGGTAGAGGTAGAGTATCTCCCCTTGCTCAGGCTTGGCGATCAGCGGAGCTGATGCCAGGTAATTCTTCAGTTCCTCGAAGGCTCGGTCACACTCCTCCGTCCACTCAAACTTGCTCACATCTCTCAATATCTTGAAAAAGGGCAAGTTACGTTCGGACGATCGAGAAATGAACCTATTGAGTGCCACGATTCATCCGACCAACTGCTGGACCCCTCTGATCGTTTTCGGTCGAGGTATGTTAATTATGGCCGAGATTTTCTCTGGGTTGGCCTCGATCCCTCGTTGGCTTACCATGTATCCTAGGAACTTTCCTCCTTTAACCCCGAACACACACTTCAAGGGGTTGAGCTTGAGACGATACTTCCTTATCAAGGCAAACATCTCGCTTAGGTCCCTCTGATGATTTTCCGCCTTCAAACTCTTGACGATCATGTCATCTACATAAACCTCGACCGTCTTTCCCAATAATGGATCAAATATGAGGTTAACCAGCCTTTGATAAGTGGCCCCTGCATTCTTGAGTCCGAATGGCATTACTTTAAAGCAATATATTCCCTTGACGACGATGAACGCCGTGTGTTTTTGGTCTTGGGGAGCCATCCTAATCTGATAATACCCTTGGAAGGCATCCATCATGCTCATTAGCTCGCAGCCGGCGGTCGAGTCGACTAATTGGTCGATCCGAGGCAAAGGGTAAGGGTCCTTAGGACACGCTCGATTAAGGTCCGTGAAATCATTGCACATCCGCCATTTGCCTCCTGTCTTGGCCACGAGGACCACATTGCAGAGCCAATCAACGTATTTCTCTGGAGTGATGTATCCAGCATCAAGCAACTTGTTGACTTCCTCCTCGATGATCGAGTTGCGAACGACACTCTGGGTCCTTAGCTTCTGTTTTATGGGTTTGAAGGCGGGGTCGATGTTCAGGTAGTGCGAGATTACCCTCGGGTCGACTCCTTCTAGATCTTTGGCCTTCCAGGCAAAGACATCCACATTATCTTGCAGGAAGATGGTGAGACACTCCAATTGCTTCCCCTCGAGACTCGCCCCGACCCTGGTGGTTTTTTCCCGATCCTGAGGATCGAGCTGGACCAGCTGAGTGTCCTCCGCTGCCGACAGTCGGGACTAGTCCACCTTCCTTTTCTTTCGACCTTCATGAGTACTTATTTTGGAGCGCGAGGCTCCATCCCCTCTCGGGTCGACGATTCTTTCGTCGTCATCTGCGTCATCCATGATGAGATCACCTGGTTTGAGTACATTTTCTGTGGGTGGTCGAGCCTCGTTAGCAATTGCATAGCAAGCCCAAGACTCGGCCAAATCGCAACACACCTCTCCGATCCCGTAGGGAGTTGGGAGTTTGATCTTTTGGTGGTAGGTCGAGATGACGGCCTTGAAATCAATGAGGCCGGGTCGACCTAAAATCATGTTGTAAGGGAAGTTGGGGATATCGACGACAACCCAATTAATTTCCATCGTCGTTCGAGCGGGGTGGAGGCCCATGGAAGTTAACATTTTAATCTGGCCTTTTGGGGCGATGATCGAGCCACCAAAGCCTTTAAGGGTTGTTTTTACTGGCTCATATCTTAATTTACTCAAATGCATTCGCACAAGAGTCGAGTAAAGAACAATGTTCGAGCTAGCTCCAGTATCAACCAAACATTTACTTACAATATAGTTTGCGATATCTAAAGTTACCACCATCGGACAACTCGGCGTTACGCCGTTCCGATGGGGATCTAGATGAAAATCCCTATCGCTAAATGCTACTTCTTTTTGCTTCCATTCTTCCCCCGGCTCGACTTGTAGCATTTCGTGAGGGCCACGAAGGCTGGTTTGGGCTCAACGAATCCCTTTCTTCCTGGCAGTCTTAGTATCTCCACCGTCGGGTCCACCCACAATCATATCGATGCGACCGTGGGTCGGCGCGTTCTGGATCGCGCCAGGGGTGGCGGCCTGCTTTCCTTCACGTTGATTTCGCTTTGGTGGGGGCGATCGGGTCTTAGATCTCGACCGTCGATCCTCAGCCTCGTTGCAGCGCCGCTCGCGCCCTCGATCCCTATTTCGCTTCAGCCTTTTAACGAACTCGGCCAAATGTCCTCCTTGGATAAGCCTCTCTATTTCATCCTTCAGCTGGTTGCAATCGTTGGTGTCGTGTCCAGGCTGATCGTGGAACTCACAGTATTTAGAGTCATCGACCTTCCGTAGGTTAAGCTTCAGCTTCTTGGGGTAGTTGAGAAGCTTCCCGGGGATTTTTGGAAGGATGTCCCCTATCGCACATATTAGGGGCTCATATTTCTCCCGGTCGGGCCGTCGAATATTCGAGCTTCCTTCAGACCGAGCATTGTTTTTCTGTCGACCCTTATTCTTCCCTCGACTTGTAGGTGGACTCTGATCTCGAGCTCTGCGGGATCGATTGTAGTAGTTACTGTGGGCTGGGGCTCGACCGATGCTTCTTAACATGGCTTGGCCGTGGTTTGCCCAGTAGCTTCCCTCAATCTCCTCGTAGTCCATCCACTTGGTAGCGCAGTCTTGGATGTCCCTTAGGCTGTTTATGGGAACTCTACCAAGGATATCCTTGGTGAAGTCTCGGCAATGACAGTTTTTTCCCAAGGCGCTGAGGACGACTGCCAGGTCTGGCGGCGCAACTCGGACCAATTCTGCATTGAATCGAGTGAAGTAATCCCTTAGGGATTCGTCCACTCCTTGGACGATGGAATCTAAACGGGACACCCCGAGCCTATCTTGGATCAGAGGGGAGAAGTGGCCTTCGAGCGCTGTGGAGAGCTCATCGTACGATCTTATGGAGGCAGGAGGCTGCCTGAGAAACCAATCGAGCGCCGCCCCTTTGAAGGTGGTGACCAGAACCTTCGCCCATGTGTGTGGAGTATGGGGGAACAAGTTCATCGATAGCTCGAAGCTGGTTATATGGTCGCCAGGATCGGTTTTCCCATCGTAGATAGGAAGGTCCCGAGGTATGGCGGTCGACCCAGGGTCCTCGCTGAGGATCTCCTCTGTGAACGGCGACAGCCTCTGTCGCCGGCTTCGAGCGTTACGCTCGGGTACCCATTGCTCATTACGCGCCACGTGGGGTCGAGGGGGGAGCCTGTCTCTCAAGTCCCCCAATGGCGGGATGCCGGCATATTTGTTCGTTAACCTCTCCCTGACCGGAAGTCGAGGGGGAGGGAGACGTCTAGCGTCTCGCATGAGTCCGCCCGTAGGGCAGACATGAGGTGATTGTATGGGTCGTATGGGCTGTGAATATGCCCTTCTGCGGTCGGGAGGTGGGGGGACGTAGTCCCTTTCGTTGATCTGATCGTCGTATTCCTCTCGATCATATTCCTCATCGTAGTAGCCTTCCTCTTCTTCAGGCTCGTTCTCCTGCTCGATGACACGCGCCTTTCCCGGCCTTTGGACCGTGTGGCCATTGTTCTCATCTTCCCCCTCTGGGGAATGGTCGATGGGGTAGCATGGAGGTCGGGCAGCCTCGGGCCTCCGACCCTCGTTCCCCCTTCCTATATGAGTTTGAGCTCGAGGGAGTAGCGGGGGTCGAGATAGTCGATACTGTACTGGGGGAGGCTCAGTGACATTGACTGTGAGAGGAATCGTCCTTACGGGCCTCCCAGCCTCGAGGGCCTGCCTAGCCTCCTCATAAACCTGACTGGTATATGCGGCTAAGTCCTGGGCTAATGGTTGAGCCGGGAGTACGACTGCGGGTAGATCCGCGCATGAAACGGCGTCTTCCTCCGCCCCATTAGGAGGGTTTGCCCCCTTAGGGCGGTCTATGTCTTCAAGTTGGGCGGCGAAGACCGCCTGCTCCTCAGCAGCAGCGGCGGCTCGATCGGCCTCGATCTGAGACGAGTCCTGATGGCGCTGTGGGTGCTTTTAGTTTTATTGTTCACCATGGCTAATCGCTCGATTGCTCGAAGGTCGAAAGTGGTTGTTCCCACAGACGGCGCCAAACTGATGATGTCGGTTTTCGGTAAATGATCAGAGTCAACCACGTGGCCTCGATCTGTCAGTTGAATTTGTAGAGGGGAGTCCGACTTTGACCTGAAAAGCACTAGCACTGGGTAACTTGGCCGGAGGGGATTGTCTCCGGCGTAGCCCCTCCACTGAATTAAGTCAGTCTTAGAATATAATATTCGCAAAGGGAGGTTGGAGCAATTAATGAGAACTTACCCTTCATAATAAATGAGGGGGTATTTATAGGGTGGATCCACACACGCTGAGTACACTGTTTGTACGTGCATTAATGGCCTCGACCGAAGGGCATTTAATGCCTGTGCCTCGAGTCAGACTCATTCCTTAAATGGAATGATTGTCTGTCACTTCAGCGGGTACAGAGTACGGAATGTAATCAGAACGGATACGGCGCAATTAATGCAGCTACAGTGTGGTCGACCGTGTGGAGATGGGACAGGTTCGAGCCATGAGACCTCGACCCTCGGGGCATGCTATTGGGGAGATATAGTGAGTTGAGTATCGATTCTCGAGCGCGGTACGGTCGAGCTTGGGACCTTAGAGACTTCCGAGCCATTATGACAGTCGAGCTATCAGGTCGAGCCTTGTGGTCGGCCGCCGAGCTTGTTCTTGGGCCACGTGTGGGTTGGCCTTTGACTAGATAGATGTGGGGATGGACTCTTTAAAAGCGCGCCACGTGTATTCTCCGGAATATTCCACATCAATTATAATTTGCGATGTAAAATTGCAATAAATAATTAAGGAATTAGAAGTTGTCTCCTATGTATATATGGGGAATTCGTCCTTTAAAACCATCTCATTTGGGATTATAGAAGTTAAATATTGTGTTAAATACTTAATTTGTACAAAGTTAATTGCGAATTCAATTCCATGAACTTGATAGGTATATATTTACAATCATACGCAATATAGAGAAGACCAGAAATGATTTTAAAAGAAGTGTATTGTATTTTTTTTTTCACATGAACTTATCAAAGTTAAACTGCGAATTCAATTCCATGAACATATCACATGCAAATTTGAAAAATGTAATTGTACAATAAATAATATATATCAAACTGCCACGGATCATATGTGATATGTTTATCTCTAACGTCTACATCAATTGTCTTTGATAAATCCTGTTGAACACGAACAACACATAAACGAACTACTTAATTTTTCAGTAATAGCCTTGTGTAATTGTGTTAATATTATCATTAATTGTTCATCTTGTCATGTTCAAACTATTACTTTTTCACTTCAATACTTGAGAAACGACTTACGACCAGTACTACTACGACTGCCCCAAACAATATTTCCATACTTGTCCTTATACTCCTTCCAGACTTGATCCAAAGACTTCCCCAACAAATCCTTAAAATACTCATCTTTATAAACTTTTCTCATCATATTATTCAAATCCGCAGTAAACCCACTTCTCAAACTATCACAATACTCCAAAAACCGGGCCGTAACGCCATAGCCCTCATCCCACCTGTTACCCTCACCCGGTCTAGTATAACCATCACGATCATAATAATTAGACTTTATCATAACATAATCAGCAATTCCCTCCGTCAGCCCTCCAGGTGCCGTACCCTCACCCGACCACTGGAAAATATGGGTCATTTCGTGGAACATTAAAGAAGTGAATAAGAATTTAGCCCTACCCGCTGGAAAGCTTTGAAGGCCCATTGCGCTTATATAAATGGCGTCGTTGCCGTTGGTTTGGCCTAGAGCGTCGTCCAAATTGGAGATGTATACGTATACGACAGGGTGGTTTCGTCTTTGTTCGTCGGAGTTTTGTCGGAATATTTTCCATACGAAGTTGTTGATGGTTTTCATTGTATTAAGAGTGAATGGGATCCCGATTTCGGCGTCGAAACGCTTGCCGCCGGGGGTGTTGGGGACGGTGTTGGTGACATTGTATTGACCGGCGGCGAATTGGAGCAGTGGTGAGAGAATGAAGAGAAAATATGGAAGGGAAGTAATTGGGTGTTTGGTTGGCATGATTAGTGAGTAGTACTAAAGTTTATTGCCTGATTGGCTTGAATAAATTTTTGTAGGGAGATGAGATATGGTTTGATTTTGTGTGTATATATAGGGTCATTTCGCCTTTATTTTTTAGAAATTAATTTGACTGGATTGAATGAGTTAATTATGAATAAGTTTATATATGGATGATTAACACGTTATTATGAATGTTTATGGAAAGAATTTAATTTGTAATTGGTAGATGAGGTAATCCTGGATATGATTACGGACTCTTTAGCAGAGATTGAGAGGAATATTGAATATTCACAATGAAACGGAATCCATGTTCCGCTGTTTCGTATGTAACTAAAGAAGGGAAGTAATCATATATATATTGATATGAAAATGATTAAGTGAGATGTTTTAGGAAACATACTTATGTGTTAATGAGATGGATTAGTTAGAATTAGTCCATTTTTCTATTTAGAATGTTTCTATAATTAAATTCATTAATTATTATTTTTGTAAATTACATATATATTTAATTGATATTCCATATATATATATATATATATATATATATATATATATATATATATATATATATATATATATATATATATATAAATTAAATAATTTGTAACTCCTCTTTAATTATAGAATTATATGACTACTTGATATAATATTGATATTGAAAATTTCAATTAAAAAATAATTTTAAGTAATTTTTAATATGCTTTACTAATCATTATGAACTTTATATTTATATGCTAAAAATATATATATATAATTGAAGAGGAGCTTAAAACTATTTATAATTTAAATATAATATTCAATTTGTACATGAAAGTGTAGTATAGAAGAATTACCATTCAACAAATATTAATAATATTTGGGTAAAAGATTATTTAGTTTTATAATTAATATTTTTTTATTTTGTATTCTTTTTATCGATCATGTAATTATTTTTCCAAAGTTTCTTTTAATTATTTGTAGGGGTCACATAATTACATATATTTTTTAAAACATATGTTTAATTAAATTTTATTATTATCTTAATATTATAAAATTATAAAATAATTAATTTTTTTGGAAAAATCTCTAAACACACGTGTTTTATTTTCATTTTGCGGTGGAAAAATTATATTTCATTTCAATGTGAATAAATTTATTAAATTATTATATTTGAATATTAATATTTTCAAATTATAAATGAAATTTCAATAATAAAATGAATATTATTATTAATTAATAATGAAATAATAACAAATTATTTAACAAAAAAAATACCCAATATAATAAATAACTCTTTTTTCGGCCAAAAAGATAAAGAGATTCCAATCATTATTTATATGATCTATTATTAAATATTTTTTTTATATTTAAATTATCATTTTAATATTTCTATAACAGTTATGATATTCTTTCTCTCTCTATATATGTATAAATATATATATTCTCTCTATTGCAAATATAAAATTAGTAATTTGTCATAAAAATATCATATTATTATTTTTATACATTTAAAATGAATTTTTTATATACATAATTGATTATTTTATAAAATAAATTACTTTTGTGTGTGTCCTTCATATTCTAAATTAATAATTTTTGATGTATTGTTAATAATCATATAAAAAACCCCGGTTTGATGAATATTTGCTCACTGCCCCTTATGATAATCTAGTCAACAAAAGCATTTGAAATAACCATTATACCCTTACTTTTATAATACAAATTTCATTTACGGAAGTCAATATTTTTCTTCTCCCTTTTCAAAGTATCAATTAAACCCTAGCATTCACATACCAGAAATCTAGCTAGAGAATCGATGGTGGGTACTTGTTTCTTGACGGAAAATACTCGGTTTGAGGAAGGCCAGTTCACATTCTTTTTATACATTTCTGTATAAATTTTGACTCCTTTTTTTTTCAACTTTAAAAAAGTATTAGGAAATTCACATAATATATTGTAAACCTCTACTTCATTGATTTAAAGCATAAAAAGAAATTACAGGCCTAATATACTTGTTTTTCTAACCATAATTTTGGTCAAATTTTAGGTTGGAATGAAAAATAATAAATGGCAGCATTTTTTTAGTTAATTAAGGACATTTTAGACATTTAATAACTAAATTCACTATCTTATTCTCAATCAACGCGCGTGTAGTTACAATAAAGTTAGTTGGATTTTTTCAACAAATTATTTCAAAACACAGGATTTTTATAGTTATTTTGTATAAAACATAAATTTTTTTGGCTATTTTTTATAACACGGGACTTTTATAGCAAATTTTCCTCCATTTATAATATAATTAATTAGGTGACCTACGAATACAAAAATAGCTAATTAATAGAGTGATTATACAGAGCCTTATACTCCGTCCACAGCTGCCCAACCGTCTTCCCCGTCAACTCCAAAAAATATTCATCACTGTAATCTTTTCTCATCTTTTTATTCAACTCAGCAACAAACCCTGATCTCAACTCTTCACAATATTCCAAAAACCTAGCCGTGAAATCATATCCCTGATCCCATCTATCCCCAGCTCCAGGTTTCGCAAATCCCGCCGGATAATAATTCGACTTCAAAATCATGTAATCCGCAATGCCTTCCACCAGGCCCACCGGCGCGTGCCCCTCACCGTTCCACTGGAAAACGTGTGTCATTTCGTGGTGGAGCAGAGAAGTGAACTCCCACTTCAAATTACCTTTGTAACCCTCCAGGTATAACGAACTGACGTTGATGTTCTCGCCGTAGGTTATGGCTTCCGCCCCGTCGTACTGTTGTACGTAGACCTGCACGGTTTGTACTTGTTTTCTGTCGTCGTCCGTGTACTGCTCGAATATGTCCCAGATGAAAAAGTTTATCGCTTCCATGATTCTTTGGGTGTATGGAATCCCGATTTCGGCTTCGAAACGGGATCCGCCGGGGGTGTTTGCGGCGGCGTTTATGGCTTTGTATTCGACGGCGGAGATTGTGGTCGGAAAATGTGTTAGGGTTTGAAGCAGGAAGAAGAAGATGAAGAGATTGTGTGATTTTTCCATGTTTTAATTTGTGTGGAGAGATATAATTTTGATTAGTGATGCATGGAAATTTATAATGCGTTATTCCCGTTTTTTATTGTTGTAATCTTTGCGATTTGGTGAGCTAACTAATGACTTAATTCCCTTCTGGGTAAAGATACTTAATATGAATACTTGGGGAATATGAAATTTTTCGTGTGATTTTGTAATCATATTCATTTTATTGTTAATGGGCCGATTCTTATTTAAAAGCATATTGTTGAAATTTAATTATACTTTTGGCTAATTCTCTCGTGATTATATATGTAATTCAGATTTCTGTAATTAATTAGCTAGAATATTGAAATACCAATAGCAGATTGACTTTTATTGTGCTCGTGGTCTTTGGAAGGACACGAATAGGATATGGGATTTTCTTAGCTAGGTCAAGTTCGCAGTCTCTTTCAAGAGTTTGATGATCCAATTGAAGACTTAAAGATATACTTTGTTACATTTAACTGGCAATTATAACATAAGTTGACAAAATATTGAATTGAGATTTAAATTTAATGATCATCCCATATTTCGGATTTTGTCTGGTTTCTACACCAAGAAATTGGGCCAAATTGCAATGAGCTTGTGTGGTGATACTTTTAGAACGAGGCCCATGAATCATGATTGTTTACTATATATTTCTAAAATTCAAATTAATTCATCAAGTGTTCATTCGGATGGTTTTGGGAACTTTATTCCCATTCCATAATCAAGAAACTTGAAAATCAAATCCTTTTTTTCTCCGCCTTGAACCAAAACAACGTTTACCACTAATTATTTTTCTTTTTGAACATTTCACCTTTAGACGTAAATGGAACTTGAAAATCTTGAAATAGGCTGGTTGAGTCATTAGAGTGAAGAAACATTATTGAGCATGGCGGTGGACGTACGACCAGGGCCGGTACTACATGTACGGTGTACCAGTGGGGGCAGTATTTTTAAAATAATTTTTTTTTGTGTAAAATCATTTAATTACAGAATTATTTATATGTAAAAAACCCTCAATTCTCATTAAAAATAATATTTTGTGCCCCCAAACTATCTTTATTCGTATTTCGCTCCGACCCTCAAGAAATTTTTCCTGGTACCGACGCTGCATACGACCACAAATCAGCACCATTAGGTTCCGCCACACGCAGTGTGAGCTCGAACAGGACGAGGCACAATCCTCTGCTTTTCAGATCATCGTTTCCCTTTTCGCTGTCTCTGTTAATGTTCTCTCCATCATCCTGTCCAAATTAACGCCCAGGTGACAAGGACAATATCATATAGCTTGTATGAATAAATTAATAACAAATTAAAAAAGAGTTTAAATTCAGAATGAAATAAAATTGTAGTAGAAATAAATAAATGAAAGATACTAACACTACTAGGCAGATTGGGCAGGTATGGAGAACACAAGACCTGAACCTGATCCTGTAAAAATCTGATGTAACCAAATGCTTCATGGAGCACTGATGCCGTATCTGTCTGCACCAACGTCCCAAACTATTAATTAATGATGCTGATTTTATTTGCTCTTTATTAATATATTTCACAAACATTACATTCTTTATTATGTATATCTGTACATATCGATTAATGTAAAAAATATTACTTAAACAATTCAAGTATCATGTACTTATTAAGTATATATAACGGATTTAACTACTAAAGATACAAATTAAAATAATAAGATTAATTATAACCTTGCCAAAGGGTGAAACTAGTTGCTGCAATAACGTGATCCTTTCTCTGAGCTGCGTCTCCTTCTTAGCAACCTAAATCATCAACCTTACGAGGTAATATACTCATGATTGGCGTGCAAATTGCACAAGCAAATATAACTCAATGAAATTTTGACATATTGTGTACAAAAGAGGAAAAAAACAAAAGAAATTAACATAAAGATTGACCTTCGCATGGCCGGTTACAGTAGAACTATCAGACTTGGACTTCTTACTTTCAGCCGGGACTCCGCCATAAACCACTTTATTACGAACCGATTCACAACCCGACCCGTGTCTCTTCTTCTGCACCACCAAAATAAAAGTCATGTGACAGAAACACATACAAGTACAAACGGATGCATGTGTTTAATGTTAGTATTTTTTTTTTTTCTCTCTGAGTTAGTACTGACACTGGTTTTTGGCAATGTGGAAATCTTGGTATCATTTGGTGAAGAAACAGAGAAAGGATCCGTGGATATGGATTCGGATTTCTGATCGGTTTCACCAAAACCCAGATCAATTTCTGGCGAATCATTATTTTTACTGTTATTATCATGAGATATGAAAACGAAGAAATGAAACCAAAATCGCATTTTGGTTCAAGACCCGTAATCTCATCATCGATAAGCAGCTCCGGATAGCACTGTGGAGCCAACGGGTCATTTTCCAACCAGCCATTACCGGCCATTAAAAAACACCAAGTATTTCGGGAGTGAATTTGTGAAAGAAGAAAAAACAAAGAGCTAATCTGCAGAGCTCTATTTCTGTCTGGATAGAATACACCTACGTATAGCATCCGTCTAGATTGTGTCAGTCTAAGTCTTGGGAAAAGGCTATGGTTTGTTAATGCACTTGAATAAGAAGAAGAGAAGACAGAAAGACAGAAGTAAAGGGGTCATTCGACCCTGCCCTTGTGGGCACGTGCCCACAAGGACTAATTACTGGACACGTGTAAAGGTTGTCTCATTTCAATTTTTTTTTTTCTTTTTAAATCATGATACTTGTTAATTATGGTAGAGAAATAGTAGCAGGTTGTTATTCTTCTTTTCTCTTTCTACGTAGCTCAAATTTTTAAACTCAAATATGTTCTCTCTTTTTCTTTAAAAAAAAAAAAAAAACAACCTGCTTATAAATAAAGATAATTAAATAAAAGATACATAATATTCTTATTAAATTTAAATACGAAATCAGTATAATATTCATTCATAAAATAATTCAAATTTTACTGATCATTTTGATGTTGTTGGTTCCAATTATTATCAAAATAAACCTGCAAGAAAATATACAAAAATTTGTAAGTATACTAATATATATTTATATTATTTTCGAACTTGTCAAAATTTTAAAATATTATATTTAAGTAAAATATAATATACAAACCTGCAATAAATTCGGATCCCCTGATGGATACATGCTTGAAAAATTTTCACCGACATTCCAACTTTCATTTGTAGCCTGTATAACACAAAATATTTTTTTTTTATTTTAAAAGTTCTGCTAATTATTGGGTTTATTTATTAAACTTAAACTTACCCCTAAATGCATATCGGGAGTCATGATAGGATTCATGACTGTAAACGGTTGGTTCCAAGGTTGATGAGCATGAACTTGAGATGAAATTGGTACGTCTTGAAAATTATATCCAAAATTATACGAGGATAATTGAGAATTCATTGTTTGTTGTGACATTGTGACATTTGGTACTTCTGGTTGTCCTTTCCGTTTAGTAGCCTTTAAATTCTTTTCTGAAAATCATGGAAATAAAAAGAAAAAAATAATAAATTAATAATTTAAAGAATCTAAAAAATTAAAATAAATAATAACACATAGTAAAAACTTACTTGAACTTTCCACCTTTCCCTTTTCTTTTGCCTTTTTGTTCTTTTCATCCCAATGAGATGGTATGCAGGCATTTGTGATTCCTCTGGATTTGACAAAAAGAGGATTGTGCACAACTATTTCATTTTGATGTTCATTACTATCATCAACAACAAAATCATCATATGTCTGTTCATCATTTAAATTGCAATTCTCAAGACAAGTAGTAATTTTCTCGCGAGCATCATCGAGAATTCCTGTTAACATACTTCTTGTTTCCTCATGAGATTTGGATTGCACAATAATATCATAAAATGATCTCATTGAATGATTAACAAACACCATTTCAGAAATATGTCCAGCCTCACTTTGTCTTCCACTTGCACTTTCAAAAGTAGGCAGCCTATTTTTCACATTTTTCATCCATCGCTTCTTTAAATACTGCTCTGGTATTGAATGCACTTTCACATGGATTAAGACTTTGAAAGCATGCTTGCACAATATTCCGGTAGACTCAAACTTATGACAACTGCACTTTACCTCAATCTTTTGCTTATCAAATAACACAACTCTAACCTTTGATTCACGACTTTGAGATTTCATTCTAAATTGAATAAAACAAGGGCCAACAAATGAAGGGTCTTCTACAAACTCTAAGCTTAAAGAGCCAATCATTTCCAATTCAACTAGTTTGTACAAGTTCAGAGTGTAAACATCAGCTGCATGTTTCAACAATAAATTATTTTTCACAATCATGGATGGCATCCCATGCCCGCAACGAGTATCCTCTTTCTTTTCTTTTCTGCGCCAAGTTATTTGAATTTTTTCATAATTAAGCACGAAATCATACAAAGTACTTGTCCTACTGCCTGCTCTTTTTAACACAGAATTTGTGCCTTCACTTAGAGAAGTAGCCATTAGCCCACTACTGAATTTTGTATTACTAAAGGCAGTAGACCATTTGTGTCGCAACTTGTACATGCCATTCAACCATCTGTGATCACTAAGATTATAATCATCTATCATCTGTTTCCATGTTGCCTCAAACTCTTCTTCAGAATCACAATATGTCATGCATTTATACCACATCTCTTTGAATCTTGTATCACAATTTAAATTACCTAGATGTGAAGGAGCATTTTGATTGATATGCCATTGACATAATCGATGATGTGTTGATGGAAAAACTACTTCAATGGCATTCATCATTGCTTGACATTGATCAGTAAAAATTGTTTCTGATTGTTTACCACTCATAGATTCAAGAAATGTCCTAAACAACCATTTAAAAGATTCCTCTGTTTCATCTGACATAAAAGTTAACCCAAACATCACATTCTGCTTATGATGATTCAATCCCACAAAAGGAGCACATATCAAATTATATCTGTTTGTCTTGTAAGTAGTGTCAAATGAAAGCACATCACCAAAGTATTCAAAGTCAATTCTACAACGGTAGTCCCTAAAGAAAAAATTCATTACTCTATTATCATCATCCAACTGCACATCCCAATAAAAATAGGGTTCACTACTTGACCTGTTTGAAAAGTGTTTGATTAATTCAGTCGCATCCCCATTTTCAACCTTAGTATGCTTTTTTAATTTTCTAAGGTAATCATAGGCATCTTTTCTAATGAAACTCAAGTTTTCAGGCCCACGTGCTTCCTCTTGCATGTAAGAAACAGCATTACTCACAGTGATTCCCGCATTTACCATAGCTTCTAAAGTTAACCCTTGAGCATCTGAAATATTACGTAATGATCGTAAAAAAAAGTTTGATCAACTACTACCATTTCATGTTTATGCTCAATCACAAACCTAGTCACCTTCCATTCACCATCTTTTTCACGCCCAACTCTAAACCTTGCTTTACATTTCGTTCTTGTAATTGGTTTTTGGTAGATTGGTATTTTGTCATTTGAACACTTCTCATCCTTAATACCTTCACAAGAACAATTAAATTCTTTTGCTTGGAGCTCGTTAGTACGAGAAAAATAAATGTTATCACCCTTTCTAACACTGAATCCTTTGGCATGCGCATAATTACAATACAAAAAGTAAACATCATCAATGTTTTTCACATATTGACCCACCGCCAACCTATTCTCAAGTTCACCGATTATTGAGTTTATATATTGTACCTCTTGAGGATTTGGCAAATTTGATATTGAAGATTGCCCTCTACACCAATTGGAATCAGGTGGATTTTGTTCCATTTCTAAAATAACTCCCTGCAAAACCAAAAATAATAATCAATTAAAATCCATTTAAATTTAAATTTATCTCAAACTACAATCTTAAATAACAAAGTACAAATATACTTAAATATACAATGTCTAATAAAATTCAAGACGAAAACGACTCTTCGGTCTCAACTAACAGATGGCTTCTGTAAGTGTGAAGCACTTCTGCAAAAATAATTAAATATATATAATTTACCTTATTAACTTACGAAACTTTAAGGCAAAATGCTTAATTTGATATTTTTTTATTTACAATCTATGTCCTATTCAATTTTTTCTTTTTTTTTTTTTGAAATAAAGAAGGGGAACCCACAAATTAATTAGAAATAAACATGACCTCTGTTCTATGTTGTTTTCAGCATATCAAAACCAAATAACCATCATGCAGATGCCATAACATACAAATTTAAAACAAATACACCAAAAGAATACTCACTTCAAAAAACCTTAAACAAACAAACAAATCAGGATTATTTGTAAATGTATTGTACTTTTTATAATCTTGAAATATCTGGTAGTCTTAATAAAATGACTAAATTGAAATTTTTACATTTTTGGATTTTAGTTCCATACTTTATTTTCTTGTTAAAATTTTTTTTATTCTTAAAATTACAATATAATAAAAATTTATTCTAAACAAATATTAAAAACCGTTACATACCTGAAAATCTTCAAATCTTCAATGGAGCTTCAAAAGCTTCAGAATGGAGCTTCAAAAGCTTCAATGGAGTAGAAATTTTTTCAGAGTAAATATGATTTGCTGAAAAAAAAAGGTAAAAATTAATTTAAGTTGGAAATCGTTTTTTAAAATTAATTATGGTTGTTGATGAGTTGGTAAGTATAATAAATTTTATCTTTAAAAAAAAAAAAAAAAAAAGATAAAAGCTCCACTTCCCAACGTAAAGCTCATTGTAAGAAAAAAATTAATTTAAGTTTGACTTTTTGTAAACTATAAAGCCATGATTTAAAAAAAAAAAAAAAAATTAAATGGGGACAACCTCTTTACATGTGTCGCTCAACCAACCCTTGTGGGCACATGCCCACAAGGATAGGGTCAAACTTTACAGAATTTCGTGCTTTTATATTACCAAAGCAAACTTGGGGATCTGACCTATTCCATCTTGCGAAACTAGATCCGACCCGCATACGTGAATGGGCTAGGCTCGACCGGGTGAATGTGGGCCGTTCGTCCTACATGCATGATATGACTCATCATCACGTACTAATGAAACTATTTAGTGAAAATCAAAACCATATAGTCTTCTATATATGTTTCCATAGTTTTGGGATACATATACAAATAAAGCCTAATTGATGCAAGAATGAATCCAAAACAAGTGGTGTCAAATTGCTACTTCGTCAGGATTTAAAACAAGCAAAGGAAACAACGGAAAAGGGCATTGCATACGATAAGTCGATAACCAATATTAACTATTGTTGTACCTTTTTCTGTTGTGAACTCCTTCATTATAAGGGGAAAAGAAAAGGGATAAAAGAAAATTAATCAAAACCGTTATCCATAAAAAAAGATAGTTTAAATTATTTTAGATGAAGAGACATCTTTTCAAGTTCAATTGGATGAGATAAAACGCTACTCGTTTATTATTGTAGCATTTAAATTATTTGTAATGTATATGAAAATGATAAAATAGAACATTTTCTTATCATACTTCTGAAATCCAACAAGTCAGTAGATTGTCTATTTACTATTAGATTTTTAATTTTGTTCGAATCTAGATTTTAGATATCCTGTTACAAATATATTAAGTTCGACAAGAATTATAATAGAAAATGAAGAAAGATTGTTAAATTGCAGAAAAAGCTTGCTACCTAAAGATTTTTCTTCAGATAAATCATAAACCAGCAATGCACATAATACTCACCAGATACACTTCACTCTTAGGCCCATAACTGTTCATGATTGTTTATGGCTTATTGAAACATTGAAGCCCATAACTTTATAGTTCAAGATGGGCCCAACAGGTATGTGTTGGCAAAATCCAAGCTCGAGACAAACAAAACAACAAATAAATCCCAGTAGGGAATAAAATCAAACAGTTGGTATGCAGAGTTCGAAACTGATCAAGCAGAGCAAATCTCTTTCAGCTTGCCCGCCACAGATTCATCCACAGAATACTGCAAATCATCATACATCCCAAATATCAGGTACTGATCAGTTCCCCTCCATTTATGTGTGTGTGTGTGTGTGTGAGAGAGAGAGAGAGAGTAACCTTGTTGAGGACCCAGAGAGAATGCGTGTAAGTTCGCTTGAGAAGCTCGTCAAGTGCAGCAGCGTCATTAGGATCGACTTCTCTGTAGTTGACGAAGTTTTCACGGGCGTATTTGGCGTAATAAGCCCTCGTGTCTTTCGGCAGGCGGCGCACCAGCCTCAGCACTTCCCCGTAAGCTCTCAATGCTGCCTTCTGCATTTCTATGTAAACCACTAAACAGATCAAACTTTGCAGAAGGATTTCAGTTTATGTTGATCAATTGTCCTCTATAAGAGAAGTTTCGGCATTCGACTTTGACGTGAAGGAGAAGAAATTAAAGCGAGGTTTTGATTTATGCTGGGCTATCTATTGGGCTGGATTGGTATGTACTACTTTACATATAGAGATTACAGACTATTTAGTTCATATTGCTGATCCAGTCCAGATAGTATTTAATCATTTTAAGATAAGATAAAGTTGTCAAATTAATAATTAAATGCATGTTTTCTTAGTTAATTAAATAAACTCACCATTTAATAAGAGAAGTCATTGAGTTTGGTGGTTTATAGAAGGATTTATACGTGATTTTATTCCATAATTAATTAATGAGTGGCTATATCAAATGTAAATGTACAAGTTACAACTTCGGCTAGAACCCAGTGGATGTGGTATTCACGTACGTACGAGTTGAAGCTGCTGAAACTTGTTCGACCGGCACTGGATGAACGTGCATCCTTATAAACCGCGGCTTCTGATTCTAACTTCTAACCATACCCACCAGTACTACTCGTGCATTTATGATTTATTCTCTTTGCCGAATTGTGTGTCACTGCAGCATGCATGTGAATTCCTGAGATGTGAAAACATTGTATAGTATATATACTATATTAATATCTAATTTGTTTTCCACATTGGGATGAAATTGAAACTTTAATTATTGAAACGAAATATTCTTTTCCATGTATAAAACAATTATAAAAAAAAAAAAAATTAATATAACACACATATGCATGTGATTAAATAATTTTATATGAATCATCCTGCTTACTTTAATTTTTTCTCTATAATTGTCTCTGAAGAAAACATACATATAATTCAGGTTTATTAATAATACTTTCTTTAAATTATTTATGTTATATATTCTCAACTCGTATTTTTATTTAATTATTTATTTTGGCAAAAATACATGGTTGAGTGAAGATGAAACAAAATTAAGAAACGAAATTAATCATGATGCATGATATCTGCAGCTAGCAATTAATGCATCCAAAATGTAAACTTCACCAGTTCAAATCAAACAACCACAAGCTTCGTCCATAACCACCAGAAAATGTTAATTTGTTTTTAAACCCTTCTTCTTCAGCGGACAAAACCAGCTCCAAGTTGGCATTCTCTCCGCCACCCGTTCTCTCTATAAAATCTACACTCATACACTCACTCCTAAAATCTTCAATATAAGAAACAGATCACTTACAAATATACACCATAATAATACTTAATATTTTCTCAAAAGAAAGAACCAGTATGGATAGCTGGTCATGGATATGTGAACTACCCAACTCGGACGAGTGGAACCTGTCCAACACTGAGTTCACTTTCCAACTCGCATCCCTACCAAGTTCAGCCAAGAACAACAACTCAACGACTCAAACGATTCAGCTCAAAGCCGAGCGATCCCTTGGTTTGAACTCGGAAGAGGTTTCTCTTTACTTCTCTTTACAATTTCTAGGTTTCAATTCCCCCGATGCAGAGAAGACCATCTGGATTTCTGACACGTGTCCTTTGTCATCCGACAAGCCCTTCTTACCCCTCGTCCTCCAACTCCTTCAGGAAATCGTCTCACGTGCGCCTACCGCGCATGATAGCACTTGCCCTCGTTCCCAGCTCCAGAATCTCAAATCCGAGCCCATCTCGTGGATTCTAGACAGCCACTCGCCGGAGTCTTTCTCCAGCTTCTTCAACCTCGTCTTGCTTACGCGCCTCTTCTGGATTTGTGTGTGGGACGCGCCGGCGGAAGTTGGTTCGTTCTACTTCCATTGGTTGCTCGCTCCCAATCTCGAGATGTTCTCGTGCGATAACGCACCGGTTCTGCGAAACTTCTTCGTCACCGTGGGAACCGACTTGGAACTCTGTTTCATGCGCACCTTCGGATACATGCTAGCAAAATGGTTGATTCTACGGGACGTTGAAGTTGGATTACAATCACTGACGACGCCTCGACCTTCGAAGAATCTCGGGTTTTCCTACGCCATGGAGTCTCACGGGTTATGGATTCTAAAGGGCTACGCTCCGGTGAATTCCATGCAGTGTATGCAGTCTCAAGGTCAAAAAAGTCAATTCCCTGCTGTATTTGACGCTAAAGAATCTCTGCTAAAATACGCGCTAGCTCACCAGCAGGTTGAGGCTGTAATTCAGTTGGAATATACAGTCCGATTCTACGATAACTATATCCAAGTAAACGCACGTCTCGATAATCTAAGAATCCACGTGGCAAAACTAGGGTTTAACAACAATTCAGACGATAAGTTCATGGACGAGAAGCATTTCCCATCAAGAATCCGGGTTTGGGTCGGGCCAGAAGTTGGGTCAAGCTACGTGGGCGGGGTGAGCTTGGGTCGGTCCACGGACAACATTGAACGAGAAGTGGAGCTCCAAAAGACCTTGAAGGGTATTTCTGGAAATTCAAAAGTCCCCGAAGTGAAAGCAATGGCGAGAATGGCAACGAGGTCAAAAGTCAAAAATTGGAGATGGGACCAAGATGTGGAGGGAAATGCTGCAGTATTTGATGCAATCCTGTGTGATAACACCACTGGGGTCGAGATCGCCGCGTGGAAACCTCCCATTGGTGGAGAGCAAATGGGGGTCAACTTTCGAAACCGGTATGCCGGAGGTGGCCGGCCTTTTACAAAATCCGGCGGTTTGATTTTTGCCAGGGAGGAGTATGGGGAAAATGTGGGGTGGAGATTGAGCAAAGAGATGGAAGGGAGTGTGTTGAAGTGGAGGATTGGAGGGCAAATTTGGTTGACTTATTTGCCTAACGATGTCAATAGTAAATATTATGAGACTAGGTTTATTGAGTGGTGTGACGAGGTTGATTTGCCCTTGATACATACCTAGTAAAAGTAATTAAAACGAGTGTTGAATTGTATAGTAATTAGTATACAGATCGAGATGTGAATTATGTGTCGTTGTAATAAATTAAGTCAATGGTTTTGTGTCCTAAAATACTTTAGTGCAAGTAATAATATATATAGCTTTTGTTCAGGAAGAGAGGAAATTTGAAAGTATGTCAGACATTTTTAAGCCATGTTATATATATATATACATATGTCTGGTTGGGCCAGTGAACCCACAAGTACAACAACCAAGTCTGCAAGAAGAGATGTGAAAATTATTTTCATAAGAGTAAGCTACTCATCGATCGTTTTCATATAACATTACCAATTCATACATGACTCGATCATCCACTCAATTTACAAGAAAATAGAAATGATTTATTCATAAATTAATCAAAAAATGAAGGATCTCTAGACTTCCAAAAAAGAAAGAGACATATATATACAAACTGGCAACTTTACTAAACAAATCTACAACTAAAAGACCAAAAAAAAAAAAAAAAAAAGAAGAAGAGAAAATGGCGATCAGCGTTCAATTAACACAAGGTCACGCGTAAAATTAAAATGAAAAACGAAAAAATTAATATCGAGGCCTCAGCCCGCGGTACAAGTTCAACGGTTGTGTTTTGATCGATCAGCAGGTTAATTGCTCTGGGTCGTCAGCCGGGGGACGGGGGTTGTGTTTTAATTTCCTAGCTCAGGTAATTGTGTTTCGTTGGCTGCAGCCAAATCGATCGGCTAGGCCTAATTGTGCCAATCTCATGTATTAATTATTCTTTGTCTTTCTCATAAACCTATTTGCAAACTTCAACTATTTCTATACAAGTTTAAGCTAAATTGTAAAAAGTCATAATAATAATAAAAGCAATGAGCGTTTGAAAATCAAACATAAACTGAACTATAGGATCCGAATATATAGGTTTGGCCTTTAGGAGAAGAATTGGATGTATATTTAATGATATTAATTAAAAGATATAGACTTGGGTACCACTTTTTTTTTTTTTTTTTTTTGGGTGGCGGGGGGGGGGGTGGGGTGGGGTGGGGAAATTAGACATTCATACACAAATTTGTTGAGTTTCCAATAAGTGTTTTTCTTCATGTGTACGTCTTTATTTTGTTAAGGCACCCATAAACCACCCACATGCCACCGTTTTTTTGGCCAGCCTTTTTGCAATTGGCTGGGTGATACACTATATATTTATAGTATAATTACGACTTGGTGAATACCGAACAAAATAATATAAACTTACTGAATGAATGCACTATTATATCCGACTGTTAATTGGTTGTGTAATTGGTGATGATGTCACAAAGTAACCAACTTATTTTTACTTCAAATATTTAAAATAATCCTATCCTTTTGATCATAATTTCCCAAAAGAAAAATGGAAAAAAACCAACACATGGTCAGTTACGTTTCCCTCTCAGATGTTTTATTGTTGAAAAATTATTACCCGTACCCAAAGAATTAAGGAAAGCCAGCTCATGCCCAAAAAAAAGAGTATTTTTTTGGTCAAAAATCCCAATAAATGAGGCAAGAAGAAGAGGAACATGTCAATTAGATAAAACTTAAGCTTCTCTTGCTTGCTTGCTGCACATGCCTTTTTGCAAAACGAGATTGTTTTTTGCATAGGTAAATCAACTGATCTGGGCCCATATTACATGCCGTGTGCATTCAAAGCAATGGCTGGCACTGCCATCTTTTCATCATATCCATTGTACGAACCGCATGTTCATGCCTCAGTCATCACGGGCATTACCATTTACATTCTCGCCACTGACATTATCCTTTTATATTTTATTTTATTTGGCCGTAAGTATAAATAAATACAGAGCAAAAAGTGTCAGAAAAGATTGCCCCAAGAAAATCCCATTTCAAATATTATAACCAAGAAAATCCCAATTTTTGATAAATAAATAGAAACCCGTTTCAAGAACCCATTTTTTTCAGTTCTTCCACGTTTTCAAGTGAGATTTTTATGATGTTACCAAAAGGGTTTTTGTTTTCGTTGTTTCTTTTGTTTTTTGTCAAGTCAAGATTTTTCTTTGGACTTGTTGTGGGAGTTGCTGATAGCAATGTGTGGAGTTCAAGTTCGGGAAAAGATGTGGATAGTACGAAGAATCTTGAGATTAGGTTCAATGGGTCGGCTAAGCACTGGACTGATGCTCTTCCCATTGGGAATGGACGCCTCGGAGCTATGATTTGGGGCGGTGTCGCCAACGAAACTATTAATCTCAACGGTAAATGTTGCTTTCTGCGAAACTCCATTTGTTAAGTTGGTATTTCTCTTTATCCTTTTTTGTAATGTTTGTGTACAGAGAAAATGAGGAATAGGCTGGATTTTGTTTACTGGGAATTAAGGATTGATGGACAAAGAAATATTATTTTATCATGAGGGTAGCAGAAAATTGATGTTTAAGGTTTACCAACTGCATGCTAAGAGTACTTAATTAATGAATATTAAGTGCATCATTATCCAAATCATGTGTCCCAGTCAGAGAATTAGAGTATCAATGTCCCGTACTCTTCCTTGCACTTTCCAAATCTGAATGATTAATTAATATTACATCTCAAAACCACCTCGGAATCAAGGTTAACCTTAAAATTTTAACTATATAAAAAATTACAAGTAAAAAATAAGTATAAAACATAGCGTTTTGATCTTCTCCTTTTCTCTTGTTATACAGAGGACACACTTTGGACAGGGGTTCCAGGAAATTATACTGATCCTAATGCTCAGAATGTTCTATCTGAGGTCCGAAAACTTGTGAACAAGGGCCAATATCCAGAAGCTACTGCAGCTGCAGTCAATTTATCAGGACATCCATCTGATGTATGTATTTCAATTTATATATCCTGTGTAGTTGCTTTTTTTTTTTTTTTTGGGAACAATTATGACAATTCCTTGAGGTTTGGGCCGTTTAGGATACTCACCCTAAAACCTTGAAAATTACAAAAAATACCCTGCTTTCCCGTTAGTTTGAGGGTGTTTTCTGTTTTGATTTGCCCAAACCTCCAGACATTTTTCATAATTTTCAAGGTTTCAGGGTGTTTTTCGTCAACTGTGCAGACCTCAGGGGGTTATTTGTAATTGACTCTTTTTCTTATATATATATAAATTTTGAGAATATATGATATGTTTTGAAAATACAGGTTTACCAGCTTCTGGGAGATATAAAACTCGAATTTAACGAGTCTCATGCAACACACGACAAAGAATCTTATCAAAGAGTGTTAAATTTAGACACAGCAACTGTACAAACACAGTATAATGCAAACGGAATCCAATATACAAGAGAATACTTCTCATCCAATCCAGATCAAGTAATTGTGATCAAGATTTCTGGAAACAAGCCTTCTTCATTGAACTTCACCGTATCTCTGGACAGCAAATTGCATCACCATTCATATGTGAACAACAAAAGCCAAATCATTTTAGATGGAGCTTGTAGAGGCAGTAGAATACCACCAATAGTATACGGACATGATAATCCTACCCCTCCAAATATCACTGACAGTGACCATCCTAAAGGAATTCAATTTTCAGCAGTTCTTGATTTGCAGATTAGTGGAGATGAATGTGGGGTCCAGGTTCTTGATGATAGGAAGCTCCACGTGGAGGATTGTGATTGGGCAGTTATCCTTCTCACAGCGTCTTCTTCATTTGACGGGCCGTTTACCGAGCCCATTGATTCAAAATGGGATCCAGTTTCAGAATCATTGAATACAATGGCTTCTGCAAAAAAGTATTCATACTCTGATCTTTATAAAAGGCATGTTGATGACTATCAAGAACTTTTTCATCGAGTCTCGCTTCAGCTTTCTGATGGCTCTAAAAATTCCAACTTGAGATTGGATAAAAGCAAGAATTGGATGGTTACTACTGGAGAGAGAGTGAAATCTTTCAAACATAATGAAGATCCTTCTATGGTTGAGCTTCTGTTTCAGTATGGTAGATATCTTTTGATTGCTTCTTCTCGTCCGGGAACTCAGGTTGCGAATCTTCAAGGAATATGGAACGAGAAAGTTGAGCCTGCATGGGAGTATGTTCTATTTTTTCTTTTCCAAACGGCATATTTTTATCCTAAATCTGTTTTGTCTTATCAAGAATTATGAGTTGCTATATTTATGATGCTCTGTTTTCTTTTTTTTTTTTTTTTTTTTTTTTTTTTTTTTGTCTCTCAGTGGTGCTCCTCACTTGAATATCAATCTCCAGATGAACTATTGGCCTTCCCTTTCTTGCAACCTTAAAGAGTGTCAAGAGCCTTTATTTGACTATATCTCGGCTCTTTCTATAAATGGGAAGAAAACCGCAAAGGTGAAGACCTTTCTCCTGTAGTTTATTTTCCTATATTAAGAAATCAGTAGGTGCATGTATTAAGTTCAATTTTGATTTCTGAATTGGAGATGGAAAATTTTAGAAATATTACTTCCCCCTTTCAAATAATATTTTAGAGGAAATAATTTACTCTGAACAGGGTAAATTGGGATGTCTCAAAAAAAAAAAAAACATGGATAGGTAAATTGGGAATTGAAAATGAGATATTTTTCCTTCAAACCATTTTCTTTGCACAAAAAAAATCTTTTGTTCTTTTACTTTTGTACAACCTTCATGCATTTAGTCACAAAATGTTACAGGTGAACTATGGGGCAAATGGTTGGGTTGCACATCAAGTATCTGATATATGGGCTAAAACGTCCCCTGATCGTGGCCAAGCCGTGTGGGCCCTCTGGCAAATGGGTGGATCTTGGCTTTGCACCCATTTATGGGAGCATTATGCTTACACATTGGACAGAGTAAGAATTAGTCTCTATTTTAAACTATTATCAATCTGATTATTTTATATCCATTGTAATTTATTTTACATTTAATGGGTACTTTTGTTCTGCTTTATAGGAATTTCTAAGAAACAAAGCATATCCGTTAATGGAAGGCTGCACTTTGTTTCTACTGGACTGGCTAATCGAAGGACCTGGAAATTTTCTTGAAACAAATCCATCAACCTCGCCTGAGCATATGTTTACTGCTCCTGATGGAAAGCCTGCTAGTGTTAGCTACTCAACCGCCATGGACATGCAAATCATTAGGGAGGTCTTCTCTGCCATCGTTTCTGCCTCTGAGGTCTGTCTTTGTCTTAAGCATCTAATAATCAATTATTGCTATAATTCATCAAGTTCCAACTTATATTATATATTAATCATGTCTTATGTATAGGAATTGGGGAAAAATGGAGATGATTTGATTGCTAGAGTTCGCAAGGCTCAGCCACGTCTTTATCCAACCAAGATTGCTAAGGATGGCTCCATCATGGAATGGGTAAGTTGGAACTTGCTTGTTAATTTTTTTCAGTTAATATGTAAATATTTTAAATTTTAAATTTGTTTTAATATTTATTTATTTTGGTTTATGATGTCAGGCAGAGGAGTTTGTGGATCCAGAAATACACCACAGGCATGTATCTCATCTGTTTGGACTGTTTCCTGGCCACACCATCAATGTTGAAGAGACTCCTGATCTATGTAAAGCAGCTGAAAATACATTAAATAAAAGAGGTGTTCTTCTGATAGACATCATCAATTATTTATTTAACTATCTAATACCCTTAATTGGGAAAACAGAACTTTCTATATAGTATATACGAAAGAAATGAGGGTAATAGACATCCACTGTAGTTTGGATATTTAAATGTTCCACCTGATGCTTTTATTTTTCCTCACTTAAATCCACCTGCTGACTTTTTGAACAAATTATGCTGACTTAAGCTCCACATTATACTGAAAATGCCATATTGCCCTTGTCTGTACAAGTCAATCGGTTGACCATTTTTCTTCAGAATAAAATACCCTTATACTTAATACACATTCAAGGGGTCTAAGTGTAATTATTAGAACCACAGGGGGTCTGATTGTATATAGGTCTAACCTCAGGGGGTCTAACTGTAATTATCCCAAAGAATTAGTTGATCTTGTCTTGACTCGTAATTCTATCAGAAACTAGGTTAATATATCAAATACTCATCTGATTATTTCATTTCTTTGGAGCAGGAGAAGAGGGTCCAGGATGGTCAACAACATGGAAGGCTTCGCTGTGGGCCCGTATGCACAACAGCAAGCATGCATATCGGATGATAAAGCATTTATTCGATCTGGTTGATCCTAACCATGAAAGTGATTTTGAAGGTGGCCTATATGCTAATCTCTTCACCGCACATCCACCTTTCCAAATAGATGCAAACTTCGGGTAAGAGATTCTACCTCTGTACTATTGATCTACAAATGACACAATTCGTACTTATTTTGTTTGTGATTTATCAAAATTTTCAGATTTTCTGGAGCAGTAGCAGAAATGCTAATTCAGAGCAGTGTAAAAGACTTGCACCTGCTTCCAGCTCTGCCTCGCGATAAATGGCCAAATGGATGTGTTAAAGGTCTGAAAGCGCGTGGTGGTGTGACGGTTAGCGTTTGCTGGAATCAAGGAGAACTTGAGGAAGTTGGTGTTTGGTCGAATGCTGGGAATGTTGTGAAGAGTTTGCATTATGGAGGAACTAATGTCACGGCGAACATTAAATCTGGAATCGTCTACACTTTTAACAAGCAGTTGCAATGCGTGAAAACAACTAGGCTTTCGTCATGAGTTTTTTTGTTTATGACCTATTTTTTGGGATATGAAAGTATAGATTGAGTGGATATTTGAAAGAGTAATGATTCTCAAGGTTTGATTGTTTTGTTACGCGGAAATAGAGTAATAGATTCCCTTACACAGATGAACATCTGATGTTTATTGATGTTCTTGTGCACTTGACGAAATATTACAGATAGATCCCTGATGAATTCTGAAATTACAATTACCCCTATCCGATTGTTTAATTATTATTTATGGATTTGGAGTTTCCCTGTGTTTAATTAAACGTTGATATTGCTTTCTTTAAAGGGAAAAAATTAGAAATTTTTACACTCAAAGCATTATCCTTAAATTGTTAAAACAAATTCTCTCCATTTTCCCTACTGCATTTGCTCCCAACTTCAGACAATTATCGAATTCTTAATTCTTATTCCGACTTAATGATTAATATTGTTTTTCAATCCGACGAAAATAAAATAAAAATAAAAACAAAAGAAAAGAATGCAAAAAATTTTGGAAAGGTTGACTTGACCGCACTGCACTGCACTAGTACACTACCCTGCGTAGCATCTTATCATTCCTCAAGAACCCTTTTCATAAACCCTCACGTTTTCTACCAAAATCTCCACACGAATCAGCAGCAGCAATGGCTTGGCGTGGTTCGATTTCCAGATCTCTTATGTCCACGGCACGGGCTTCCGCCTTCCGCTCATCTACACCAATCGGCGCCGCACGCAGCCCCCGCCCCCCTTCTTTCGCTGCCCCTCGCCTTAACACCGGCCGCCTCAACTTCACCAATCCCAGGTCCTAAAATATGACTCTTATTACATTCAATTCGAGTTCTTCTCATCACACTCCTAATCGTTCTGTTCTTTTTCTCTAGTTTACCAAGTGTTTCATTTCTGTTCTCTGGGAGAAAGTTTTACATGACATACTAGTTGATTTTTTAACCTGAATTTTGTTTTACTGAATGCAATGCTTTACTATTCCTTCAATGCCTGAACGTTGTATTTTTTCATGTAATTAGTCTCGATTGCAGTTTATTAGCTTGTGGAAAGATATGATTTATTTCCATGTTTGACTCATTGAATTCTGATAATGCAATTCAGGACGTTTGGGGAGCTGGGATGCGCCCAATCACTGTTGCCACTGCATAGCATGGTGATGGGAGCAGGGCTGACGTCTCACTTGGCAGTCAATGTGCGAGCGTACTGTGAGCTGTCCCATGGTACCTTCTGCCGTTCTTGTCAGGATCGCTAATAGTTTCTTTGTGAGTCTGATACTATTGTCATTAGGATAGTCCTGGCAGTAGATGCTCATAAAGAAACTGTTTTCTTTTTTCCTTTTCTTTTTTCAGAATATTTATTCTCGAATTTAATTAACCAATTATTCCCGCGGTGAATTACTTGATGAAATAAAAGGGGAAAGTGATTGAATCTGTTAGCTTTACAGACATAGTTGGCAAATAAAAGTTGGGATTATTAGGATCGATTGGGAAGTGATTTGTATGGTAGGTTGATTTTGTATTTGAATATCTAAATTGTAGATGCTACATGGATAGAAAAGACGGATCACAATTTTGAGAGTTCGCATGTTTTGGAATTAAAAGGACATTCTAACAGATCAAAAATTTACTACTGAAATCTTCTGATGTGAGATAAACATACATAGATGATAGAACACAAATCTTGATAATGATGCACCTCTTTAGAGTTTAGATTACATCTATCATCCTTGAGTGAAACTTGCCAAAATCAAAGTTATCTGTAAATGATGCCAGTTAAATCCCTTGATTGAAACTATCCACAATCCATATGGGCGTGCGTGATTTAGGTCTCCAGCTCTATTTCTGTTGAGGAGCTATGAGTGGGCTCAAGTGCTGAATATTCCTGTATTTCGCTCAAGGTGTCAAATTTATTCTAGTAACAATAAAATATGCTCTCAGCTTTTAAAGTAAGTTGATGCAAGTGAAAACCTTCTCTTTCACATGTGTTATCAGTTTATGAAACTCCCCTGGATTCATTTCCCAATTTGAAATATCATTTCTTTGATGTTGGCGGGAGTTTCTGTATTCAGCTTCAAACATTAAGGGAATAATTGGAAATTATATGATGTGAACAAATATCATATAGTGTTTGTGCAACCTTTTCTCTTCAAATTATCGTCATATAGTGATATTAGTGTTCTCTGTATTAAAATTTGCTATTGGCTAACCGCAAATATTGTTTTCCCAAGTGTAGGCCATATAGTGGAATCACGGTCTTTGAGACTTTGCTTAGATTTTCATTTTAGAATCACATTTAGTGGGGGATTTTATATGAGAATATCAATGGAGGAAAATATGAAGCTTATGGGACTGAATACCTGGTTGGTTCGAGAAGTAGTCTTGTTTGGCCCGTGGGCCTGGATTTTATTCTAAGTTCCCAGCTGGTCTTAAAATCTTTGACAAGTCGACTGAATTTGTTTTTAGGCATCAAATATTTCTACCTAACAATGACTTTCCTGTCTTATTTTCATTAGTATGTGGGTGAAAGAAAATTAGACAAAGATATTAGAAATGGATGTGCTTATAGCATCACTTGCATAACATGGCAAGTCATTGTTAGGAATCGAAACAAATGGCTCTTTGTGCTAATACTCCTTGGAAGTGACTGACAACTCACCAAGCATATAGTAAATGTAGTGATTTAATGTTCTTATAACCTAACAATGAATATGTCAGATAATACAAAGCTAAGTTATTGCAATCGTCATCCCCTTGTCTGAGTTATTTATTCAAGTTTATATTGTGGCAGGTACTTGAACAATTATTGCTGGATCAGCACGATGGGTGCTCAAACATCTTGGACTAGGTCAATAGGTGTATTCAGTTGCAGGAAATTCCCCTTTGTGGTAGAGAAAGGAAAATATTGATAAAGAATGGATTATGCATATTCATGTTTTTGTAGATGATCTTTTAATTTCGGATAAGTTATTTTCAGAATTAAAAAAAGTTTGCCTGTAATCAGCGCTTACGGGAATCGATCTTGTAATTGCTCTTTCTACTCTAGCATTCCTCATCCAAAGCAGTAACTTTTTATTGTGAAGTGCTCTGTATTCATGATCTCGAAGCTGTTGTCTTTTGCTTGAACTATATTTGCCAACTCTTAGAAGTTGGAATGTGCAATCTTGTTGATGGGATTTTGCAATCTTATAAAGGTTGCTTGGAATTTCTATCTTTGCAAATTTGAGTCGCGTTTCTATCGCTATCCGTTGCACATGAAGTTTTCAGTTTGATGACGCTCAAGTTTTTCGTTGAAAATTAGTACAAAATATATCAGTTCGAGTAACCAAAGGCTTAAGTTTAACGAAGCTCCTGGCCAAATGCCGATTGCATGTAAGCAAATTACTTTGTGTAACTAGCTTTCCACTGTTTAAAATCTGGTTTCAACATCCTGAATAGACATTGCCAGCACAAACTGTTAGCTGAAAAATTCTTATACGAACCCAATTTCTCCAATATGCATTAAAAGACTTATTGTAATGTATTTTACATATCATTCAGCAATTTTACATTTTCGGTTCAGTACTTTCCCATTTTTAATTATTTTGGTCAAATTTATGCCATGTAAATCTGTGATATGATTAGTTACAAGACCAAAACCGTTAAACATACAAATTTAATGTTACCTATAATTATAAGTGGGCCTATCTTAAATTTTCCATCTCCAATAATTCTGGGGCCACAACCACATACAAATTGTTTAATGTTGCGTTAGGTCAAATAGTTACACGAGGAACTGATCCCATTAGAAAGCAAAGTCGGGCAGACACACAGGACTCAGCATCTTCTTCAAACTGGTCCATTCATATGTTGTTTGTTTGCCCTATAATTATCACATTAATAACTCATAAGACTCCACCTTTGTGGGACAATCAAGATTCGTTGGCCTCCCAATGTTGTGGTGCAAAGTAGTCTACTACTATGCCTCAGCCTAACTAGATGCTTGGAAGTGAATTTATGAAGGAATAAGACCCTCAAATTTGTCAATCTTATCCAAGGGCAAGACAGACATTTCACCAAGAGGTGTTGAGAGTTCACCAACGAGCAGCATCAAATTCTCTACGAACTTGTTTATTTTAGTGACTGGGATGAGATGGGATCGACGAGTAATGGTTCGCTTGTAGAACCAATACAATCCACCGTTGAGCATTAATTCCGAGCTTGCAAAAATACTAGTTGATGTGTCATAATCTCACAATGCCACGTGTTCTAATTCTCTCCACTCGCCTCCTCATCGCCTGGACCATTACTTTACTCTGAAGAATGCTAAGTGTCCTCCTCAAAGGAAAGATTCGAGGGCCCTCCTCGAATCATCATCCTCAAAGACATTCGTCTCACCAGAATCCACCGAGCTCGGGTCCTCTAGCTCAAGTACGATCTCGAAGCTCTCCAACCTCAGTCCAACAGAAGGCCTATTTATCAGGAACAACTAAATCTCCTCCACTTTCCGGCTATGATTGAGGCCCTGATTTAGCGGAGTAACTTGTCTAGTCAAGACAACCTCCCATGATCGACTCTTACATTAACAATGTGGCGAGATTTCCGGCCCACGTCCCACAATTCCTTTATAAATACTCAGAAACACAACTCTGAGAGATACGTACACTTTTACATACTGAAACTCTGCCAAAATCTCTCCTCGAGTGTTTTTGGCTTTCTCTCCCATACAGTTCATTGATTTAACTCAGTGGAGGGTCAACGCTGGATCCTACTCCAACTTGATCTTATCCTAGAGTTTTTAGTTGTTCTTAGTAGGTTCTCGAACCCATCTCTCAACGGATCGTGACTGAATTTGGCTGAATCACTGTCGTAGGATTCATCCCTATCTTTTAGCCTCATCACTAGTAAATATATGTTTAAATTGGATTATTAATTTAATTCTCCTTGATTGTACAGCAAACACATATCTAATATTCTTAATGCCCTTAGATTCTCAATCCCATATAATTTTCAGAGAGATTCATTCCCCTAACCATTAGTCTTTTTTTCAGTTTTGGATAGAAAGTACTAGTCTAAACTCAAAACATCAGAAACAACCAGTTTCATGAACAAAGCAAAGTTTGCCGAGTCATCCTTATCTACCTTTGGCCATATCCTGTTCCCATATCAACATCATATCATCTTATGCCAACACTTGGCAATTCCAATATGAAACGACAATCTAAGTCATTGAACTTTCTTTAGGGTTTCTACCTGGTATCAGTCAAGGACAATAATTTACCTCCCACTTGTCAAAACGAAATTGCTCAGCTTTCTCCTGTTATGTTACCATATAATATGAGAAATAGAGGTCAAAGTACAAAGGTGCCTGTTAGATGCCAGAAAGACTGGCAAGAAGTCCCATCCAGATACACATGTTTTCAGATATAACTAAAGTAAAACTGGTTAGATACCCACAAATCTTTCTTCCTACTTTTATCAACATCATTGCCAATTAGTTTCCAGTCTCCAGACCCCACCACTTTCCACAAGCCTTTTTAATCTATCAAAATCAAAGTAATATGATATATTAATTCTTCAAGCACCATATCCAACATCTATATTCTAGATTAAAGCTTATCACTCACATTATATTATAGAGGGAACAATCTTGAAAGCTTACAAAACTCACCATGTCACCCTGCTAAAAATGAAATTAAAAAATAAAAAGTTACTTTACAAGGTCAAGAATAACACTTGAAAGTTAATAATAAACTTCCAACCCAATATAAAAATCTTCGTCAAGAATCACAAATTGCCAATAAATTTGAAATAGGCAAAAAAGTTCATGGCAGGCAAATAGAAAAGGAACATGAGGATTTGATTAGATCAGTCTAAATAGATTTTGACAGTGGAGTGTCAACATTAGCTTAATTTCAAGTATTCCAACGGGAAACCAGCTACAGTTGATTCTTTCAACAGATAAGGGAAAAAAATAATGAGTGGGGAATCTCAAGTTCGAAAGGAGCAACAATGAAAGATGATGCAAGCAGGAAAACGACATGCATGGTGGGGACAATGAAACAAGTAAGATGTCTCTTATATCTCACACTACTACATCTTGTCAGTCTCAATGTATTCCACCCCTCTGATACATATAAAAACCCAACATTAAGAATTGAGGAGAGAAGGATTCAGTACCCTGATTTTTCAACATAACACTAAAAGATGTCTAGTGAAGGAAGTAGTGATCAACAACAAAATCCAGGAGATCAGTGGTTGAATTTGAGCCTTGGAAGGGAACAATCAGAAGCAGCAGTCAAAGAATCTGAAGCACAATCAAGAGCTGCTTCAGCAAAAGTTTTCTCATGTAACTTCTGCATGAGGAAATTCTACAGCTCACAAGCATTGGGAGGGCACCAAAATGCTCACAAAAAGGAAAGAGGGGCAGTAAGACATTACCAGTCACACAAAATGATGACGATGATGGCTCTGCCTATGAATGCTTCCATGTTCAGATCACTTGGAGTGCAACAACATTCACTTGTGCACAAACCAGTCAGAGATGGAAATACGAATAGTGTCGCGAGATGTAGTCAAGCCAATACAAGATTTGCAACACAAAGGCAGCTCGAGGAAGCTGCAGATTTGATGTGGCCTGGAAGTTTCAGATTGGATCTTCAACTACAGGACCACAAATCAATAACAAATTCCAATACGCTCGACTTAAATCTCAGGCTGTAAATTGTAATCTGCTTATGTATGTGTTGTTCCAAATTGTAACTTCTATTTAACCCACTTTTTATGAGTCCCGATACTGGAATCTAATAGAGTTGCTCATTAGTCATCAGGAAGTTCATGAGTTTTTCCACTGGCCAAGGGGAAAAAAGTGTCGTTGTTTATCGATATTCTAATCCTCGAGCACCTGAACGGTTCACTTCAAACTTAGCCGCAACGGAATTACGTTTGTGACAGAAGGAAAGGTTTAGAAACATGACAATCAGCCTCTTATTAGCATCAATCATCAATTCATCATTAATTAGCTAAGCCTAAGCAGTCAACAACTATCATATTCCATTTGCTGATATTTCCGATTTAACTGTCCATTTGGTTTTTTTCAGTCACCTCAGTGGGGGGTGCCAAAAGTTTTACGAAATTAGAAGTGAGATATTAAGAATAAATAAAACACTTCAGCTCACAATTAGTGTGTGTAATTTTCAATTCGTACATAATCAATCTTTTTTTCTCTTCGAATGGTGACTTCCTCAAAGTAAGTACGAGTTCCACATTGAAGATCTGCAAGTATTTCTTCAGTTGATAAATGTTTTGACTTTTTATAGCATACAGTGCTTATGTGATTATAAGCTTTTCGGTCTTGCGCATGACGATTGGGAGCCTCTCGCTGATGATACCAGGATCACTGTATGCAGCAATATCAACAGGATACCCTTTCTGCAGTAGTAGTTAATAGATCATTTGAGATCACTAGCTCCAAAAATTAATAAATAATTAATGCCTACTGGAAAACAATCGAGTACTTTAAACTTAGATATCGTTAAACTAAAAGGTAGGTAACATGAATACATGCTATGGAGACCGAAACAGAGTCGCTTCAGACAATTTAAGCACCAACAAAAAAGAAAGAATTAGAATACGTTAACAGGTTAACTTGGAGAAACAGAATTTATGAATTGATCATTAAGAAGAATAGAACATCACTCACCAATGCCAAGGCCTTAAAGGTGGCTTCTCTCCAGCAACTTTCTCGAAGAATGATCGGTTCTGCGCCATCCTTGAAAGTACAATGCATACGGGTGTCCCTCAATCTCATGAGCACTCCATCAACTCTGAGCTGTAAAATGATGTAAATAATGAATAATCGAAGAACACAGTAGCCCAACCAATAAATCAAATATGCTGATAGTTCAAGAATATGCCACACCAACAACATTCATATATCTTAAATAGTTAAATTTTAAAGGAAAATGGTAGTCCACTTCTAACAATTCAAAAATATAAGAAACTTCTATGTGCTGTCTTGTCAAGGAATATCTTATGAGAAATTTTTAAGAGACTTACCCAGAAGCGCAAGAGCAGAAACCACCCACTTGGCATGACTCTCTGCAAAATCACAAAGATGGAAGATATGACTTATCCTTGGTCCTTTCTTCCAGGAAACATAAGTATAAGAAGTTACCCAAATATGAGAGTTTACCACTTTAACTGTCAGAAGAGAGACACCATTATCAGCTAATTCATCTTCATACAATATAACCTGTCAAGACATTGAAGAGGGCAGAAAACTTCACCGTGAGAAAACTTAAAATCAGGACATGAATTTCATATCTGAGATATCTGGTCGGAAAAAATCCAAGAAATAACCCATCAAATTAAACACGAACCTCATCATAGAAAAGAATGGGCTCTTTAGATGCCAATGCAATCATATCAATTTTCTCCTGGCAGTCTTCCCAATGAGGATTACAGCTGCTTTCATCTGGAGTTCCTCTTCCAGACTTGTTAAAGAAGAACAGGATATATTAGAAATGTTGATGTATCAGAAATCAGATCAAGAGATTAAGATTTCCTCTTCTCTTGAGTTATTCTTTGATTAGGAGCCTTTTGTTTGCCACCTTGGGGCTCATTTCCTCCTATGTTTAGGAGCTTGTTTGTTTGTTTTTGTTATTTGGTCTCTTGTTGTATTATTTAGGATATTTTTGTTTCAATTTTCTATGCATTTTTACCGCCCGCTCCCCCCCAATCCAAAAAAAAAAAAAAAAGAAAGAAAAAAGGGAAATCAGATCAAGGGAAGGTAAACATAGTCACCAAGACTTCTTCCAGTTATCAGGAATCCATAAAATTTCTCCGGAGAATATTAGAAATAAAAGTTAGCACAATTTGACAATATACCACAGCTAGACATGACTAATCTCATTTGCTATTCTCAAATCCATTACGACATCAGAAATCAAGGACAAAAAGTTCCTCCCTATTCCGAGAAAAACTAAGCTTAAACGCATTAGAGAAAGAAAGCACACCTCAGGAACTTTTTCAACACTAGCACTTCCACAGTATGGTGTTGTGAACGTATAGTCATAATCCAGTATGATCTGATCAGTTGGCTTGCTGCAGTATATAGAAGAAAAAAGTCATGAGACAGCAAAATAAATGGCATAAGTGGCATTACAAAAGCGCAGTACATGGCTTTATTTTCCTGAGGTCAGTCTTTTTCATGATTGGAATTTGATCTCCTTAATCAGGAGGGAGATAAAAGAACTTTTTTTGCTGAACTGTTCTCACCTTTAATTGACATCCACCATATAGATAAGCTATTTCAATGATGACTGTGCATATCTAAGTTCTAAAGGAGCTAATTACATCATATGCAGTAAAATGCAGTAAATTATCTACTGGAAGATGGAAAGTACAGCACAGCAATAAGTCGAATTGCAAATGCAACCAAACTACTACAATTCCAGAACTTGTAACAATATCGCCATTTGGCTTCCGTTTGGTGACATCTAGCATGTGACTTCCCAGAAGTCAATGGTTCCTAGTCATTCAGCCAGCAAATGGAAATTGAAGAAAGAAAGTTTCCTTTTTTTGGTAAAACCAAGAAAGTTTCTCCCAAATCACCTTCATTCAACTTTCCCAACTATGATAATGCAACAGAGGTATTTGAACTTAAACAATAAGTCCTTCTCAATATCTTACAGTGATAAATTTCCAAATTGTAACAAAAGTTTTCAAGTGAATAACAGAATCTGAGATAGATACCTCCGGAATTTCCATTGAGCAGCTGCTGGAACTTCAACGGGAGGCAATGCTTCTTGCTTCCAGCCACATAGAGCATCAAATGCATTAAAATGAATTTTAATTCCACTACTTACATGCTTAAGGATCAAAGTACTCTCCCCAAAAACCATCTCTGGAAAGTGGGATGTCTGGAGCTTCTCTTCCCACCTGCATGTACAGATAGAGCAAAGGTGAGCAATGCATATTTTAACAACTAAAAATATATTCTAAACCACTGCTAGGCAAAATTCCTATCTAAAATTTTCAGAAAATGGTGGAAATGTCAGAAACTTCAGGAAATTCCATGTCATCAATAGTAAACTCAGATAGTAATTCATCAAAGTGACGAAATTTGGTGCAGGATAATAAAAAAGAAAGCATGGTATTGAGAACTCGGGTAACATAAATTTTATATATTTTGAGTAATGGAAGCCAGAGAGATATAGTTTGATTGAGGATGGCAGAGATAAGGCAAAGGGAGTAATGGAGTGCAAGATTCCCCACCACCCACACCCCATTTCTGGTTCCTTAACAGAAGATATTGCTATTACACAATGAGAAAAAGTGGCAAAGGGACAATTTCCTGCAGAGAAACCCCAACAAACACTACAAAATGTTGGTTCTGTTGCTCGTTTGGTGTTCGAACTCTTAAGTCTTACAATCCTAACTAAATCAATTTCTATCCATGTTTAACTTAACCGACAAGCTCCCCCTGTTATAATTTGTGAATCAAAAATCAAATACTTGAAGAAACTTCTTAAATCATCCATACAAAAGCAAAGACCAACAGCGTTGAGCCGCATTCTTGATCATGTAGTAATTTCATCCAATAACTGGTTTAGACTTACAAAATTAACAATCAATATCAAGCACTTAACATTGCCCTTCACCCACCCCAAACACGCAGGCTCAGAGAAAGGAGTAAGAAACAGTACTCTTGTAGCAGAGAAGAGTTTAGGATGGAGCGCTTGCGAGACTCGATCTCCCAACCGCGAATAAGAAATCCGACGCGTTCACCGCCGAGCGCCTCGGCGCCGGCCGCCTTAAGCTCCCTCTCGTCGCTTTCCCATTCCATTTCCGATTAATTTAAGTTAGTTTAACTATTATGAGTTTGAGAAATATTCTTCTCTTCGCTCTTTACTCTTTCTTGGGCTCCAACTCTGTTTTGACTTGTACATCGCTTTAACGCTTTCGTTAAAATTGCAGTTATTAAGTGTAATCGCGGTTAATAGAGTCTTAAATCGGGAAACGCGTGTTCGTGCGGCGGCCCAATTAGGTCATGCCACGTGGTTAATTGTTTTGCTATATTTCGGACGGAAGGATTTTTGAGTCCTACACAGTATACACTGTTTTATGACATTCTTATCATATTATTATTTTTCACTCCTCCTAATGAATATATTTAATGGATAGTATTATTTGTTAGAATGTATCTCAATTTTTGGATGTTTTTAACTTTTCATTAGATAAAGTTAAATTATTAATTTTTTTTTTACGTTTACCTTAATTTCTGGGCAATATTAATTTTACGAAACCTCACATATTAATATCAGGCTGCATTTAACACTTACATTAAGATAAAGATGTAATTACAATTTACATGACTCAATAAAATTAATTATGATATAACACTAAAATTCCTTTCTGTGAATCCATTATTGTCCAGTATAGTATAACAGCTAATATTTCTTCTTTTTTCGTTTCTTTTTCAGGACCGAATCTCACTCAATTCTTTACTCGGTTATAGCAAAAGTGCAGAATCCCCATATTAACTTGATATAAAAACTAAACCATGAGATCGTAAATCCATGAGGCCAATGTATGTTATATCATTATTCAATATGTTAACAGGAAAATATGTGGAAAGAAAGGAGAAAAGAACACCAGAACTGAAGTGTTGAGAATTCTAAATCTATTTCTTACACCAGAAGGATATACATTACAAGCGTTGCTCATTATGTATGTGGTAAGAAAAACTTTAAAGTAACTGATTATTTAATTAATTACTCCAACTTCTACTAAAACTGGGCTACTCATCCATCCGGTTTGCCAAGAATGAAAAATTCTTACTGGGATCTTCACATATGATACATTCATGTGTTCAAAGGAGGATTGAAAGATGCTCGAGCAGATGACGAGAATTCATTCATTTGAAACTTCAAAGAAATACGTGGGAATTTCAAAGGGTGGATTCAATGACGCCACATGTCTGAACTGTTTAAACAAAATCATAGGCTGCTAATCAGAATATTTCCAAAAGCATGCAAATCACTGTTGAGTGTTGACATCTGAGTAAAATAAAACTTTAGATACCTTATGATCCATATATTTCTGTCTAACTGCTTTTGCAGATGTTTCACTTTTCAGTAGCAGACTGTGAAGTCTTAATACACACTCTTTCAGTTCATATGGTTTGTAACCAGTATGTTGTTGTAATGCCAATGTCTGCAGAATGCAGGTAAGAAATATATCAATTTTTGGTCTTTAAACAATTTTATATATAAAGAAAAAAAAAACTCCAATTAAACAAGAATAGGAAATTTTTTTGGAAGGCTTGGCTTACCCATGGGTGAGATTTGGGGTGGATGGTCAAACTTGCAAGAAATATGGCTGAAGCAGCAATAAGTGATGGAATGTAGCGGATACAGCCATAATCCAATAAACTTAGTTCACCAAGATAATGACAGAAAAAGTCGAATTGGAGAGTTGAGAACTGGAGAAGACAATAACATGGTTAGGTTTATGCATAAAATTTTAAGAATTAAGAATATGATTGGTAATGATTGAGAGTTTTAATATTTTCACCCTACCATGGGATTTTCTTGTGCAGCCCGAGTAAAAATTCTGGAAATTCCACCAAAAAAGTGAAGTTATTATGAGAAGTAATAAACCAAGACACATTTTAACATTTTCTTGCCATGCCAAATAAGATCTCCAATTCAACAACCAAAGATTAAAAAAGAATAGGGATCATGTTCTAACCTAAGAAAGGTTTTTGTTGTAGGATTACCCATCTCAAACTCTAAAAGCTGGAGGACCTCTCTCTCCATAAGCACAATCTGTTACACAACAACATATACACATAATCATTTATGCTTAAAACAAACAAAAACTATAGGATAAATTATACATAGGCATCGCAACAGACCTCTTCTTTTGTGTATGTGTTGTCTGTTATATAACAGAAATCTTCAACATGAGGGGAACTGATTTCTTCATATTTACTGCAGGTTTTATAAATTTTCTAAGAAATTGAAAAGAGGATTATGAATAAAGAAAATGCAAGAGGGATGATGGGCTTACGATGCAACAAGCATGCAAGATACACCAAGAAGCTGAAGCTTATTTCTGATCAGCTTATGGGAAGAAAGCCATCTGTCAATATAGGTTACAGTTAGATACAATGTGTCTGAAACAAGTTTGTACTCTTCTGCAACCTCCACCAACCAATCGACTAGAATTGCTCGCATTACAGGATTTATGTCCTCCTGAACCTTTTCCATGTAATTAGACAAAGGCCGTCTTTTTGCCTCAACCTAATATCACAAACCTTTGTCAGAATTAAACTCCCAAAAGACTCATAGCTTCGTTCAATCAAGAATTGTCATCAATTATCTAAACAGAATTGTTGGCCAGATGAGATCACAAAATAATAGAATAATTGAAAGCATGGGAAATGAAGGTGGACAGTAGAGCATATTTACTTCTGTTCAGGACTAATGGTCATATTTCTGAAATAAAAAACTGCTACAGTAGTAAAACTGAAATTATGAATAGGAAGTCTTAATTGACCATCATCGAAGGCATATAATAGCTGCAAAGTTCAAGATTGTGGAAAATCTCAAGAGTAATAGAATGGCTAAATTGGATAAATACGAGAAAATCCAAAATGGAATTGTATGCTTCATCAAAACCCAAATATAGAGCGATACTCAATATAAGAAACCAATTACACAACAATAGATCATCATGTCCTCCCTCAACCAACTGAAAAGAAAATTATCCTTAATTCGGGTTTTCTTAAACTTTTTGAAGATTAAAAAATAAGAGGTCTTAGTTTTCGTTTCTAGTCAAAAGTCACAAATCATTAACCAGAATAGTGGCACTAAGTAACCTAACACAAACAGAATTGAATTCAGTTGCTTAAGTTAATGCGCTACTGAACTGTCATCCGCAACACAAAAAAAAAAAAACCCACCAGAGTGTAAAAGCTTTAACCGCGCCCTGCTTATATAAAATTTTGAGGTTTCATAATTTCATCGTTTCTGACCAACTATTTAATTAGTGAAAGATCAATTTTTGTCATATCTGGACAGGTAAGGCTAACATTTATATGACGACCACAACTTTAATTAGGGCAAAAGATAGAAAGAGTACCTCCAAAGAGTGCAGATGCTGAAAAATGGAAGGAGCATATCCAATTCTTTGCTGCTCATCAGATCCGGGGCTAACTACCGACTCGATACTCACTTCCTCACATGCGTCCTTAGAAACGGGTTGGGGTTTTGATTTCCGGGTTTTCCCCATAACCGAGTTTTGAGCGAACCTGGATGCATTTTGCGAGGTGTTGGTGAGCTCCCCCAGTACAACCCGCTTCTTCAGTATCGGATTCTCATCTGAGAATTGATTGTTTCGCTTACGGGAAGCTTTGTTTCTGATGGAAACTCGGTTTTCTGTGCCAGCCATTGAAGTCCTCTTCTTCGGAGTTCGTCAGAAATGGGCTTTGAGCTGTAGCAGATTCTGATGCGGCTTATTTCGCTCTTACGGCTGGGAAAACTGAAGAGCTTTATAATATAGTTGCGGTGCGGAGGAGAGAGGAAGGATGGCAAAAGGGCGGACTTTGCAAATTTGTTTTGTTTGATTTCATTTGAGGATGAGAATAGAGGGTTGGTGATACTAATGCCGCCATTTTTACAATTTCAAAAGGCTTATTTCACCGCGCTGTCTCTCCTGCTCTTTTCCATATTTATAAGTTTCCCTACTTCAAATACTATACTATATATATAATAATAAAATAAAAAAAGACCTATTTTTGTGTCTAATATGAAAGTTATTTGCTATAATTTTTTACGAATTAGAATTTTGTTTTTTAATAGACTAAATGTAAAATTAAAAGTTGAGAATAGATTGAATTTTGCTAAATGTACTACTTTGGAGTTTGGACGATTCAAATCCTCTATTCACTTTCCCGCCCCTGACTTGTATAAATTTATTAATACATTTTAAATTTTTAATAGTGTAAATTTCAAGGCATATCGTCTAAATTTCTTTTTCATATTGTCCATAAAACGAGAAAGTATTGATATATTATGTGTGTTAAGAATATCATTTATAAAAAAAAATCGAGATAATATTTTTAAACATTCATATTAAAAATTAATTTAGTTGGTGCACTTTTCTTGTTGTGAAGTTGTTGATCTTTATTATTTTTCAACTACAATCGAATCAATTGGGCCTGACCCAACAGGCCCGTACAAGATGGGTTCAAAACCCAACGGATCGGGTTCACCAAATTAGGATCTTCCTATTGCTAACCGGGCCTGGGTTTGGGTCCCGTACTCCTGTCAATCCCGCCCCATTGCCATATGAAACTTCAGAAACTTTAAGCTGCCATAACAGCGGACTAAAGCCGAGAATCAAACTAAGACCTCAAATTCATCAAAATTCGATTAGTGTACATAATTTCATAAAGACAAAATCATTAAATCATGGTACATACAAGTTCAGCATAACCCCAAATTCATCACCCCCCACAGCTCTCCTCACCAGCATTATTAAAGCTTCCCAAATATAAATAAAATTTTAAGCTGAGCTCAAGTACACTAGCAAGTAGCAACAGGCATTTCGTGGGTGACGTGAATTTTGGAAGGGGCAGAGGGGCTACAACACGAGTTCAGCTGCCCAAACCGAACCTTGAGTATAGCCTGTAGGCTCATCTTCATGGTACAAACAAATGCTGCTCTAATATCTTTTCATGTTGCAGCAGCAAAGGTACAGAATTCACCAATAGCATTCCCAACGCCCATGTGTTGATATCAGAAAACAGAAAAAGGGTCATTCAACTCCGTGGAAACCAAGTATAAACTTTTCAAGAATCTCAAATTGTATATGATCAATCAACAGATTTGCTGCTTCTTGTCTGTCTTTGGCTGCTACCACGTGCTTGTGGAGATAGTGTATCATGCGCCTGATCCAACTTACTTTTTCTCTTTCTCGTTTTCGGTGTTTCAGAATTTTCTCCACTCGTATTAATTACTGAATTTTCCACTTTTGCGTCTGTGTTATGGTTTTGAGGTGGGGTTTCAACGGTATGAGATGGTTTCTCAGTTGCAGTTGATTCCATTTGGGGTCTATGGTGAAAGCTCCAACGGGCATTTTCAAACCATTTACTAACCTGCACAAGAAACGTTGAAATTAAATAAATAGGATAAATGCAAAATATTAACTGAAAGAAAAACAGTTTAACCAAAAAAATAATCAATACCTGCTGAATTGTGAGCCCTAGTTCTTTTGCCAAATTTTCTTTTACAGATCTTTCAGGGTACTGATTCTCATTGAAGGATGCATAGAGTCTCTGCACCAACACATCAAATCACTTGATAAAATCCTAAAATCTGATATGAGCAAGGAAATAGCTAACAAAGTGTGACTTCAGTGTAGTTCATAGCGTATCATCCCAGATACATCATATACATATTTATGCCAGCATTAGGACAATTAATTATAGGTAACTTGATAGATCACTTTTTCAGGTTCTGTACCTAGATAATGGAACTTATGAAACAAAATAATTTTTATATAGTATGAAAAATATTCTTTATAACCAAAAAGCTAGGCCTGGTTTTTAGAGTCATGCACATGCAACATAAATACCTGTGTTACAGCCTCTCCAAGCCGTTTCACTGATCTTTTAGAACCTGTACTAGCAGAACCACCTTGGGTTGATGATTCAATTGTGCCCCCATCAGGGTTATTTTCCCGAGCTCGTTTAGGCAAATGTTGACTTTCTTTTTGGTTTTTGTCCCGCATGTTTATGTTACTCTTCATAATTGGAGTTTTAGTAGGGGTAGTCACCTCAGTCTTCCTTCTTTTCTGAGTGGTAGTATCATCAAAATCCTCATCGCTTGAATCAGAAGAAGAATTACCAAATGTTTCCTTTGATGGGTAGAGCATCATTTCCCATAAATGGTACGGAGGGAAATAAAAGAAAGCATCTCAGATAAGTGAATAAATGAATGGAATAAGGACCAAAACCTAAAGGGAAAATAATAGTCAAATGCAAGTGTGCATGACATCCTGAGTAAACTCATACTTTCCATTTTTAAATAATATTGTTTGAGAACTCAGAAAGGACATTGGAATATTTCAACTGGCCAACTAGCAGTGACAAATGTATTAAAGGTAGCACCACTAAATGTCAAGCCCGAGCTAGCGAGCCCATTGGATGTGAGAGTTGCCTCGGAACCCACCAAGTGCACCTGAAATTGGGCTATGAACCACTAGCCCAAAAGAGATGCACTCGAGTTCCTTGGCCAAAGTACCAAATCACACATTTCACTTGCACCACCAATGTGGGATAAGATGTGGCACTACACTAACTCTCATGATTGATAGGCCCATAAAGATCAATCAAAATATGGATGAGGATACCAAGCAAACTTGAAATTAATTTGAGACTAATGTTGCAAACGACTATAAAGAGTAAATATCTTATGCTGTGCCTGTCTCAAATAAAAATGGGAAGAAGAAACTCACATCATTCAATTTTTTGTAATCCAACCGTTCTACATGTCTTTTAGCAGATAGAGGTTCGGCAACGGTCTCCACAATGTAAGACAGCTCATCTTTTAATGATTTCCTCTTCAACTTACCAGCTTTAGAATTTTCCTCCTTAGAGCCTGCCGTTACTTGATTTTGATCTACTGAAGGCAAAATTTGAGTGACATCTGTGCTTTCATCTTCAAGCAGCCCAGCAAGGTCCTCTGAATCAGAGGTAAAATCAGAACCTGAACTATCCTCCTTCACGGGTGTATCTTGATCCCAAGCAGAGGGATCAAAATCATCATCTTCTGAATCATCAGAAGGAAGGCCCAGAAACTTTTCGTTATTAACAGAAGCTGTCAAATCATCAGGTGCAGAAAAGTAAGATTCATCAGAATTTGATTCATCTCCCTCAACCTTCTCGGATGTATCAGGTTTATCTGGATCATAATCATCATCCTCGGTATCATCTGATGAAGAGCCATTACCATTATCCAATTGCTTTCCAGATGCAGCTGCAGCTGCCTCAGGAAAGATTTTCTGTAAATGAGAGGACAGCACAATGAGCATCTAATTTCAAAGTTCAACAAAAACAAACCCAGTGGTAAATACAGACTGACCTCCCAACTGTCAACAATAGAAATTTTTGGTCCCTGAAAATCCTTAAGCATGTCAATGCAATCAGCTTTACAATCACAACCAGGGCAAAGCCAACCTTCATCACCTGGAGGAACTGTATGGTAACCGAATAAAAGTGAAGGAAACAAAATTAGTAACTAGTATAAACATGATGAGAAAATAAAAAAAAGAAAGCAATCAACTGAGTGGCATGGAGTTACTTTGTTCTTTTAACAGAGGTGGTTCCAAGCAAAACTGGTGAAATCCGCGTTCGCAAGCACCATCACAGAGAATGATATCATTATCAAGGGCCAGATCCTTAGAGCCACATTTTGCACAGAAAATCTGCAGTAAGGAAAGGAGGAGTACTCAGGATTCCTAAATGCCAGTGTTGCAGCATAATGGTAAATATTAATTATTCTTGGAAAACATATCACTATCAAGGGAAGCAGTATGCAATAAGGCAACAGAAAAGAAAACCATCTCCTGTGAGGCAAGGCACAAAGTCAATGAACAGCACTTACAAATCTCAAACCGAATGACAGGCCTACTAACATTTATTAACATAACAAGAACATACAGCAAGGATTACTATGTTATGGACGAAACTGCATATAGTGTCAAGCCATACCCTCCATTATAAGGTTCTCGCAACTATGTTACTTGTGAAATCAGAGTAAACTAAGTCTTTAAAAACAACTCCCAACCAAAAAGAATTCATAGGAACTTAAAACAGAATTGTGCAATATATAGCTTCAATTGGATTTAATGCAAACCAAATTCTCAATTTAATGCAAGTTGCATAGAGAACAAAAAACATATAGCTACATATCAAACTGTACTCCATACATCTTCACTGTCGATTTCTCCTTGAGAGTCAAATAGAGAAGCTGGAAGCTTTCCTGTAGCAAGCGACATGTCAAGTTGCTGAAACAATGCTCTTATCTTCAATTTGTAACATAAAATATGAGATTTTGCTCGCTGGAGCTCCTTCTCTGGTTTTAACTTTTCCAAGCTGCAAAATGTGAGGAATGGTTTTCAGAAAAACAAGCCCACATCAGTCGGACAAAGCTTGAAGAAAAAATTAAATTAAATTGGTTAAACATGAAAATAGCCCTTTGCACATCCTAAATTTATCCATTGCTTCTAGTCCAATGTGCCGTCCACACATGAGGCCACAATTGACAATGACATGCAGACTTCCACCGAGAGCTAATCAAAGGTTCTATGTGGGCGCGAAGGCGTTAAATGATAATTTCTAATCACATTTGAAAATTCTTTAATGTGGGTTACAAGGAAAGAGTGAAAATACAAATGAAGCAGTAGAAAACAGGTTAAAGCTGCTACTCTAATGATGCATTCAGAAGCTCCTAAACAGGCTCCTTGACTTGAATCCTACTGATTGAAATTGAGCTCATTTTATATATAATAAATGGAAAGGTAAAAGAAGAGAGTTTTCTCACAATACCCAAAGAACGTCAATGAACATGGCAGCCTTTATAAGTGAAATGCAAGCTTGTATTAGTCTTCTTGTTTAACCACCATAACCACAATATATACATCAGTGAAATAGTATCAAAACAAAGCTCAATCAAAATGCATAGAATCAAGATGCGTACATATTCCCTAAATCAGCAAGTTCTAATAGGAACTTTAAGAAACTTCTCCACCAAGCAGAAAAATATAGATATAGGTAATGGCATGGTACTTAGACCTGATTCCATTTGCCTAATTGATAGATGCCTTAATTTTAATCAACGTCATTATCAATACATTAAGGCAGATCACCACTTTTTCAACCATAAACCAAATTATAAGTTACTTCAAACAAGACAATCTTGCAGGCAGAAAATGAAAAATAATAAACCCACAACAATTATATATAAAATTTGCAGGTAACGCGGACCTTTGCCCTTTCCAGCCTTCAGCAGAGTAAGCATCAATTAAGCTTTGCTCATACTTTATTCGATGCAATAAGTATCTAAGATGGTTCCTCGTTCTTGAGAACTCATTGACAGCAGTATTCTTCTTGGGCTGCTGCTTTTTTCTTCCCCTCTTTTTCTTTTCTCCAGCAGCAGTGTCTTCTTTCATAGTGTCATTTGGCTCAGGAGCTTTAGGTTTCTCTTCAGATTTTGATCGTAGAGACCATGAACTAATTACTGGACCTTTAGATTTTCTCTTTCTCGATTGCCTAGAAAGGTCTCTATCTTCACTACCCAAGTGACCTGAATCATTAGTCACATCTGTCTGCATCGGTTCTAGATTAGTCACATCTACCTGCACTGGCTCTAGTTCTCCATTGCCCGGAACAGAACCAGGAGGTATATCTTCTGGACCAACCATGCCATTTTGGGTTGCCATCTCCATGTTCTCAAAAGCTGACAATATCTTCACATTTTCCGATGGTTCCAGTTTTTTGGCATCTAAATTCCGTGGTACCACAACAGGATTTGGTCCCATTTCTTTACTTCTGTCAGAGCTTTCTTCTACCGAACCTAATTCCTTCTCAGTGTCTTGAGCTTCAATGGCATCTTTTTGCTCCATTGTCTTGGAAGCCAATTTCTCAGAATCCATTTTGTACTTATCTGTCGTCGGAGGTTGAAATTCTGGATCTTGAGCCAGATTTTCAGAAGTTTTCACTTGTTCCATCACATTAGACATAAGGTCTTGACTCTCGTTTTCCATCACTCCCATTAGAACTTCCAAACTTGTCAGACTTTTATCTCTAGTTGACAACAAACTCTACTCTAACACGCATTTCTCGTTCTCCTGAGCAGGTTGCTAGGGAGCACCAATTCTGGAGACTTCTCACCCCCTCCGCATTTCAAATATCAAATCACCAAGTTCTAAGGTCAATCCAAAAGAGCAGATGGTTCGATAAACTACACGGTCCAACTCCACGACAAGCTCAATGTAAACAATGACCAAACCCAAGCATTGTAGTCAAATTCTTTACCGTTAGCTCGTCACCTGCATCTCACACAAAATAAAACAACAAACAGACCTTTTAAAAACAAAATTGAAATTTCTCCGTTAAGCTTTTCAGTTTCCAAGTTGTAAAATCCGAGTAAAAAGAAACTAGTTTGAGTTCCATACCTAGCTACTAAAAACAGGAAGGTGCGCACCAATGCTTGCAGAAACACCTACCTATAACCACATACACACAGAAAAATGGATTAGTTCACTTATCTGCGGTCTCCGATCAAGTCTAGAAGAAGACTACACGAAGCTAGGGATTTCTTTCCAGTTTCACTTAAACAATTCTATCAAAAGCTTAGACGAAAACAAGGGGAAACGAAAAAGAAGAGGAAAAGTAAAGTTAATGGCTGAGGAAATTTGGTTACCCGAAGATTTTTCTCGCCGCATAGAAAATGTGAAACCGCCTCCCAAATTAGAGTGTGTGTACTGTGTGCGCGCTTTAATCCTCCAAATAAGCAAAGCGAGGTTCCCTCGCTCACAGCACCAAGCCACAGAGAGATGAGAAGCTTTTAGGATTTCGGAGACCGCTAGTTATTGTATTGTGCGCTCTAGTCTAGTGCGTATCCAAATGGAGAAACCGATGTTTCCAGAGTCCAGGCAACGAAAAACCATGGGCTAGATAAGAATTGACTTGACCTCCATTTTAGTCAGTGGCCCAATAATAATGGGGCAATCTGGTTGATTCAATCGGCTCAACCTGTATAATGGACACTTCTATTGGGCCATATTGGGCTTAGTCCATCTACTCAACTTAATGGATATTTGACTAAAATTTTAAAGTTGTTATATATATTTTTTTGTCTAGACTAGGGCATCTACCATAGACTACAGTGTCTAGTCCACTCACTGAATTGTAGGTACTTCATTGGGTGGGAGAGCTGGCCAGGAAATTTAAGGCTGCTTCATACCCAAAGCCAATATTCGAACCTCGCTAAATTGTAGGTACCTCATTAGGTGGGAGTCGTGGGACAGCTAACGAGGAGATTTAAGGCTGCTCCATACCCAAAGTCAAGATTCGAACCTCTAACATTTGGTTAAGTATGGATGCGTCCCTCCCACTCAACCACATCCTCCTGATTTAAAATTATTATATACATTCATATGCTATAAGATATTTTTGAAACTTTGTAGGATATTGGAACTTATTCACAAGCATATTCATAAAATATTAAAATAAAACTAAATCACGTATAAAGCTTATATTGCGTAACTAATATATATGCTAAACCTAAGAGTTTGCTATAAATTTAAAAGAGTTGAGAGTCACTTAATTACTTATTATAAGAGTTGAGAGTCACTTAATTACTTATTATTTTAATTTTTTGGTCAAGAAAAAATTTAGATTAAGGGGATGGTGCATATCAGTCCAAGACATGGAAAATTTTCAGGCTCATCGAGCGTTTACAGAAAAATTTACATTATACTTTACTCTATAGGGACAAGGGGAGTTCGAACCTGTCACCTTGTTATACTCTACTTATTCACTTAATCAATCCCATGGGTTCACTTATTATTTTAAAACACTCAATAAACTCACAATATCTTATATTAAATTTTATAAACTAGATCTATTGATAAAAAAAAATACAAATTAATACTTTATAATATTTTATTAATATATTTTGCAAGAGCCTGCGATTGCTCACCGACATCCTCCTATATATACCGTCTTACAGTAGTAGATCTGATGGTGAACAGCTGCCAAAAAGGAAAACGACGTACTTAAAAGTCTGACTACTAACTTTAAGAATCCACTAATTAACCATCAATATATCTTTAATTTCCACCAAGCAACGCAAGACCACCCCCGCCTTTGTTGCTTGCTCAAATCTGCACATTTTTTTGGCTTAATTTGTTCCAACAGCATTTAATTAAAAGTAGTTTGTGCATGTTAGTGCTTTATCAACTTGATATATAGAAGACCTATTACATTAATGTCCTATCCTATTCATTGGACAATTGAGTGGACTCATCAACTTTAATTCTCCAATGGATTAATACTGATCATCTAACCAATTTCTTCTTAATTTCACCATGCATTAATAATCTTTTTTGATCAAATTTTACTGGTTTACATAATAATTACATGCATGCCCATATGGTTCAAATTTATAAATCAATTTCAGACAGAGATTAGATGCGGAAGACGGAATGTTCGTAGTATTTTTGTTTATTTTCCTGTCGGAATTAAACTATATATATATTTTTTAGATGATTGGCCGGATGCTATGCTTTTTAGGTTTAGTGAGACGGCGTATATATGCATTATCCACATAAATTTCAACATTAAAGAAATTAGTAATAGATCACCAATAATTTTATACCAAATTAAAACATTAATTATGATCTTAATCAATATCGCCTCTTACTTGCACCAAAAATATATATATATAAATAAAATTATATATATATAGTCTCTTACAAGTGTAGGTTAAACATATTGATAATTTGAGAGGAATAATAGATTGAATAATACGTTTATTCAATTATCAGAATTATCTTACCGAATAATGTTTACACCAGAAGTATAAATATGAAAGACTAAGTACAACTAAAGGCAAGAAGCCGTTTGAGTGTAGGAAAAAGGGCAGGAAACGTTGAGTGCAATCACATGGGATCTTCTGTAGGAGGATAAGTATGGCAATTATCCTTTGATTGAGAATTATCCGGTAATAGCCCCCCGCAAACTAGAGATAGGATGTTAATCAATCCCAGTTTGGACACATGAACGTTGAAGAGTTTGGTGGAAAGGGGCTTTGTGAATATGTCAGCTGGTTGATCGGTCGTGTGGAGCGGGAGTAAATGAATGATGCCCTTGTGAAGCTTCTTACGGACGAGGTGACAATCGATTTCAATGTGTTTCAATCTCTCATGATTGGTGGGATTAGCAGCTAATCGCATGGCGGACTTGCTGTCACAGTATATGAGAGCGGGTTCGGGATGAGGAATGTGCAGGTCGGTGAGCAGAAACTTGAGCCATTGGATCTCGCAAGTAGTGGCGGCAAGTGCACGGTATTCAGCTTCGGAGGAAGAACGAGAAACGGTAGTTTGCTTCTTGGACTTCCAACTAATAAGTGAGTTGCCGAGAAAGATATAGAAACCGGTAATTGATCTTCTGGAAGTGAGGCAGCCAGCCCAATCGGAGTCAGAAAAACATTTGAGCGTTGCCGAAGAGCTTGATGGGTAAAATAAGCCTTGTCCGGGAGCATTCTTTATGTAGCGAAGAACTCATAGCGCAGCTTGATGGTGGTGGACTTTCGGACATGCGAGGAATTGGCTGAGGTGATGTACGCTGAAGGAGATGTGTAAAGGTAGAGAAGTCGCCCAATGAAGGGTCGGTATTCGGAAATGTCTGTATGGTCGGTACCTTCAAAGGTGAGTTTGATATTAGCGTCCATTGGTGTCGGTGCAGGCTTGGCAGCGAGCAAACCACAATCAGAAAGAAGCTCGAGGGCATATTGTATTTGGGAGATATGTATGCCTTTCGGTGAACGTGCAATCTCGAGGCCAAGGAAAAATTTGAGGTTGCCAAGGTCCTTGATTTGAAAAGTAGTGTCCAAGTGGTGTTTGATCTTATTGATCTCGGCAAGGTTATTTCCTGTCAAAATTATGTAGTCCACGTATACGAGAAGAGCTGTGAAAGAAGTATCAGTGCGCTTAACAAATAAAGAGTAATCGGATAAGGATTGAATGTAATCATGCGAAATTAAAAAGGTGGAAAGTTTAGAGAACCATTGTCGACTTTCCTGTTTCAAGCCATATAGAGATTTATTCAACTTGCAAACCTGATTGGGGTTTTTCGAAGGAAAACCCGGCGGGAGGGACATAAAGACTTCCTCGTCTAAATCACCATGTAGAAAAGTGTTGTTGACAACGAGCTATTGTAGAAACCAACCATTGATGGATGCTAGTGCGAGGAGGAGGCGGACTGTAGTGATTTTCGCCACAGGGATAAAAATATCGAAGTAGTCGAGCCCTTCAGTTTGGGTGTATCCTTTTGCGACGAGACGAGCTTTGTAACGTTCAATTGAGCCATCAACCTTGTGCTTGATCTTAAAAACCCACTTGCAACTGATTGTACGTTTACCAGGGGGAAGATTGACAAGAGTCCATGTGTTGTTGAATTCCAATGCTTTAATTTCTTTTTGCATAGCGGAGCACCATTCGGGTGATTTGATGGCTTGTTTATAGGTTTTAGGTTCAATCTCAGTGGTTATGGAGAAGAGATATTTTTTGTGGGAAGAGGAGAGGTTTTCATATGAGAGAACTGAAGATAAAGGGTAACGTGCTTTGGTGGTATTTGATGTGAGGAGGTTGAGATGATAACTCTTGAGATAAGCTGGGGGACGTGTGGGGCGGGAGGATCGGCGAAGAGAAGGAGAGGGATGGGAGATAGAAGTGATGTCGAGTGTGTTGGTAAGATTTGTAATGTCGGTTGTAGTGTCAGGACTGTCTGAGGGGAGTTGAGGTGGTGGGGAGCTGGGGGAAGGGATGGGGTGCTGGGGCGCGAATGGAGTTGTGAGGCAAGGCTGGGGAGTTGAGGCGCTGGAGACGGGAATAGGGGCAAGGCTAGGCAAGTCCGTGCGCGAAAGTGTGGGGCGGGGGGGTGGCGCGCTGGGCTGGGCGCATGGAGCGAAGTTGGGCGAATTGCTAGGCGCAATTGGCTAGACATCTGGGCCGGGAGTTGGGATGCGGGAATTTGAGTCCGTTGGAGATGAGGATTGATGAAGTGGAAAAATCTTCTCAAAAAATTTGATATGTCGAGAAGTGATAATTTCATGAATGTCGAGATCCTGCACAAGATAACCTTTGGTGCCGGGCTTCTGGCCCAAAAAATACATTTGCGGGCCCGATGAGCAAACTTGGACCTATTTTGGGTTAGAGTGGACACAAAACATAAACAGCCAAATACACGAAGTTGGGATAAGTCGGGGGGATTTATGAAGAAGTTCGAAAGGGGTTTTATTGTGTAAAAGAGGGGAGGGAAGTCTATTTATAATATGCACAGTATGTATAATCGCATAAGACCAAAGGGGCTTGTGTAAATTAGATTGAAAAAATAATGCACGGGCAACATTTAGGATATGTTGATGTTTTCGTTCAACTATACCATTTTGTTCGGGTGTTTCAACACAAGAGGTTTGGTGTAATATGCCTTTTTGAGAATAAAAATCTTTCATTAAGAATTCCGGACCATTGTCGGAATGAATAATTTTGGTACGAGTATCGAATTGATTTTCGCAAAATTAATAAAATTCATAAGTTGTTGTCGAACCTCGGATTTTTGTTTTATAAGGGTGACCCGTGTATAGCGAGAAAAATCATCAACGAGTGTTATAAAATACTTGTGCCCATGTATGAAGGGGGTAGAGAACGGGCCCCAAATGTCGACATGTATTATAGAAAAATGCTAGAGGAAACAATAGTACTATTCGAAAATGGAAGCTTCTTCTGCTTAGCAAATTGGCAAATGTCACAACATTTGTCAAAACGAGATGTATCAATAACAGGAAATAAATGATGCATAAGGGATAAAACTGAATTAGACAAATGTCCCAATCTAAAATGCCACAAATCATTGTCTGACAAAGTACTAGAAGAATTAATATAATTCAAATGAGAAACATCGGAAAAAGAAGTAGCACGAAAAATGTATAAGCCGTCACGAACTTTAGCTGAACCAATCGGAGTCCGATTCTGGGTATCCTGGATCAAACAATGGTCAGAATGAAATAAAAAACAGCATGCGAAACTTCTGGTAAGCTGAGGAACCGAAATCAAGTTAAACTTGAATTGAGGAAGAAATAGAACATTATGTAATACAAGTTTATCATTAAGAGGGACGGTGCCGGCCTGAGAAGCTCAAAGACACTCTCCATTTGGTAGGGTAATGGACACGATGGCAATAGAATTGAGTTATGAAAAAGAAGCTTGTGAAGAGCAAATGTGATCGGTCGCCCCCGTGTCTATTATCCAATCCAAAGATGAATGAGAAAAGGAATTAGCAAAGGATATACTTGCTGGAGGAGAAGTGGACGTCGATGGAGAGGAGGCTGCCGAGACATGGTTCACGGAGTGAGAGGCCTGGGCGGCAAGGAGAGAGAAAAGGTGTTGGTATTGGTCCGAGGTGATAGGGGGAGGGGCTGAGGTCGACGGGGCTGAGGGGTTTTAGGCAGGAGGTGGCGTCGGGGGATTCGATGTATAGATGGCGGCGGCGAGAGGGTTTTTAAATGGAAAATTTGGCGGAAGTTCATACTTTTTGTAATAGGTGGCTTCAGTATGGTTCGGGCCACCACAATGGCGACATTTAATTGTGGTAGAGGTGTTAGGTTTCGACTTTGTTTGGTTATGAGGAGGTTGATGTTTGTGTGAGTTGTGGCTAGCCGAGAGTTGTTGTGCGAAGTGGTGGCAAAGGATTTATGTTCAACAGCCGGTTGTAGTTGCCTCTCTTGTTGTGTGACCAAATAAAACACCCTCGATAGTGGGGGGAGGGGATCGAGTAGCATAATTTGAGACCGATGGACGTTAAAGCGCTTGTGTAATCCGTTGAGAAACCGGATTACACAATCACTCTCTTTGTATTCACTAAAAGTATCTATAGCGCTACACTTACGAGAAGGGATCGGTCTCAAATTAAAGTATTCATCCCAAAGAATTTTCAAACGAGTAAAGTAGTCGGAAACGGAAGAATCACCTTGTTTCACCGAAAAAATCTCCTCTTATAGTTCGACTATGCGATAGGCGTTGCCGTGAGAGAACTGGTCTGTGAGTTCCTTCCAAATTGCCAATGCATGATCCAGCCAAAGAACCGATTGCTTGATGTTTGGGGTGAGACTATTAGAAATCCATTGGACCACAAGCGTGTTGCAACGATCGCATAGGGGATAAAGGGCCTCCGAAGATTCTGGTGGCTTGAGAGAACCATTGATGAAACCAAGCTTGTTTTTTGATTTGAGAGCCATCGTCATCGCTCGGCTCCATTGGTGATAGTTTGTGCCATCAAGTGGTGGCTGGACAAGAGCGACGACGGGACTTTCATTGGCATGGAGATAGTATGGGTGGGATGATGTAATTTTATATTCGGCCGCAACAACTTCCTCATCAGTAGGCATGATTAAATGGAGGAATGAAAGAAAGAGAGAGAGAGGATTGGTGAGAGCCGGTGATAGAGCAACGACAGTAAAGAGAATAGAGGAGAAAGAAAAAAAATAATGAGACCCTCAAAACGTGATAGAGCACGTTTTGAGAAGAGGGAGGCGGAAGTGTGGAGTTGAGAGAAACCCTAGAATATTAGTCTCTTGATACCATATTGATAATTTGAGAGGAATAATAGATTGAATAATACGTTTATTCAATTATCAGAATTATCTTACAGAATAATGTTTACACCAGAAGTATAAATATGAAAGACTAAGTATAACTAAAGGCAAGAAGCCGTTTGAGTGTAGGAAAAAGGGAAGGAAACGTTGAGTGCAATCACGTGGGATCTTCTCTAGGAGGATAAGTATGGCAGTTATCCTTTGATTGAGAATTATCGGGTAATAAAACATATATTAAATAATTGTAATAATAACAGAAAATCCAATTATTGTACTTGCCCACATTTCCGCACGAATGACAATTGTATTGTACCTTTAAATTATTCGGTTTTACGCGCACGGACAAGGGAAGGGACAATGTGATTGGCAATCGAATAGGCATAGGCATAGCTAGGATCTTAAACCAACTTGCATTGATCTAGCTAGCTAGCTAGCTATTTGGTTTAGTATATGTACAATCAATATCATATATATATCAATCTGAACGAATTAATTATACAATAATAATAACACATTACGTACATTTTGATGGGAATTTCGAATCTGAAGCTAGCTAGCATATTAATTATTAATGACAAATCTTAAAATGATCAACAGTCTCTAATTGACCACCATGCAATTCTTATCCACACATACAATATCCATGAAAGTGTACAGTACTAACTTGAAAAGAGCTGACATATGTGATATGACAGAACGTACATGTACATTGCATGTATCGTGCAAATGATGTTTACCACAAAAGTGTAAAATAGATAGATCTATATAAAGAATTAACACAAAATTGATTGAATATTCAATGAGTTGGCTACATATCTATCTATAGCTTGTAATTAATTTATGATTTACAGACACTTCTAATTAAAAATCATATTCTGTCGTGATTTTAGGTTACCAATCGAACCTTTTGAAGATCTGTAGTCCGAATCTTGCTCTTCAGACTATTAGTTTGAAGCAAGATCCGTGCACGTGTACTTTTAAATTATAAATTGACTTTTTTGTTACTATTATTAAATTTTTTTTGTACTAATGAGTGTGGTTCACATTAATTCGATGTTGACTAGAGTTTATTGTTCAAAATTCAGATCCCTTAATCTAATGCTAGCACTAAAATTACAAATTCTATGATTGTTGAAAGAAATCAAAACAATATCTAGATCATGATCACCTCAAACTTGAAATTAGGCCAAACATTATATAATTAATTCAACTTGGTCAGGTTAGAATGAGGTCGACTCTCACCAAATTGTAGTTTAATTAAAAACCAGATTTTGGAGGTGGAGGTTGATGGGATATTTTAAGTCCTTCAACTAACTGCATGCCTAATGACATTATATTTCACGTGTCAAGGTCGGATTGCACGACGATATATATTAATTGTTAGTATAATTACTGTTATTTTTGGTATTAGATAGTACTAATTAGGGATAATGATTTTTCTCATCTGAACTATAGCGATTTTTGTACTTTACCTTCTAAACTTTTTTTTCTCACCGTTTGCCTCTTGAACTACATAAATTTTTGCAATTTGCCATCTTTGACGGAAATATACCACCGAAAAATTGCATTGTGTCATATAAGAAATATAGATTCACGTTGTATTGCTCTCCTCAACATATCAAAAATAAACCCTCAATCAATTTTAGAAAACTTGAAATTTTTATTATCCAATTGAATATTTAAAAATGACTTCCTTCCTGAAATGCCTAGATGAAAGCTAAAAAAGACGCGTTCTAGTAGCCTAAGTCCAATACCACACAGGGTATTAGTGAAGTTTCTATTGAATTGAGTCAGATCCTTGTTTGGTTTAAAAATGAATATCAGATGTCCATGAAATGAAAAAGAAATTGTTAGAGGAACAAGAAAAGCGGATTCCCCTATTGATTTACCTCCTATAACCTCAAATTCGCCGTTATTTCAATAGGGTGATAAAAACTCCAAGTTTTCAGAAATTGATTGAGGATTTATTTTTAAGACATTAAGGGGAATAATACAACATCGACCTATATTTCTTATATGACACGATGCAATTTTCCGGTGGAATATTTCCATCGGAGATGACAAATTGTAAAAAAATATTTAGTTTAGGAAGCAAACTATAAAAAAAAAAATTTAGATGGTAAAGTGCAAAAATCAACATAGTTCGGATGAGAAACAATCTTTTTCCCTACTAATTATGATGTATTAATGTTTAATGATAATGTAAGCACTCTTGTACTATCGTAAGCTAAATAATGATCATAATATATTGAAGAATGCATATGGGTTTGCTATATATGCTAGCTAGTGTCACTTTTCGTGGGTGTAGACGACGACTTATTATATATATATTTTTATGAATTGAATAAAATATAGCTAGCTAGCTAGGTTAGTGGTGGTTGTTGGAATTACCATATCAAGAGCAACGCAGTCAAAAGCTAGCCATAAAGAGGCAAGTCAGTCACACTTGACTGGGAAAATTGCATGCAGCTGTATATTTCCTAAAACGAATATGAAGCATCATATCCCTAAAATGACAATATGCACCGCGCGCGCGCGCGTTCAACTTGGGCGCACGCAATGCAAGAGTCGTCTAGCTAAAAGATCTAGTAGTACTTGAAAGAGAGAAAGAGAGAGAGAGAGATCTAGACAGTGATGATCGAGAAAAATTGGTTACAAACAGTAAAACACAAATATCAGAGAAGATTCGTGGCACACCAGATCATAAAAGGGGCAAAAGAGAGACAAGAAGAGAGTGGGAGTGAAGCTTCATGCCAACAAATTAAAGTAAAAAAGAAAAAGTAATATAATATAGTTCTTTTCTATGTAAATATGTCCCTATTACCACTCAATTACTATATGACGTAGCTCTATATTTTGGACCGCAGGAGAATATATAAAAGACTTTTGTTACCGTTTGCAGGTTCTGACCGGAAACAAAAGCTACTAGAAATTACAAAACAATGTGCTCCCGCTTTCTGCTTTCTCTCTTTCCTGCAGCTTAATTGCCTTCTCTTTTTAAAATTTGTTTGCTTCTATGTAAGCTAGCTAGATCTCATATTTACTTTATGCATGTCCTTCGGATTTTATTAATCTTTTTTATATATTTCTATTGCTTTATTTGGTTTTATGTCGATCTTAATTAGGGTTAATTTATTGATTTCTGAAATAATTAAGATTTATATTTTTCATGTACATAATTAATTAGTTCCCAAGCTTAATTAATTAATGACTAGCTTGCTATCTAGCTAATTACATGTAAATATATATGTATTGAACGGACATGCACAAAACTCTTTTTTTTGAATTTAATTTGTAGGCTGATACAATAATTGTAAAATTCAAAATCATGAAAAGAAATAAAGCCTCGACAGCTAGCTTAAAAAAGATCTACTTACATGAAGATAAAGTCATAAAACACTTTTTCTTTTTTTTTTTTTTTGTGGGAGAAAAATTGAAATCAAATTTGTACATATATACCTCGCATTTATAGAAACCCGCAATTATATTCAAATCTAAGCAAATATACGTGCAATCAAATCATGTTTCACTGAAAAGACGTATATATACGTACGTACGTACAATCATACACACATATATAGAGAATCTCGTGTACAAAATAACAAGACAAATAATAAAATTAAAGGATGTTTCCCAGACCCCGGTTGGCTCGATTGAATTGTCACTGCATGCCCCTAAAATCTTTCACGTGCCATCTTGTGGCCTATATAGACTTTTGACTAGCTAGGAAACAAAAGATAATTAGAATTATATATAAGAGAAGTGATTAAATTAATTATTAAAACCAAGAAACAAAAATTAAACCATGTTGATGGTCGGCAATTCAGGTTGTCCACGTGTCGCGATATCATTGGTCCATTTAGATACGTGGACTCCCGTTGACTAGTCAACGGTCGAATGGAAATCCGACCGCGACTAAGACTAGATGGTCTTCCCCTACGAAATTATCAGAGATCGAGATCGGCTTCGACCACGATCATATCTCACCTTGGATGATGGAGGATCGAGGGTATCTTCTAAGGGTCGAGCCCGATCCGACCTCTAACCCTAAGTACGGCTGCTATACGATAGTGCATTAAATGCGGCATCCTCACACCCGTGCCTCTGACTGAACATCCCTGACACCAAATCCCTTATATCAGGGGATGTCGTAGATATTCTGCGACTCTGCAGTTGGGCATTAAATGCCCGCCGGTCGATATATTAAATGCACACCTCCACTATGTGTCCTTAGTGCGTGTTCCCCTACACTATAAATACCCCAGCATTCATTACGGTGGGTAAGCTTTCATTAATAGCTCCGAACGCTTCTCTTCTTAATCGAATATCCTATTCCGAGTACTGACTTAATTCAGTGGAGGGGCTACGCCGGAGACAATCCCCTCCGGCCAAGTAACCCAGTGTTCGGTGTTTTCAGGTCAAAGTCGGATTCCACGCTATAAATTCAACTGACAAGCAGACCTTAAGGTCGACCTTCGACCCCAACCAAAAACCCACCACATCACATGTAATATTAATTAAAACGTGAGCTAGACAAGGCAGTTCTGATGAAGTTTCCATCAACCTTCATTCCGTAGCTCCATGTTTGTCCCATTATATTCTTCTCTCCCAGTACAGTACGACCCTATCCTAGTTTACCAAACCAAATAATTAATTTGTGGACCAATTATTTATTTATTTATTAAATTTTGATGTAACAAATCATAAGAAAGTTGAAGAAAAAGTGAAGTTTCTTTTTGAAATTAGATAAACCACTTGCCCCCCCGGCCCACATCTCCCTAACTTAAATTATTTATTTATTTTGTTTTGTTGTTCAATTTTCTTTTTTGTTTCGTGTACCTGTCACTCTCGCTCTGTCGTAGAGAGCAAATTAAAGACGTACGATATATACTCATGTGTATAAATCATCAAAGGTGGAATTATGAGGAGAAAAGAAACCTAATTGTCGGTTGGAATTGGATTCCTAGTCTACTGTTTTGAAAGAAGGAAATGACCTTGATGTGCCCTAAGGCTGCAAATGAAATGAATGACTATGTCTTGCTATATATGGTAATTTCTTAGTCATACTCGATATTATTGTTCAATATTTCGAATTTTTTTTATGTGCATTATCGTCGATCATTAATAAAGTATATATTACGTTGACAAACCGATCGAAAGCAACTTCTTACTATATGAGTTGAGTTTTGATTATAGCTCTTTCCAGTTCGAGTTCGAGCTCGAATCAAATAAATTGAATTCATGGACATTTGTGAGTAAAAAAATTATGAATTGATCAGTCTGGTTAGGATCCGAAGTTATAAATAAATCCATGGCAACAATTATGAGACCTTCAACAATTTATTTATTTCTTTTTTTAAAAAAAAAAAGAAAAAAACTTTTAATGCAATAACCATATTATATATACTAATAGTACGTACCATAGCTAACAATAAGAGCTGATATAGGGCTCACGAAAAGTGGTAACGTGCGAAAACACGGTTTATAAATGTTGAGACATAGATAATGCGAGTATGTGAATTAAGAATAATTAAAGAATATGAGGAGATCGACACCAATTAAGGTAGCTAGCATTGCATTGGTAAGATTTATTAATTCATGTTGTAACATTAATTTGGAATCGCTAAATTACATTGAAATGACTCAACATTTGGAACCAATTAAGCGTGATATGATCCCAAGTTGCAGTTTGGTTAATTAGTTAACTATCAGCTATCCTAATTTGATCCAGCAATTAAAAAGAACACAAACCCTTATCATGTCCCCATTCTTGCTTTAGGCTACCTAGGCTATCTTATCTTTTTCTTACTTTCTCCCTTTTCTTTTAATATGTCCGGTTTAATTTTAGTTTTTAATAAAGACTGAATATTTTAAGTGAAATCACACTAATTTTAGGTTTTAATTGGAACTGAGTAGAAGAGAAAATACATGCATATCAAATTAATGGGGTCAATGTAATAATAATACTCATGATAAATTAATTCGGATGTATTAGTTACGTCAAGTATCGATCATCTGGAATTTTGGTAAGTATTTGTTGATCAATTGCTATATAATATATATATAGTCAACCTAGCTCGTCAAATTTGATATGCAACAATTTTCCACAAGAACCTAACCTGAGAAAATTAACTAAGGTCATGTATATGACTGTGGAAAAAATGAGATTCTCCAAGCTAGCTAGCTGCATGTTGACATTTGACTAGTAAAAGTAAACACAAACCGGTAGCAGGAAATATAGGTCATGACTCATGGCTAAAAGATAAATTGTTTGGTGAAATATTTGAGAGTACTTTAATGTGAACCAGAAAGAATTTGCGTGAATGAAGGGACACGTTATAAGTGTTTTTTCTTATATATATATATATATTTTTGGTCTTATTTTAGTTACTTATAAGCGCGTTGAAGATATTTTTATAATTTCATACAGGGGTAGTTTAATTACTATATATGAAATTTGGGGAAAATCTTTAATATGACTTTAGTATGTTTTGATGTTAGCCTCTTGTGTTAAATTCTGACCATTGCAATCTTTCCACGAAAGTGAGTCACGAATTAAATTCTGCTGGTACAGATAAGATACTGAGCGATGTGATTAGCGTGTGTGTGTGTTTGTGCGCAATTTGATTATGATGTCTTGTGCACATTTTGTACGTACGGTATATATACTTCAACAATATTTGTTATATGAAGTACAAGTTATAATTTATTAATGTCATTGCACGTGAATTTGTTGGTGTACGTCTAGTAACAATTCAGTCCGGAAATTAATGTATTTCAGGAAAATACGAGTAATTATGAAATACAATTAAAGTGGTCATGATTAATTTGAATTTTCTTTTAGAAAAGAAGTGATTGATATGCATATATATATATATATATATCTACACGTTTTTTTACTTATTTTCTCCAGGTAGAAATTAAGGACAATATATATATATATATATATATATATATATATATATATATATATATATATATATATATATATATAATTAACATGTGTCTCTATTGTTCAGTCCCTGCCTAATAATGCTTTTGGAACTAAAGACATCGGAATGATGAACTGCTATACCGACAAAATATGTATCAGTTCTGCTAATTATAATATAAAAGAACATTGGAATTTTAATGTTACGTTGATGCAGCTGGTTTTACATTCTTGTTTTATTTATTTATTAAATTCTAAAAGAATGCGCGCGATAATGATTAATTACAATATGTTTTGGTTACACTCAATCATTTTTTTGTATATATATATCAATAATCAATATTAAATGGTAAAAGATTATAAATAAGAAATTGACGTACATAAATAATAAACATTCAAATGTCTCGATCGGTCTAATTATACATATAATTGTTATGTAATATGTATTTGGTCTAATTCAATTCAAAAAACAAGCTGATTTATGAGGTGATGGTGGCCAAAAATGAAGTTACAAACTGGAATTAAGCATCTGCAAATTCAGTGTAACCATTTCCAATCGATCAGTTGAAACGATTATATATGAAGTTAAGTTTACATTTGATGGGTATTTGACTAAATGAGATGAAATTAAAATGCTGTTATATTTATATTATTAATTTGGTAGTTATGATCTGTCATGAGGTTTATGCAATATGTTTAGATTTAACAATCATGTGCATTTAAAGAGGCAACCGCATAAACAGGTATATTTCTTGGTTAAAGCAAAAGATCAAAAAAGAAAAATATTATGTTAACGTACAATTACATGTTGTAATTTTATTTTAAGCCGATTAGTCGGTTGCATTATTTGGGCGGTTATTAACTTAATTAATCATGTCTATAATTCAGTTGTTAATATATATAATTAAATCGACAATCTAGTTGTACTGTACAGTTGAGACTTGAGAGAATAAGATCAGATCAATTCTTTGATCAATTTCTTGCACAAGACTAGACTAGTCGGCTTCATTCATAATTCAATCTCTAGCTTAATGGCTGCTAATTAGTCAGTCAATCTCTTAATTAATAATATAGATCGATTCTGGCTAGCTAGCTACTAGCTTAAATTATAAATGGTCTAGTTTGCAGGAAACTACGTACAAGTAATGTTGTTCTATAATCTATATTACCAAAATTTAATTTCAATGATTTTAAATTTTAATTCAGATCGAGCTATATATCTAGCAACTTGCTTTGAATTGACCGGGGAATTGAAATTTTCTCCTAATGAACAACATATATAATTTCTCTATTATAGTTCTTTAGTTATGCAGTACTGACCATCTCGATTGTATATATGTCAGAAATAATCTCTTGGCCTGGTACCAACAATGGTTTAATAATTTTAAACTGTGACAAGCACACACAAACCGTAATGAAATGGGTACGTACATTTAATCTTATATAATGACATATTAGTAATTCTGTTTTTCTTAATAAAGAAAATGTTTTTAATGATTAAGGAAATGATAGATAGAATTGAAGGCAATATATATGTATATGCAATGCATTAACTAAATTGAGAGGTAGCTAGCTAGGTAGGAAAGAAGAATTAAAAGCATGCAGGAGTGAGACAGGGCTCCATTCCGTCCGCATAAGTATGTATTTCATTATGAAATCCAGCACAAAAATCTCCTCATCAGATCATTTCAATCAAACCTCAACACTAATTCCAGGAACTGTGCTGGAAATGAGAACCCACGTGACTGCAGACTCCCATATTTTTCTTTTCTTTTAATTTGCATGGATCTCAAACTACTTTCCATATATACTCACTAAATTCAATTTTAAGTAATTTTTCACCTATGTGAATTGCTATAATATTTAATTTTAATTTGTTATTAACCCTAGCTAACTATAGGAGCTGCGGTTCCTCAGTAATTAATTATAATTAATTAATTTTGTGATTATATATGTATAATTCACCAATATATATCCGTGTTTCCTTCAACTTGGTCGTAGTACTAGTTGACATGTCTTTAATTAATTTGTTTCAAATTCAAAGTTAATTAATATTATTAAAATTCACTAACTAATATAAATTATTAAATTAAACTTTTTTTTTAATTATTTGAACATAGTAATCATATAAATTGTTATATTTTGTAAAAACTTAATATATATTCCACTTTAATTTGAGCATTATTAATGCATTGGATAAGGACAAAAAGGTGATGGAGAAGAGCATTTCTCTGATGCTCTTCAATTTCCCATTTCGACAAGTTACGTACATCTTTTTCTTTTGATCTTAGAGTATACATGTCTGTACTATAACCAGTTACGAATATATAAAAGATTAACTGGCGGATGCAATAATATATATAATTATTATCATAATTTGTATGGAACATGGCTGTGCCTTGGAGCTATAATTTTTGACCTTCATCCATACAACAATGGATAGAAATTATCCCCACTATGCTATTTTAGGCAAAGCAACGGTCTATTATTATCCATATACCCACTACGTATACCGGCCCAAACTAATAATAAAAATAATTCAACTGAAAAATAATTCATCACTAAAGTTCTAATTAATTACTTGCTAATAAGTCACATCAAAATGAATTGAAGTTGGAATATATATTTCATTTTTAAAAGTAAAAGATTTAGAGAACAATTATATGTTTTTCATGAGTTGCGTCTACGTCTCTCACTTATTTCTATTTCAAATAATGTCCGTTCCTTCATATATCCAAAGTGACACAATTACACTCAAAAACAAAAATATAACAATTAAGGGCGGACGACACTAATTGTTTAATTAATGCACACTTTTGGACATACATTCATAATGCACCAAATAAAATAAAAACTCAACAACAAACTAACCCACCAAAAAAATTAACTATAATAATTAATTACACATACATACATACAAAAGACTTAATTTATAATAATATAATATTTATTTATACAGCATTGGAAAAACATGCATATGCTGCACTACGTAATTGTGTTTCTCTCAGTATGTGTCACATACCCTGTCTGCAACAGCGGAAAATTGCCTAGTCCGCCGGCCGGCCGTCGCTGTCGTGGACCAACATTTTTACCGGAAAAGGGCCGCTTGGTTGGCTGACGCACGCCACGGTCCAAATGCTCCAGGCCCAGCCTGTGACTGCTGACATGGCTAAGTGGGTCCACCACAACCCCCATTTCACAGCCAAGAGTACGTGTCTGGGCCCCCACTTTGTCCCCTCTTCGGGCTGCAAGTATATATTTACGAGATTGCCCCTCCTCCGTCTCCTTTTACCAGCAGCATTTTTAGCCTCCGTCCCGCGTCTGACTTTCTTCTTACAACACCACGTTTTTTGTCTATGGGCCTCACATTACATGGCAGGTGACGTGTCACCCCTGTTCCCCCCGCACTATATATATCAGCTCCCCTTCATCCCAACTCCTCACAACCTTCCTTCCCAAAGACCAAAAACAAGTTCTATAATACGAATTCTCTCTTGTCTTCTCTCACTTTCTCTCTCTAGAAATTATAAAACAATATCTCTTTCCAAAAATCAATGGCGGTTGATTCCATTCTGTCATCTCCATTGGGCCCTCCAGCATGCGAGAAAGACGCAAAAGCACTGCAGTTCATCGAGGAGATGACCAGAAATGCCGATTCGGTACAGGAAAATGTCTTGGCCCAAATCCTGTCTCAAAATGCCCAAACCGAATACCTTAAGCAATTCAACCTTGACGGAGCCACAGATCGTGAGACTTTCAAATCTAAAATTCCGATGGCCACCTACGAAGATCTCCAGCCGTTGATTGAGAGAATTGCCAATGGTGACCGTTCACCCATTTTATCTGCTCTCCCAGTCTCTGAATTTCTCACCAGGTAATTAATGACTACAGTTTGAAACCATTAATTACTTTTACTAACTAATAAATACTTTTGCACTTTTATTAATTAACTATGAGTTAATACTGATATTTTTGTTTGTTAATTTATTGAACAGCTCTGGAACTTCTGCTGGTGAAAGAAAACTGATGCCAACTATCAGAGAAGAATTGGATCGTCGCCAGCTTCTCTACAGTCTTCTCATGCCTGTTATGAACTTGTGAGTTTTCAAAAACTCAACAACAAATGTATAAATCTTCGTATGAACAACTTTTACTTTTTGTTTTCCCCATTAACTGACAACTGCATGTTGTTTTTATTGAACAGATACGTCCAAGGACTGAACAAAGGCAAAGGGCTTTACTTCTACTTCATAAAGTCCGAGACCAAAACTCCGGGCGGACTTGTCGCTCGACCCGTCCTCACAAGCTACTACAAGAGCGAACACTTTAAGACCCGACCCTACGACCCGTACAACGTCATAACCAGCCCCAACGAGGCCATCCTCTGCCCGGACTCCTTCCAAAGCATGTACTCTCAGATGCTCTGCGGCCTCTACGAACGTGAACAAGTCCTCCGCGTCGGAGCGGTGTTCGCCTCCGGCCTCCTCCGCGCCATCCGCTTCCTCCAGCTGAACTGGCAAGAGCTGTCAGACGATATCCGAACCGGGTCACTCAACCCGAAAGTGACCGACCCATCTATCTGCTATTGCATGACCAGGATTCTCCGACCCGACCCGCAATTGGCTGATTTCATCGTCAGAGAATGCTCGACGGAAAACTGGGAGAGGATTATCACCAGAATTTGGCCAAACACTAAATACCTTGATGTGATTGTTACTGGAGCCATGGCGCAATATATTCCAACCCTTGATTATTACAGTGGAGGATTGCCTAAGGCGTGCACCATGTACGCTTCATCTGAGTGTTACTTTGGCCTCAATCTAAACCCCATGTGCAAGCCCTCCGAAGTTTCCTACACCATCATGCCAAACATGGGCTATTTCGAGTTCTTGCCATACGAGCCCAACTCATCAGGTTCAACTCGTGACTCACACACAAAACTCGTTGACCTAGCTGATGTTGAAGTCGGAAGGGAATATGAGCTAGTCATCACAACTTATGCTGGGTTGTCCCGCTACCGAGTTGGTGACATCCTCCGAGTTACCGGGTTCCATAACTCGGCTCCTCAGTTCCAGTTCGTGAGGCGAAAGAATGTGCTGCTCAGTATTGACGCGGACAAGACTGATGAAGCTGAGCTGCAAGCTGCGGTGGATAACGCCTCCAAGCTCCTGCGCGAGTTCAACACGAGTGTTGTCGAGTACACGAGCTATGCTGACACCAACACCATTCCAGGGCACTACGTGATATATTGGGAGCTGCTGGGGAAGGACTCGTGCAACTGGCCGAGTAAGCAGGTGCTGGACCAGTGTTGCCTAGCCATGGAAGAGTCGCTCAACACGGTGTACCGTCAATGCCGAGTCGCGGACAACTCAATCGGGCCACTGGAGATCCGAGTCGTGCGAAACGGCACTTTCGAGGAGCTTATGGACTATGCTATCTCGAGGGGAGCATCGATTAATCAGTACAAGGTGCCCAGGTGTGTGAGTTTTACTCCGATTATGGAACTTCTTGACTCGCGAGTCGTGTCGACTCACTTTAGTCCGTCATTGCCGCGATGGGCCCCAGAACGACGTCGCTGAAGTGGATAAAAAAAACTCAAGAAACTGACCGACCATGAGGAAGTCAATGGCTATGAAAGATTCCTTACCTTAATCATAGTAGTTTAATTATTTTTTTCTCTTTTCTTTTTTTACTTCTTCATTTGGAGAAGGCATGGGTTTTCGATTTCTTTTTTGGTTTGTAATTTTTGTGATTAGGTACGTGTGTAAAGTAGCTAGAAAGGGACGTCTGAAAGTTAGCTTGGCCGGCCTTTGTGTGGTTCAGTTAACCTGTGAAAAGGATGTAATGCTTTCAGGCTTGTTCAATGAATTAGAACTACTTTTTTACTTCTTTGATTCTTTCCTTCAACTAATTATTAACTCATATCATGAAATTGTTGACAACTAGTTTTAATCTTATGATCTCATAGTTTTTGTCGACATAAAAATGATGACGAATTTATAATGTTTCTCTGACTCCCGCAAAATGGCGATTTCTGATCTCTTAATTGTCAGTATTAGGCAACAACATAATATTAACAATTACTGCTTTTCATATATAAAACTATACATAGCATTAATTATTTGGCTTGTTTACTTTGTTTAATGAAATGAAAGTTTGAATGATTATTTGAAAAGATAATACAAATTTTAGGATATATATTTAGATATATGTCGGGTTAAGTAAATTGAATATATATCTAAGTTCTAAGATAATATCTCCTGAAAATAATACTTAATAAAAAAATTAATAATCGATCTCACATTGACTTGACCATTATGTCCTAATTTTGATATATGTGGATATATTATTTAATATTTTACAATATTATTATACCGGATGGATGGGTAGATCATGGGCCTCAATAATTATCGCAGCAGAACATTTGATTGATTATTTTACATATATATAATAGCCCAGGCAATTGACTGATATATCTTACAAAATAATTAAACATATATTGCCCTAGCTAGCTCTTAGGCTCTTAATTACTGATTATTATATATATATTTACCTTAATTTTTCTCTTGTTACTGGAAGAATTTTTCTACTTTTTAATGATGAAACCATTAAATTAGTTACATATATATGTTTATTAAAATGTTTGTATCCATGCGTAAAATTAAATGTTGTTCTATATATTACAAATTTACAATGTTTGTATATCACTCACACACACACAGATTTTTGTGCAATGTCATGTATAATTCTTAGCTTTCATTCTGTGTACACGTGTATATAAAATGTCCTGTCCCAACATATCATGTAAGATAGGACTTAGCAGGAGCTACGTACGTGGGCACAACACAAATAAAGAAGATCAGAGAGAGAGTGCGAGTCCACGCGTGTGTGCATACCATGCATTCAACATAGCATGTGAAATCATCATCTATCTGTATTTGATGTACCTATATATACAATATTTTATTTTATAAATATTATTCAATAGATTGTAAAGTCACTAAAATCATCGATCTTAATTAGAGAAGACAGTAGAAATCATATGATGATATTTTGTAGCTAGGTAGGCGATGGCGGCTTCAAGGTATATATTAATTTAGATACAAATTAATTACAACATGAGATTCCATTCTAGCGATTAATACATATATCAGTCGCGCGCATGCATTTTATACAGAAATTTAGTAGAGCTATATATAAATTACAGATAGGGAAATTTTTGAGGAAGTATCGCCATCAATATATAATACGCGCGTACAGCACCACGACATTTTCATCCCAATATAATCTCTATGCATGTCGTACGTGTTTTTAAATCTTGGAATGCTAGCTGGTTAGGACTTAGGAGGAGGGAAAATTTCAAGATAGCAGCGGTAGTTCAGGGTCACCACATCAGCTGTACGTATTTTCAAACAACCGGTCAATCTCCAGCTCAGTAAAATTGTGCTAGCTGCACATGCAATTTTTAGGTATGAATGAATTTTCAATTTGGGGAAAATTTGAGTACTCAAATTGCATGCCACTTTTCAAGAGTTAGTGGGTATAATTACAATTTATTAAATTAATATACTGAAATGTCAATGTGTGTACTAAAGTGTTAATTTTAATTTGCAATTTATCCAAATATACCATGATTAATTAATTTTACCCATTTAGGTTCGAACTTTCACTAAATCAGATATCTTCCGGCAGGCAGAAAATTTAAACCACATAATTAAGCTAAAAGTGATTTGTTGGTGTAAAAGTTAAAAAGTTAAGCTAATGCATGATAAATGGCACGGTTGGTGGATGACTTCATGATCAATGCATACTCATTTTGCAGTATCTATTTGAATTAATTTCATCAAATTTAATTAATGTGCCGCTAATCCTCTTGCCGACTAATTGTGAAGGATATATATGCAATAAGAAATAGTTTACTTTACTAGATTAGACCATATTGTGTATATAACCCCGTATAATCTAGTGTTTACTTTAATTGGTGGTGGGCTTGTGCTAAAGGCATGGCCCAAGATTACACTATGCTATCACTATGTTATATAGCAACTCCCAAATTGAGTTTTTACGTAACCCATTCACAGCACGGTTTTTTGCAATTACCATTCTACCCAATTTTTCAATGTTATCACATAAATGCCACCGATTTTACTACGAATTTGCCACTGCTAGAGCCAAAATATTTTACGCGAAAATTAAAACTCTCGAAGTGAAGCAACCGAAATTTTATTGCGTTCCCGCTCCAGATTTCCCTCTCCAGATTTGACGCCACACCCACACGATTCCAGATTTAGCACCACACGATTACTGGGATGAGTTTAAGAGGCAAGTATTTACAATCATTCTTCATTATCCCTCCATCAGTGGTGAAGAGAAAACGAAATTATGAGGTAGGGTTTACCCATTTTCCTTACTGTCGTCTTCTTGCTTATTTGACATGTAATAATTTCTTTTTTTGTTTCAATTCTAGATTTGTCTGGGTGTAAACCATTTGCTTCCCGTATTATATTCTCCTTTGGAAATTGTTCAAGAATTTTGAAGGTATGACTACACAAATTCAATTGCAAATGTTTTTAAAATATGAATTTATATGGGTTTTCAATTTTAATACTCAATTAGATGAATCCAGTGATGATAAGTTTATGAATTTGAAACTTGAAAGTAATATATGTTGTATGCAGAATATTATTTGGCTGGAAAAATGTTTATTCAAATATTCTGCATCCTTATCGTACATGAGAATTTGGTTTTTCATTTCTTTCAGATTTGTTAAAAGTATGTACATATGTGTTAATGTGGTTGACAATTTTGGTTCTTTGTTTCAAATACGTTTTCTGTGTTTTAAAGCTTATCTTTTTTGGTTAATGATTTGTAAGGAAGTCAGTAGGTTGGAATGGATCATTTGACAACTTTACTTGTTCTAGAGTTATTAAGAATAATGTTGCTTGGGATGTTGTTGGATACCATTCTGTTGGTGACATTTTTAAAAAGGAAAAGACCAAGGGCGGAATATGAGAACCAACGTAGGTATAGCATTAAGGCTAGAATACCTAAACAAATGGAGCATTTGGATGACATAATAAATGCATCAGAAAAAGTTGCTATTTTCAATTTGAGAATGGGTCGAGATGCATTTGGGAGATTGTGTATTATACTAAAGCAACTCGGGGGGTTGAGTGACACGAGAGGAGTAATTGTCCCCGAACAGATTTGCTTGTTCTTAAGTGTGATTTCTCATCATAAAAAGAACAGAATTGCTGAAGAAGGGCGGACACTGCTGAAGAAGTTATTGAAGTGATTTCTACTATGTGGGCAAAAGCCACTGATTCAATCTCTGAAGTTGCTAAATCACTTGCTTCTGAATTAGAGTCTACTCAAAATCGCAAGAAACTATATGAAGCCATTGGTAATCTTCCTATAACTTTGACTCGTGCTGACCGTTAGAGAGTTACTTGTGCATTAGCAAAGCAAAAGGATCAATTAGATGTGTTTTTTGAATTACCTGATGATGCGAAGTGTGATATGGTTTACTGGCAATTGGATGCTACTATGAATTGAAGCAAGAACATTGGAGGAAATCCCAGTTATTGATTTACATTATGCTGTCTTTTATTAAACTTTATTGTTGATTGCCAAGCTTGTTTTTGTAATTATTTCATCACTTGGCTTAGGACATGTTGCGTTTGAACGTCTCTTTTGTCCACATGTGCTTGTGGATTATGAAATATTTTAATTTTGACATTTTTGTTTTTATAAATTATGAAATATTTTATTACTAGCTTATTAGCATAATATTTAAGTTCAGCATTGCTTTGAATTTGTATGTCGGATTATAATTGAGGAATCATCTGACAATAGTTCATGCATTTAAAAATCATTTCCTGTTCAGATTACATATAAAAATCATATGCAGAAATGGACATTTGGGGTGCTTTTGATTATATTTAAGTTGAGGGTATTTTGGACTTTTTCAGTTTAGTCTATAGGTTTGAACAAATTAAAGTAAACAAGTTAGCCATATTAGATATAATTGCGAGTCCATAGTCTAATAAAGTAAACATTAATTTTTGTAAAATAACAAAAAAAACACTATCTAATTGGATAGCCATCAATTGAAGTGTATATCTGTTTTCCATTTTAGCTAGCCCCCGGCCCTGCCCGGCCCCTTATTATTTAGGATTAATTTGACAGTCGATCGATCTCAGTCCCGGCCTCTTATTAATTCTATATAGTCAATTTCACATAATAGATTAGTATATAGTTAATGATTATTAATAAACAACAAAAATAATAACAATTTATGACATGTTAAAGGATGGTCATACGAAACCCCCAAAAAAAAAGAAGAAAGAAAGAAAGAAATAGGATATAAATTAAAAGAGCCTCGCGCGTAGTTGAAAATTAATGTCTGTAATATTAATTATTTATCTATCTATTAAAGTATAAAACTTTCAGATGCATTAGATGTTGAGTCTTGACTGATATTGTATTACACGTAGCATGTGACTGCAATTAATAGCAATTTTCAGGAAACAACAAACTTCAGATCACTACAAAACTGAAAATTAAACGACCCTTGATTTCAGTGGGTACGTATTTCAACTAAATTATATAAATAAAAACTAATAAACATAAGTTCACTTCGATCTCTTCATATTATATATATGATTTATTTAATTTGTGTGCTGATATATTTATTGCATTAGCGTTTGATCGATCAGCTAGCTAGGACGTACTTAGGAACATAAATATCATGTATATATGTTCCTAAACTTTATTAATTTTGAGGAAAATAAATTAAATTCTATAAATAAATATATGGATCGATCGAACACTAGTGTCCCCCACTTTTGGCAGCCAACCGGACATAAGGCAGCAAACTTTATTATTGCCGGCCATCTTTGCTATTTATCTCCGAACGTACACTTTGTTTTTATCATTGCTAGCTAGCTCAAAAAGCATATAAACAAACTATATATCATCTTTTCTTAGCTAGCTAGCTTGTTCAATTCATTTGCTAGCTTTCGACTTCGTAGTATATATGTTCATGAATCTCATGAATTATATATGATTTTATGATCAGATAATTAATATATAATAGGATAATATATATCTCTCTCCAACCTGCAGCTAGCTAGATACATATATAGCTTGGAGACTTACAAGTTACGTCTAAGTATCCATGAGATTAATTTGATCATAATGCACTCATTCCGACTAAATGTCATTGTGTCAATGCAATTTACATCCTAATCGACACTAGCCAAAACTTAGCTATTTATTTTACATGAATAATAAAAAAATTTGGATGTTAAAATACTAAGTTATAGTTATATACCAGTCCTTAGGTATAGATATAATGAGAAATAACTTTTTTGCAGGGTCTTGATTTAAACTTTAAAGTATATATGACGACATCATTATCTTCTTCTTTAATTTTATATTGAAAAGCTAGCTCATTATAGAACCAATTTTGTCGATGGGTTACAGTCTTATGGATAAGATTACTGTAGGGAATACATTCTTTGTCAATCCACATTATATTATACATGTTGTCTTATCATCTTTAATTTTTTGTTCTAAGTGATCGAACACTAATTATAATCACAATAATTTGTATAATTGCTTTCGAGCATAGTGCAACATGCATTGTCATATCAAGTCATGGTTAACCTTATCTAGGATTAATTAAACCTGACAACCATATAATGAATGAAATTAAGGATATCAAATATATATCCCACCATCCACAAGAAACAGCTAGGGAAGAAAAAAAAATTTAATAATTAACGATTTAACAATGGTAAATGGATAAGTAATAAGTAATAATTATGATATTATTATGACTGTCTAGGTTAGAGCAACATGAGTTTATTTTGGTTTCATTATAATACTACGTACTGTTACTACTGTATATATGTTTACTAGATAGTTAGAGCAACATGAGTTTTTTTATAAATTGTCATTAACAAAAACAAGTGACATAAGAATTGCGCATAATTATACCTGTCGAAAAAGAGTTTCAACTCAGTGACAACAAGATTGCACTGATGATATGAGTAGTACTGTTCATGCATTATTGTCATACAAATGTCCATTTCAGGAAATTAAGAGATAATTATATTATAATAATGGATATATATCATTAACTATGTATTTAAATAAAGAAAATATATCTTAACCTAATAATTAACGTGGAATTATTTCGTCATGTGACATACTTGAAAATTCCACACTCAGTTCTGCTAACAGTATTATGTTTTGGCTAAAGAACAAAAGAATATATATATCAAACTTGAAAATTTATGAATAAACTCCATTACCAATCAAGTCGAGGAAACTCATTTGATTAAATCATTTCGTTATTTGGTATTTGGTCCTATGATAATACTTGTCACACTTTCTGTTAATTTGGTCGATCGTTTCGTGACCATTGAAAATTTGATATACAGAACATGGCTGATCAAACTTCGTTGAACTAAAATAAATTATATATGTATATATATATATATATATTTATTTTTTTTCATTTCATCGAGTTGCCAAAACAGCCCATTGGGCCCTACCCAACCAGTCCATATAAGGAAACAAAGATCACTAACAAAAAAAAAAAAAGAAAAAGGAAGGCCCACCAGAGCCCAAGCCCGTCACGTGTGCGGCCGACAGCGAGAGAAGCAAGGCTCAAACTCGCCGCACCGCATGTGTGGGCTAAGAGTCGCACATGGCCTGCCCACTTTTAAGGTCCCGCACCACCTATTCGACGTTTTGACTCAACTACATGTTGTCTTGTCTGAGAGATTTATATCAGCTGTGGCTGAAACAGTTATAGCGAGGGCCCATCTGAGAGAGAGAAGACAGAGAAGAAACAAGGCGGTGATTGGTTGTTGATGGCAACCTTCGCCTCCTTCCTCCGCTGTTCTTCGTCTCCTCCACCTATTCCTTCCTTAGGACCTTCCCTGCGCCTCCGTCTTTTGCCTTCTGTTTCTTGTTCTGTTTTCAATCGGACAAGAAATTTTGGTAAATTGCGAAGTTTCCGGACCCGGGTTTTTGCGTCTTCAGATTCGTCTTCTGTTGGGGAATTTAGTGCTGGCGACGAGAAATCGCGGTCAAAGGTCAGGTTTCTTCCTTTATTTTGAATTTGCGGCAATAATTTTGATTGGATGGATGTTTTGAATGAATTTGTTCTGAGCTTGAATTCTGAGTTATTTGGGAATTTTGAAGGTATGCACAGTAGCATAGCTTGTGAGTGATGCCGGGAAAAAAGGGGGAATTCTTTGCCTGTAAAGTTTAACCATAGTATCAGTAATCGCCTTTCTTGTGGGGGAAAAATTTGGCAAATGGATGTAAAATTTAGAGATAATTCTTGCCTTTCTGCAAATAATTTTGGGAGGGGGAGGTCGGCGACGCATGCAACAGTTATTATTATTTGTGCTGTACATTTGGTTCTCTTGCTAATAAGATAGTTCGAAAAATATATCCTAAGCAGTATAGGCTTGTATTAGGAACATATAAGAGAATTTTACATCTGATATGAAAATCTTGAGACCTGACACAAGAACGTTCTATCTTTCAGAAATCTGCCCTCTTTAATTTAATCCGAGATATAGAGCCTTTGGATGTGAGTCTTATCCAGAAAGATGCTCCGCCAACCACAATAGATGCCATGAAGAGGACCATATCTGGCATGTTGGGTTTGCTGCCATCCGACCAATTTCAAGTGATGATTGAAGCTTTATGGGAACCACTATCCAAGCTCTTGATTTCATCACTGATGACAGGGTATCCCTTGCCTACTTTCTATGGATATTTTGTTAATTAATTGTGTTATCCATAAATTAACCCGAAAAGAGCAATGAGAATAACAACGGAAAGATTTCTTAAAGGGTGCGGAGTAGTAATTAGTAGTACAAGTTTAGATTAAATGAGGTTAAGTAAACCTCTGTGTCTTTCAAGGGTGGCAATCAATTTTATTTTTAAGAGTATGGTGGATGAGAACACTGACATACCACTTTCTCAGGGTAGCTTATGCATGTACTGATCCTGAATCAGGGAAATTTTTCACTAAATTATATACAATTTCATGCAGGTACACACTGCGAAATGCTGAATATAGGCTTAGTCTTGAGAGGAATCTTGAGATATATGTAGGAAATAGCGGAGCACAAAAAAGTGACGATTCTAATCTTGAAGCTGAAGGGACACATCTGAAATACAATGGAATGGGTGGAAACGACAGACAAGAAAGCTTGCCAGCTTCTGATGGAACTGGAGAAACAACATTTGACGTTCCGGATTTTGGTGAAATGACCCCGCAAGCTCAAAAATACATTTTGAAATTGCATTCTCGTTTATCTTCAGTTAAGAAGGTACAATTTTAATATTTGTAATGTGCGAGTTGTAACCTCTCATGCTTAACTTCGCCTTCCATTATCTTTCCAAGATTTTGGATGCCTGGAAGTTCTGATAATTAGTCTTGAGAACAAATATTGTTCTCGAGAAAATAATGAAGCCTCGAGCTGTCTAATTAGCTTCTTTGTCCATTTCCTTTTGTCATGCATGTGATATAATTCATTTACACATACTACTTGGATTTGGATTTATGTTTCTTAACAGCCCTTTTAATTTATGCGCCTTTGGATTTTTGGGGTAATACATGGAATTTGAGAAATAGAGGCAGAATACCCTGCCATGGAGAACTTGCTCATAGACAAATAGATGTGTGTGTCTATATATCTTTTATTGATGGATAGGTTTCTAACATAATTATAGCATGTTATATGTGAATATCCTCTACATAACAGTTTCTTCTGGTGCTTTGCATTTATGTGATGCTTTTTCCAAAGAAGCCCTGTTCCTTTTGTCTTTTTTGTTTTTGATATTTGATTGTGAACCATATCTGATTGGGCCCAAATTTAAAAGTCGGTGTTCTTATGTATATTAATAATTTGGCCCTTCTCAGGAGCTTCATGAAGTTAAGAGGAAAAGTGCAGCCCTGCAGATGCAACAGTTTGTTGGGGAAGAAAAGAACGATTTGTTGGACTATTTAAGATCTTTGCAACCAGAAAAGGTAAGACACAGAGACAGTAACTGCTTCTGCTATTGCTTTAAACTAGTGTAACAAGGAATTAAATTGACCTTCTGAATTAATAATTTGACCCGACTCAATATATTTTCAGCCAATGGAATTTGGCATCTTAACTTTTTAACTGTTCTGTTTCTTAACTGAAGCTTGTTCTACTGAATGCAGACCATCTTTTTTGCCAAACCTTGCTGATTCCTCCCCCTCCCATCCACCCACCACCCACCACCCACCCTGGCCACCTTTTGAATTTTCTAAAGATAATTCTTTGCATAAGAACATTTGAAAATGTTTTTGCACTTTGAGGAAAGTATAACTTAGTTGTGAAAAATACCCTTTCATTGGACAGCGACACTTTCTTCAACTCGTTTATTGTGGTTTCATTTTCCTTTATATACATGTTGTCCATTCTAAAAGGATTTGTGTATTTTTTATGAACAGGTAGCTGAACTATCAGAACCAACATCACCCGAATTGAGACATACGATCCATTCAGTAGTACATGGTCTCTTGGCTACGCTATCTCCCAAGATGCACTCGAAAGGCCCTGAGCTTGGAGAGAACAGCACTGTAGGAACTGTAGATGTTGAAACTACAGGAGGAGATTGTATTGATCTTGTTGAGAACACTTCTCTTCAGTTCCAGCCTCTTATTTCTTTGCCACGTGATTATCTTGCTCGATTACTCTTTTGGTGAGTCCATATTGGCTCTATCCTTATTCCTTCCTAATCTTTTCTCACTGTTTGAGAATTTGCTCTCTTTATATGATCGTTGTATTACCTTTTCAATTTTATTTTGTGTTAGGTGCATGCTGTTGGGACACTACCTTAGAGGGCTGGAATATCGGTTGGAGCTTACGGATCTTCTGTCATTGCCATGTGATGCTTCAAGTGGAGAACAAGTTGTCTAACTGCGATCTCTTATTTTCTTTTCATGGTTTCATATGAATTGTTCACAGCTACTGTACAACTTTTCTTGTTTTAATGTACATATGTACAAAGTTAGTTTCTGTATAAAAAATTTCAGAACCTGAAGTGAAAGTGTAACACACTTCCTACTTAGGTGCCACTTGCTCCGCAAGGACTGTAGCCTGTATGTCACTTTTTTTTTTAAAAATATATTATATCGCTTATTAATTTGTCAATTTTGCAGGGAAATGTGGACAATTTTGGAAGTTAAATTTTCAATGTAGTGGTGGACATTAAATGTGTATACGTGAGTATAAAAGAAGATGCAATATAAATGTGTATTGGGGATAAAGAAAGCTGCAATTCAATACGTGTAATACTGTAATTTAAGATTCCAATATGAGTCTAGTTTCGATTTTGTTTCGATCAGTATCATTTTTTAGATGAATTATATAATCAATTGCATGTCAAAGTTGATGATCTTGATGTGTGTTCGGTTCGGTTGCTTTTAGAACCATATTTCAATTTACCTGGTAAAGATAATCTCTCTATTATATAGTTAATTTTGGCTCACAATGAAGATGAACGGAAAGCCTCTTTTTCCTTATAAAAGATGAAGGCGCAGATGAAGACGAAGTAAAAGATATTTGAGTTCTTTATGAGAATGTTGAGGAAAAATTACGATCCATGCTTCATTCCATGCGCCATCTTTCCCTTACCGCTTCACACTCGGGAGCTCCACTCCAGTTTCCTCAACTCAGCAGCATTTCTGCAAAACTCTGTTACTCCATCTCCTCAGACGATTCGATTTCACCTCATAAGAGCAATCTTTCACGCCTCTTACAAGGCCACATCCCTCGCCATCATCTACTCCAAGTCCATGCTCGCATTTTCCGCCTTGATGCGCACCAGGACAATCTCATTGCCACTCGTCTCATTGGCCACTACCCCTCAACGTTGGCACTCAAAGTCTTCCGTTTTCTACAGCAGCCCAATATCTTCCCGTTCAATGCAATCATCAGGGTGTTTGCTGAGGAGGGTCTCTTCTCGAACGCTTTTCTTTTGTTTAAGGAACTAAAATATCGGCTACTCTTGCCTAATGACTTGACCTTTTCGTTTCTTCTAAAAGCATTTTCTAGAAATGGTGTAGCGGTGAACTGTGTTAACCAAGTGCATTGTCATGTTGTGAAATCGGGTTTTATGTACGACTCTTTTGTTTGCAATGGTTTGCTTATGGTGTATGCTAAGGCGGTGAAGGACTTAAATTCAGCTCGTCAAGTGTTTGATGAAATGCCTGACTGGAACTTGGTTTGTTGTTGGACTTCATTGATTTCTGGGTATGCTAAACTCGGGTTAGCTGAAGATGCCTTGAAGCTATTTATGATAATGCTTAGTGAGAATCTGGTGCCTGAAAGTGATACTATGGTTAGTGTTCTATCTGCATGTTCAAAACTTAGTAGTCGACTCATTGAGAAATGGACGCATCTACTGGCCGAGCGTGTGAATGACTTCCACCTTAATAAAGCTTGTGATTATGTGAATATTATACTTGTCTATTTATATGGAAAACACAGAAACATCAAAAGGAGTAGGGAAGCATTCGATAAAATTTCTAACAATGGCAAAAGGAGTGTTCTTTCTTGGAACACTATGATAGGTGCTTATGTTCAAAATGGTTGTGCGTTGGAGGCTTTGACTGTTTTCAAATCAATGATAGAGAATCACGATTGTCTTCCCAACCACGTCACTATGGTAAATGTCCTCTCAGTTTGTGCTCAAGTTGGGGATTTAGACCTCGGCATGTGGGTTCATGAATACATGAGAACTAGAGGTCACAAAGGCGTGCTATCATCAAACATAAATCTTGCCACTGCATTGATAGATATGTATTGCAAATGCGGGAGATTGGATGAAGCAAGAAAGATTTTCTCCCAACTGAGGGACAAAGATGTAATTTCATTCAATGCCATGATAATAGGTCTTGCAGTAAATGGTGAGGGAGAAGAGGCTTTAGTACTTTTCTCCAAAATGCAAGATCTTCATTTGCCTCCCAATTCTGGTACCCTACTCGGTGCATTATGTGCATGTAGCCACTCAGGTCTGCTAAATAAAGGGCGTGGAATTTTTAACAAAATGGTCCAAAATAATTCAGTTCTCCTTAGATTAGAACACTATGCATGTTATGTTGATCTCCTAGCTCGGTCTGGTTTTATTGAAGAAGCTCTTGGTGTTGTCAAGTCAATGACTTTTGAACCTAATAACTTTGTATGGGGTGCTCTGCTTTCTGGCTGTGTGCTCCACAATAGGTTAGAATTGGCTCAAAGTATCTCAAGAATGCTTGTTAGAGTTGATCCCAAGAATTCTGCTGGCTATGTTATGTTGTCTAATTTATTTGCTACAGAATGTCAATGGCAATATGTATCAAATATGAGAGGGTTTATGAGGGAAAAAGGGGTTGCCAAGAAACCAGGTTGCAGTTGGATCAATATTGATGGAGTGGTGCATGAATTTGTTGCTGGATCTGTTTCATACGCTCAAATTGGAAGTATTCATCAAATGATGGAATCGTTGTTGAAAGAAATGCGATTGTCTACTGCATAGACCACTATTCTTCCATTCTTGTACTTCTTTCACTCTCTTTCTTAAGAATACCAATTTGCCAAATTATAGTATTTCGTTACCGATGATTATCCATTGCAATAAGAAATTCATCTTCTACAAAATTAAAAAAAATATATATATACAAATATAAATTAATTATTTCATCTAATGATGTTAGGAGAAGTGTACTGTAGCATTAATTGATTGTCTATGGGTTTTTTATACCCCAATTTGAAATTTTGAAACACTGTCTCGCAATCTAACGAGTCTATGAGTCTATGACACTTGTCATTAATTTATGAAATAACATTCATTTTTCTTAGTATAAATTGTAGTAATACATGAAGATACTCAACTTTTCTGCATTGTCTATAAAAATGGCTCAAGAGATAGATAATAAACTGAAAAAGCTTAGTAGGTCTTAAATTATAAGGCAGATGTCGAAATAATTAGTAGATGTAAGAAAGTTACAAAACTTACAAATAAATATGTTAAGTTATATGAACTCAAACTTATAATTTAACTTTTTCCGCTTTCTCTTTACTTATTGTAGCATTTAAGAGTTAAGACTGCAGTCTACAAATTAAATATTTTTTCGTAAATTATTTTTGTAAAATTATAGGATTTTAATATATATATAGTCTAATTAAGATGCATGAATTATCTAAAAGATGAGGCTATTTAGAAGAAAGTAATCAATGTTATCACAGAAACATTCAAATTTTTGAAGAAAATTAATAAAGTGAAAGAAGCAATATATATAATGTAATTTATATAAAGATCGATTGTCATCTGGTAATTTAAAAAGTTCAATATATATGCGTTTTTACATTTTTTCATCTGAAATTAATTACTTTTTTTTCTTAACAAATCAACTATACATTTTTTACATTTTGCCATCTCAAACATTAATATATAAAGTCTTTATTGTACGTTCTCATTAAGTTCACATATGTAATTTCAAATACTTTGAATTTAAATATGGGCTTTTCTAAAATTAGGTACCCTGAGAATTAGTTTAACATTAGGTAGTGTAGTAGTGTAGTATATGAATTATCTACAACTTATTGTGTAGGTTACAATTTAAATATTAATTAAAAATATAAATTATATTAATTTATTTTGAATTTGGATTACCAACCCACTTCCCACGTAATAATTCTGTTATTTTTTTTAGAAATCCACGTAATACTAGATAACAATTCAATTATATTAATAGTTTATTTGATCAAATTAATTAAACAAGTGCTCGGCATGCATTTATTATTTGTCATTTGGTTTTTTCATACCTTTCATGAATTATTAATATGTTTGGTTGACAATTTATTAATAAAAAAATTGATTTAATTGACAAATAATAATAATAATAATAATAATAATAATAATAATAATAAAAAAAGTGAAATCTTATATAATTGATTCTCATAATATTAGTTGAAATAAATAATTTCAAATAAATAGAAATTTGATCAGGTGTACTTTTTTATATGAATTTAATTGGTTCAAAATCAAACTTTACCCTTTCAAAAAAAATCAAACTTTACCCCAACACCTACTCATAATCACTTCATGTCAAGGGTTGAATTATGTGCGTGAGTTAAAAAAAAAATATATACATATTTTAGTAGTTTTTATATTTTGATGACATAAATAAATGAATATATATGCGTATATTGATGTGTAATTATTATTATCATTACAAAATAAAATAGAAAATTTCGTCTAGTAATTTCGCATATCAAGTTATGTTGGATCTCGAAATTAAAAAAATTTACTTGAAAAATTGACAATATTGCCAATAAGACACTTCACCACAACTAACATATTTTTATAATTGTGTAGGTCAAGATTCACACATCCTTAAAATAAAAAATTTCAACTAACAGATTCTTATAATTGTCAATCATTATATGTCTACACTAGTCACGTGGTAAAATTTAGAACAAATTTGACAAGAAATTGAGAAACACATAGATATTATTTCAAAAACTAATAAGAGGGCTAAGGATATTTTTCATGATTTTAAAATTAAAGAAAAATGCAATATTATAAATAAAAAAATACATTCGTTGGAATTCTCAAATTTTACCGACAATTTGCTTGAAAAATCACCAATGTCGCATTCATCACATTAATTGAATTCTCCTTATTATTTATATCAAGATTAACACTTTGGTTGGAGAAAAAAAAACAGCTTCTAGAAATTGTCAAATTTTTACCATCTCCACATATCTATAATAATTTCATGATAAAAGTGGATGATTTTGAAAAATTATTAGTATAATAGTTTTTTTTTTTTTAATTAAGAACCGGAGAATCGGACCGTGGGTTTAGAAGAGGTCCCTACCTCATATATAAAAATTAAATTGAAAAGTTCGTGAAATACATCAACAAGACGTTGATATTATAAGAAGATATGAAATACTAATGATTAAATAATTTAAGTATTTAAATAAATAAGTTACTAATAAGAATAAATTTGATTTATTTAAGTAGCCAATATAGATATATAGGGACAATTACATTTACACTCCCTCGACTTAAGAATAAATACAACAATACGTCCTCGTTTATTGAAAATTACTGAAATGTCCTCTAACCCTAATGGAAACCTAAAAACTTAACAAAAATCACGAACCATTTTACCTATGCCAACCGCATATCCTATGCTTCGCTAGAGGAAACTTGACTCCAATTGCCGCATGCATTGCTGCATCCTGATCAGTTAACACAGATATTGACATTTTCCCGCCCATGGCCTCACGAAATTTTTTCAACAACCAGCGATATGATTCTACGGTCTCGTTGTACAATATAGCAACTCCAAAGATACATGTATTAAAATGATTGTTTACACCGGTCATAATCACCAGAGGAAAACGATAGGTGTTTATCATGTAGGTACTATCAAATAGAAGATCACCAAACAAATCGAATTCTGTCCTAATCGATACTCTGTCTGCCCAAAACAGCCTCGCCAGTGCATCATCATCATCAACGGTATATTCAAAAAACATGTCTTTGTCATTCAATTTCATGTCATTGAGCATTGCCAAAGCTGTGTTAACATCTCCATCTCTAATCTTTTGAACTTGTTGCTTGGTAAGATAGTTATATGCATCTTTCCTTCTAAATGCAACCTTGCCAAAGCTACCTTCAATGTATTCCAAATAATCAATCGCCTTTGATGGGTTGATTTCAGGACGTGTCATCTCGCTCAATAAATTCTTGTCAGAGGGTTTCAAGTGCCTAACATATTTTTTACAGTTGTAAAGATTAGCATTACTAAAAAAATTATTCAGCACGAAAATAAAATTGATAGTTCTGAAATAGTAGATATAGGAAATAAATTTAATTAGTAAAAAATATTACCTGTTACATCGTAGGCGATGAGCAGTTTCAGAAGTCTCAAGACAATGATTGTGAGATGGCACAAAATTTGTAACTTTATAGATACCATCATACCAATCAAGAGCTACACGAAATCGAGCTCCACAACCACATCTTCTGTCTTTTCTTGACAATCACTTGTGTTCGTGCTCATACTTGGGAGGTTTTTTGAATCCAGCTCGTGAACAAACCCACTTGAGATTTTTAATAGAACCCCCCACTGTCTTTTTATGACACCTTCTAATGTCAAATCCATTTTCCCTACCATAGTTCCAATAAAACCAATCAGCTGCACTGAATCCAGGCCTGACTGCAAGGAATTCAATCCTAGTGAATCACACTCACTTTCCTTTAGAGTGATATCATTATCACTATCAACTTGAAAATCAGACCTATAAGTAGTTTCACCCTCGAATTTTTCATCGTCTTTAGATTGAAAATTCTCCATCTAACAATAATGACAAAAAAAGATAATTGTGTGATCATATAACAAAACATTATGCCAATCCAACTGCATGCTATTTTATTTCTTACTGAAATAGGCAAGTCCACGTTTTCTATGTAATGAAGTTGAGTTCTACAATGTTTAAAACCTCAATTATGGATCTTTAAGTGCAATAACTACAGTTTGTCAGCCTATTTTGGTGGGAAAAAAAAGGTAGCAAAAAATATAAGTTCAAATGATGATTCATCAACTTGAAATAACTAGATTCACATCAACTAGAAATACAAGATTCAATCATTGTTTCGTAGCTACAAAAGCTCATTTTACATTAAAAATAAGGTAAGGAACATACTACACATGATAATAATGTAAAACACACTACATAAAGTTAAAAACCAGACTTAATTAAAAATTGAAATTAACAGAAAATAAAGGATCAATTACATAGAATCCCATGAAGTTTGCTAAAAAAATTCAAAATATTATAAAACCTTCAAAACTGACAAATGCTCCCTACCCATAAGATCACCGCTTTCTATCATTCATAAACATTAGAATCAACACAGATATAAATCCAGAAAAAGTTAGCACAAATCAGAATTTCGATGCAGCAAAACGTTTTAAAAGATGAATTCGTTTCCTTATAAAACGAAGTCCAATTGCTATGAAAATTTATGGAGATACTCCTAACATAGTGAGGAATATCCCTATAAAACAATTTTGAGAAATTCAATCATTTGACCCCTTTGCCGAGGCCTCTGTCACAGACCAAAAACAGGGAACAATTGGGTCTTTTCGTAATTTTTTTAGGGACCAAACCAATTCGAAATTACACCAAATTTTACAGAGATTACCCTTAACATGTGATTAAACTCTAGTCAAAACAGTTTTCAAAAATTCCATCATCTCAGTCCGAAGTCTCTATTTCAAATAAGCAATGCGTATTCATAAAAATCGAAATTTAGCACATTCATATATGCAAACCCATAAACCACTTAATTATACCTTAATCAACTAAACTCCATCATCAAGCATCAAATTATCCTAACTTATCAAACCAATATTAAAGTTTTAACACTATAAATAAATAAAAATTCCAAAAAACCAGAACGGGAAGAGAATAAGAAAACGGGAAGAGAGATAACCACAACCTATATGATTTCAAAAATTGGGAATTAACTTCGATTCCAATCACCAAAAATGTAGGCAACCAACACATAAGAACACAAAATCCAAAAAAAAAAAAAGAATTTCGAGAAAGATAAAATTACCTGTAATTTTACCGCACAAAAATAGGATTTTGAATGAGAAACTGCAAATTCTCCGCACCAGAATTTGTCTCAATGAAAAAAAAAATTGATTGGGAAACTCTAAATTCTCCCACCATATTTTTTAGTAGTGAAGAAAAACAAGGATTTCAATTCTCCGCACTAGCCTTTTCATCTACAGCGTTTTCTTGTTTCTTTTTTCGAGTCCATCACTTCATAAAAGCTTTCAATAAACACCCATGTAGAGTTTATAGTAATTTGATTGAATTTGATGATTTAAGAGGCGATTGAGTGGATATTTGCTTAATTAGAAGGCAATTGAGTGGGAATTTAATAGATAAAGAGGACAGAGAAGAGATGAATGGGAAGAGGGATGAACTGCTTTCCGTTTTTTTAGAGAAATAATAAAAAAATAGTTGAATATTCTAACTCCGATAATTGTAAAATCGATTAAAAAATATAAAAAAATTACGTATCAATTAGTGAGATATATACCTAACATTAAACTTTTACGTGATGACCTAACTTTAGAAGCCCCAATAAATATTTAGTAATTGAATAACTAATAATAATTAAGAGGATATAATAGTAATTTGGAAGAAATATTCTAGAATATCTATTATAACAGTATAGATACACATAGCATACCATAGTTTGAAACAAATCCGAAACGAATTGCATGCGCGAGCGAGATAAATCCGAACGAATCCGATCCTACTAGAGATCGAGAATATCTTTCTATAGAATCCAGTTTGTTTACGTGATTGCAACCCACAGGATTGTTTTTAAACCCTAATTTAAATCAAACCTTACCTTAAATATGTACCCCAATTAAAACCCTAAGATTTCTCATAATCTGTTGGCCGTTACATATCATTATGGAGCGTCGGCTGAATCCCACAACTTCTGATCAAGAACGTTCCATGGCTGAAACCTTCTACCGCCAACAAGCGGCAGACGCCGCCTTCTTCGCCGCTGCCGACAACCATGATCAGCCGCTCATACCCTACCAATCATCACTTGAATTGAATTTCAATGGGCTCAGCCTCACATCTCCATCTCCATCTCCATCTCCACTCCCGTCGACGGCCTTCACGGCGGCTCCGCCAGTTAATGGCGCCGGCAGAGGTTCTATCTTCAGAGGCAATTCATCAATGGATATGTCACATCTGAATTTTGGGTTCTCATATGCCGCAGCAGGTCCACAGTTACAGTTTTCTAATGAGGATCTACAAAGAATGAGGATTGAATCTGCTGCGAGAGAGCAGATGGGATTGGGGTTATTCATGCAACGTGAAAACTTGGAATTCACAAACTATGGTTTGGGCAATACATATAATTATCGCCGTACAAATCGAAACGGGTTTCGTTCTCCTTATGATGAGATGGCATATGGAAGTCTATTGAATAATTGGATCAATATAAACAATGCCAATTTGCATCATAGAGCATCATCGATTAATGGAATAGTTGAATCAAACAGTTCATCATCATCTTTGAATAGCTCCGATTGGCCTGGTTATACTTCTCCATCTAGAAGTCGCATGAATTTTTCTTGTTTGGAAGATTTGAGGGGCAAGTTTTTCTTGGTTGCCACAGATAAAAATGGATGTCGTTTCATGGAGAACAAATTTATAGAGAAAAAACCAGAAGAAATTCATATGATATTTTTGGAGATTAAGGATCATATTAGTGAGTTGATGATCCATCCGTTCGGCAATATTTTTATTCAGAAGTTTTTTGAGTTCTGTTGTGAAGAACAGATGACACAATTGCTTTTGGTGCTGATTAACGACCAACGCGGCCTTAAGGATATTTGTGTTAACATTCATGGGTATATGATCGATGTTCTTGATTATTTGATTATTAATTGTTTGTGTTTGGAATAAACATATACAACATGCATATTCACACAATTATTAATTTCTAGCTATATTTGTTTGTTTTTGTATGCAGAACTAGATCCATGCAAAAAATGATAGAGCATCTGACAACATCAGATCAAAGTTCTATGCTTGTATCTGTTCTTAAACATATAACTTTTCCACTCACGAGAAGCTCCAACGGCAATCATGTCATCCAACATTGTTTGAAATTCTTTACTACTGAAGATAACAAGGTATATATATATGTGATCTTACAATTATTAATTGTGATTTAGATTGATAGGTGTATATATATATATATATATATATATATATATATATATATATATATATCACTCATATGAAACCTCCTACTTTTTCTGGAAAATTGCTTATTCCCTAAATATTATTTTGGCTTATTCCCGAAAGTAGTTAATGCTTATTTTGTGCCATGATTATGAATATGAGCCGCTTGTTAATTGTTCATCAGAACTTTGTATAGTTGATATTTATCTTTAAATAATATGATCTCATATCCTGCAAAAATCTCCTTCAGAAAATGAATTGCTGATATATCTATCTAGGTTGATAGAACCGCTGATAAATCACTTTTTCTATCGGTTTGCTTTCTATTCAAAATGCTACAATCATGTTTCTCATGTTCCAGAAAAATAAAATATATAGTTTCTGCTATTCCAATTTCAATCATTTCTCTTACATAAATTTATAGTCAAATTATTTTTCTTAGAGTTTGTAGTATTTACAAATCGGTTCATATGATTTGATAAAATAAATTACCAATATTTGAGATAATTAGATGTTATTGGGCCTAAATTAAAATGAGAAATTACTTGGTTGTGTGCATCAATATTACTTTTATTGATTAATAATTGTACTACGTTATTTTAATTACCAGCACATTCTGAATGTTGCGGCTGATAACTGTCTTGACATTGCGACCGATAAAAATGGTTGTTGCGTACTTCAACGGTGCATCGACCATGCTCATGGTGAACCAGGCGAGCGTCTCATTGCTGAGATAACATCAAATGCTCCCATTTTGGCTGAACATCCTTACGGGTGGGTATCTAGTTTCCTCTCTATATATATATCAATTGTTAATTAAATTATTGAAGTGAATTTCCTAGCTAATTGGCCTGTTTTATCTTTTTCAGGAATTATGTTGTCCAGTATCTAGTCTGCCTGAGAATACCACGCATATCAGCTAAAATAATTACACAATTATCTGGACACTATGTTTCTCTGTCGATGAACAAATACGGAAGCCATGTTGTTGAAAAATGCCTTAACTCACAAGTTGAGGAGGTCATCCAGATTATTGATGAGATTGTTCAGAGTAGCAATTTCTTGAGGGTTCTTCAGGATCCATACGGAAATTATGTTGCCCAATTTGCCCTCAAACACTCTAAGGTATAAATTTGTGTATAATATATGCATGGATAATATGCATGCATGCATAAGGAGATCATATTAGATATATGCATTCGTAATTACATTGATTGTTAAATACTAATTTTGCTGCAGGGACCTATTCGTCACGCTATGGAGAACTTGATTCTTGTGAACTACGCATGCTTGCATAGCCATCCTCATGGAAAACAGGTTCTTGCATGTATTAAAGGAAGAAGATAAGATCTATATATATATATAGTACTGCATGTGTTTCTGCTGCTTTTCATGTTGTCTTAATTAGTAGCTCTTAAATCTTAAATATTGTTGTGGCCGTTGTCTGTGTGCCGTTCATGTTGTTCTAGTATTCGTTAGTTGTGGATTGTGTGTGTCTCTGGATTTTGTTCCTTAATTGTTACAAACTATTGCAGTGGAATGATTTTATGGTTGTAATTTTGTTTCTATTCTCTTTTTTGCGTTTGATATTTTGCCTAATATATAATTTGGTATATGTTAACAATTTGGTTCCCTTAATTTTTTGGGGGCAATGGAAACATGAGTTTCTTAATCCTCTTCCAAATACCATCTACTTTTCAAAATTAATTATTTTTTAAGAGAATTACTCTTTTTCAGTAATTGTACAAGAGGTATTACTGAACTCTTTCTATTTAGTTTGTCAAATGCTATTAATTCTGGTTATGTAATTCTTGATATTAATATATTTTATAATGACATGCATACCAAACCTTAAAAGTCTTCACTTTTTTTCCTACATTAACTGCATGGTTACGAAATTGGAATCATGGCAATACTAATTAATTAGGAGAGAAAAATAAAATTTATTAAAATTATTTTAATTTACTATTATTCTCTTTATGTGATTCAAGAATCTATACTGTCATTTTCCTCCTTAGCTGTGCAAGGTTTTGAAGCTGGTGATACAGTGATACTAATTAATTTGTAATGGACTTTCTCCATAACATACGGTCAATTAATTGGGAGTTCCACCTGTGTAAATGATACAGTGAACGAAATAAAAATAAATGATCCAAGTACTTTGAGATTATAATACACAAAATGCAATCTGAGTAAATTTTTATTCTTATACTTTGCTTAACTTCTTAAATTAAAAGAATGAACCGAAACTTATCTGGAAATTGAGCTTCAAGTTTGCATAAATTGTGTCGCACAATTCGCCATATGGATTTCAATTTTCAATTTAATGAGCACAAGATCAGCTATTAAAGGTTAAGCATTAAAGATTGATCTTTTAGTTATGCTATATGCTCAATCATTATGGAATACTGAATTTGGATTAAAAAAAATTAACTTTTCAAGGTTGTTTGAAAACTTTTGCTTTTGTAAAAGTTATGAGTAAAAATCCAAGGCAAAAAACTTAATATTAAAAATAAGATCTATTTGGAGAAAAAGAACCCAAAATGCTTCTCAATCAAAATAAAATAGAGAATATGTATCATATATCCAACTTAATAGTATATACAGGCGGAATAAATCCAAATGTCTACAAATCATATTTCAACAAAAAATAAATAAAAATGCGTTGAAATGAATCTTCAATAATTTCTTGCATAACTCAAAATGTGTTCACCATCTCCAAAAGCAAATAAAATAAGATTCAACGGCATAGATAGTTGTCCAATATTGCTAGCACATTCACACTAGATTTTCTTTAAATCCTAATTGCATCCGAATTCAATTCCACTAGAGAGCACCTCCTCTGCATATAACCCTCGGACAACAAAGCACCATTTGAGCAAAAACAACAAACATCACGTGATCCGCGTCTATGATTCCAGATCTGCAAAGAAATTGTTTGAGGTAGAATTTTTGCTTCCATTTTTTCTTTTGGTCTTGGTCCCTGCAAAGATCGCCCAAAAATCCAATAGGTTCACACAAGTTGATAAGCATATTTGAGGCACTGATTTGAACAAGTCATGGATTAAAAGACCAGATAAAGCACAACTCAGATAAGGCATAAAGCAAATAGCCAGAGCAAATAAATCAACATCATTTCACAGGAAACAATTAATACAGAATTTAACAATATCCAGATCCTTGGACCTTCACCAGAGAGAACATTACTCGAACCATTTATAATTTGACACAGACGATAAAGTGATGTCATCTTTGATGGTTACATCTGTGATGGAGATAAATAAACCTTAAAAAGACGCAAAACAGGAAATGTATATAAGGTTTACCTTGTACAGTCCAATTCAGCCCATATCTCTAATAATAAAAGAAATCATAAGCTGTGGATTTACCTTTAGAAGGTTTTGGGATACTATCATCCACATCCATACCATCACTGTCGCTGTCTGATGCAGCAGAATGATTTGGCACAGTATTTCCAGGACTTTGGAGCAAGTCATCCAGATCCCATAGCTATATTGACCAGAGTTAGTATGTTCAGAACATATATATGTAAAGAATATATATATATATATATATATATATATAGAGAGAGAGAGAGAGAGAGGGAGAGATTGACCTTTAATGTCTGATCATGTGATATGCTTCCAAGGAACTTTCTATCATGAGAAAAGGCTGCACCACAAATTAAACCAGAAGAAAAAATTAAACATCAAAACATTTTTAGTTTCCTTTGATTATGAACTAGAAAGATTTTCAAGTGATCTGCTGGAAAAGAGTGGAGAAGCTCCTACCAAGACGCTCCACTGGATATTCGGAATGCTCGGCAATTGGTTGAATTATTCTGTTGGGCAATATACCTACCAAACTGGAAGGGAGTACGTGACAATTAAGTTAATTCAAAAAATTTCCAAGTCTGAGCTAATGGAGCAGCAGTTCCAGTTTTGAATAAAAACACACACCTGATTATTCCATTTTCAGAGCCAGTGATTACTCTATCTTCATCAAGCTTAATAAAAAATGAGAAAGAGAAAATATGTTCATTTAATAGAATGTCGTCAGATAAACAACTGGAAATTTCTCAAGCAAATTCTTAAAAACTAATGATAATCGTGAAAAAGCACTGACCTTTAGCAAGGCATCGACAGAATTAGGAGAGAGATCAACAAAACGATCACTGAAAATTAAAAGGTACCAGTAATCTCAATGTTACCCAATCGTCTTAAGCAAAACAAACTAGAAAAAATTCATGCAGAGTTCACGATTCTCCCCATTTAGAATCTCCAAGTTTCGAGTTTTCCTCTGGAAAAATAGAAAGCTAGTAGAGATGAAATACCTGCAATCCTTGAAAAATCCCCATGAGTACAACAGTAGAGTTCCAGTCTGTGTTCCACATATAACCTTTCTACCATTCTAGTCACAAATGGAAGCAATTAGACATATCCCAATATAGAAGGCAATATAATTTTTACATGTTCCTGGCTGAAACACAATAAAATATGGCCCACATATATTTTCGTTGATAAAGAGGTGGCTTTCTATATATATATATCAGTAAATTAAGCTGGGTGTGGAGCAAAAGAACTGTCAAAATAAACAATAAAGAACACGAGAAGATAAATGCGCCAACAAATTTAAAGATTTCTTTGTTCTTTACAAGAGTAGATAAAGTTGCGGTCAAGAGAAATGAAGAAATTGAAGCCATAGTATACTATGTCGATATATTAGAGACAAACAAACACACCCATTTAAATATAATAACATAAACCAAGGCCAAGTGTTTTTGAGGCTATAGGCTTATCTTTCTCAAATCAATCTACTAACATCATGTTTGCAATTTCTAAGGGTAGTAAATCTAACCTTCATAATCACAACAGAAAGCAGCTCATCCTCAGAGAACTCTGACCGAGTTTGAACCTGCAGTCGATTAATACAGAGCAAATTCTTTCACTAACTAAACAAAAGTTGATGATGAAGATGATGGTAAGCATGCAATGAAATGATAAAATGCTAAAAGAAACAGACAGAAATACCTAACGCAATTATATTTCATAGTTATGCAACTAAAGTTGATTGAATGCTAAAGGAAAAACAGAGAGGTACCTTGTTGCTTCTTAGATTGCAAACTGATAGAGTGCCATCCCCACTGTAGTAAAGATAGAAATGAGATAACCTAGTAAGTCCCAATCATCAGTAAATAAATGCACTGACTAAGGTGAACCAATATCTATAGATATGGCATCTCGAGTGAAATAATAGCTCAAAATGTGGAGTTGATGAGAGAGTATTTTCCTTATAAATTTGTACAAATTTAACTAGCACAACACTGACAAATTCTATGGATTGAATACGCATAATTACATTATGCAATCACGTCAGTGCAAACATCAACAACTAGTAGTGCAAGTTACATGAATGTCAAAATAGTAAGTTAAGAGTTTAGCAACTATGGTCAATATGAAAAGGAAAGGCACTGATCCAAGCAAACATAGACATGAAATACGGAAAGTATTGAACCATTGACCACAGCTGGAAACAAAAACATCCAAGTGTTTCTCATGTCATACCTGTGCGTACTTCTTCACCTCCAAAACATATATCTTATAGAAAACAAAAGAAACTCAATGGAACTCGACGAAGATGTACATAACTAACCCTTGTTACCAAATTTAGTAGTTCAGAAATTAATTTCCAAAATTCAAAAGCTTGGAAAATCCAAAACCAGAGTCTACAACATTCTGTGAGTTTGTCCAGATCATCCATGCATGCTCACATGCAACCAAATACACACTAATGCACACGCATCATGCATGTTGTCACACACAGGGTGAAAGACTACCTTGTTCCGATTAATTTCATGGAATCTGAGGCAAATGTCATATCTGAAATGTATTCCTCATGGACACTATAAGTGTTGCAGCAAGATCGTTGCCGAGTATCCCATACCTGTTAATAGGAAGCAATATGAGAAACCTGAATATTTTCATCCAGTAATGGATAGGAAAGGGCTTGGGAATGAACTGCTGGTTAAAACGGACTTTCTCTCAAAAAAAAAAAAAAAAAAAAGAAGAATACTGTATCATTCCCTGATAACAGCAATCTTGAACGCATGTTATTGCTGATAAATGAAGAATAAACTTATTTAGTATTCTGATCACCAGATTCTCACTTTAATTGCTGCCACCAGAGTTCACATAATTCAACAAATTTAAATCACCACCATTACTTGAAACACAATTCGAATTAAGCCAAATAATACTTAGGCTATTTCCCATCACGAATTTTAAATTTCATACTTTTAGTTACATGAGACTCACCTTAATACAACCTTCATCATCTCCAGAAGCAATGGTTGATTCTGTCAAGTTAACTATCCGATTGACAGCAGCCCTGCATATTTCACAAATTACCCTTTAAACAACAGAAGAACAACTTCATTCGAAACTTGCAGTAACAAATAAGCCCCAGATAAAACACAAATTTTGGATTCACAACCTACCCATGTGAACTGTCAATACGTGCAACTGCTGTACCAGTTTCAATATCTGTTGCGAGAATGGAACAATCTGGTGACCCGGTTACTATAGCTGAACATAGATTGAATTTCACAGGATAAAAAGGATTAGAGAGCTATTAGTACATCACACTTCATTACATCAATTAAAAATGAAAAACGTATCCAGAATACATAAACATTCAAATTACCACGCCCTTCATTGACAAAACGGAGCGCTCTACATGATTCTGTATGAGCATTCACTTCCAGAAGCCTGATAATAAAACATTACCATCAGGCATCAACACCAACGTCAACACATAAAAATGAGTATATGGCGTGTACTGCTAAGTTGTACCTTTGTGGCGTAGATTCAGCGTCATAACGATATCTGATACAAAATTAAGAAAAATCATCAGAAGCATAATCTTTTCATAGTAATTTCGAATTTTTTAGTAGAAGAAGTGGAGAAGCGGAATTCAACTTACAAAAGGAGGTGGCCAGTGATAAGACCAGCGGCAACGAGGTTATTTGATGGATGAAAATCAAGGTCAAATGGAAGTTTCCCCAAATCAATCTCCATTACTCAGTGAATACAATCTGCTACAAACTGAAACTGGAAATTGCAGGAGAAGTGGTCGTTTGTCTTAAACCCTAGTAGGGGATTAGGCTTATGAGTTTTGATATTCCGGCGGTTTGGCGCGGTTCAACCGGTTCGTGTTAAAAAACAAAGATACTATACTACATTTGGTTAATTATAACCTATAAGTCCTTCATAATTCTTACAAGTTCAATTTCAGTATCTATAATTTCGTTTAAGTCAAATTTAGTCTCTATAGATCTTTAATTGTATCCTCATTTTTTCTGTTTTTCTAAAGTGTATTAATAAATTTCAAAAAAAAAATTGAGTTTATTCGCTCTTAACGAAAGCAAGCTTTTAAACTTATCGAAATCGTTTTAGAGTATAGAATTATATACAAATATTTCCACTTCACTATTGCAAGTGAAATGAACCAAAATAAACAAAGAAAAATTTTTTATCATAAAATTTCTCACTCCATTAGAATTTGTGTGAACCAAAATCCTTTTGGTAAGCGTTCAGAATATCATCGAACAAAATTCCAGAACTTGATTTTTGCAATGTGATAAACCATTAAAATATGCGGTTGATGGTTGGAAGCCATAATTTACAGCATAAATCTGGCTCAGTTGAGGGTAAACATCTGACTTCTCTATAGCATTTAATAATACAGATATCTCATCACAAATTTTGCCAAAATAAATTCCACAATATTACAAAGTGTAATATAAACAAGCTGCAGCCATTCAAGAGATTAGCAGGAAGTAAATAGTGTAGGAGAACTAATCAGAGTCCGAGTTGTATGAGCTTTGGCGGAGGTTCCTAGTTGGAGCTTTAGATTTGCCTAGTGATGACTCGCCCTCATAGACAATAACCTCTGCTTTAGCTAACCTCTCTTCTAGTTCCTCTGTGCTGAAGTCATCTTTCCCGCCAAGTTCGTCAAAGCCCACCTAATTTGAATAAAGGAAATTGAGATAGCGAGATAGGTTTGTTTATCTATAAAAGCTTGAAATTTCAGGATTATTGAGCATTAGCAGATGACGTACCACATAATCTTCCACTTTAGCATTCTTTACGAGAGCAAGGGTTGGAAGAACAACAATTCGGAGTTTCTCACTCAAGTATGGACTTTTCTCAGCATTGATTTTCACAAAACGTGTCTCAATGTGTTGCTTTGCGAGTATAGCTAAATGCTTGTCCACCACCTGCAATTCAGCAATGTTAGAATACCCGAAAACGAAGATGACTTTTGAAATAACTCACTCATTACATAGGTATTAGGTAACATTTTGAAATCAACATTAATACCTCTACTGTTCCAAAATTGGGACGAAATTATAGTAAAAACATATGGGCCAATTACAAATAACCCCCTGAGGTTTGCACATTTACGAAAAACACCGTCAAAATCTTGAAAACACCCTCAGGTTTTCACTTTGGTAACAAAAACCACCCTCAAACTAGCAGGGGAGAAAAGGCCAAACCTCAGATTGTTTTTTGTAATTATTCCATAAACAGTAATGCCAAAAAGTTTTGTCTTCTAGAGATTTGTTTGTCTCAGTCAAATGATTTTCTTTCTTGGGGCTTGAATATGGAGATCAAAGGAACATGATGACACAAACTACCAATTTATAATACCTATTACCCAACAACAATTTCAAGTGTTTTCATAACAGTATCACAAATTGTTAGGTTTCATATCCAGTGAAACGCTAATTGTAAATAATTTCCCTCAATTAGTCCATGATCTAGTCCCTAATAAAACCATCAATGATTCTAAGCTAAAATATACATCCTTAAACTCTAATTGGTCCCCCACATTCAATGTTACAGAATCTGCATAAAGGCTTGTAACTGATACTTTTAAGATCTACACAAAAACCAAACAATATTCCATCACTCTGCCCCAACAAATTGTACGACAGCAACTTCAACACTAAATGCTACAGAAACCCAATTCATCCAGAGAATGCAGATGGCATTTATTCTCCCAATGGCACTCTACCTCACAGCTTTTCAAATTTATACCACATGAATCCTCTTTCCTTCAAGACATGCAATGAGCTATGAATAGCATACCTTTAGTCAATACTATACAAACCAAGAACGCCCGTCACAAGACTCAAATCAATCAAAGGAAACGCAATAAATTTAGATGACTACCGAATGCCTATTTGAAAAATAAAAAAACACACACACACATTTTTATGCAAAATGAAAAAAAGGCGTCGAGTATCCAAGCAAATGCACCTTGCAAGGCCAATTTTCGCGGTAAAAGTGACAGACTACACGTTCGCTAGCCTTGACAACGGAGAAAAATTCCTTCTCGTTGGGGATCTCATAATACTCGCCGTGGCCGAGGCCGATCCAACGGCTCCTCTTCTCCGCCATTTTCTTCATCTGCTGCAACCTCCGCTCTCTCAGCGCCTCTAAATCATCCGAATCTAGCTTCTCTAACGCCGAGATCTCGTCATCTATCTTGTCTTCCACCGCCTTAGCCACCGTCAGCAGCTGCTTCTCTAATATCTGCAAACATTACAAGCAACATCGTTTCAGAAAATTCGGTTTCACAAAATGAATTAAATCCGAAACATATGGAATTGCTTCTATACCTCTTGAACTTTTGAATTATCCATGGCTAGATCAAATCGGGAAAATGTCGCGAATGTATGAAGATTCGCAACTGATTAAAAGGAAAAAAAATTCAAAATTTAAACAAGAGATATTTGTGCTCCTGAAGCTGCTCTGTCTTTGATTTTCAATACGGCAATGGTAATAATGGAGCCCAATTTTTTTCAGTTGGTGGGCCTGAGAGTTGGTTGGGTGGACTGGATTGGGCCTATTTTACTTTAGTTATCCAAAAAAAACTTGGCCCATAAAGTTACTGCTTTAGCCCCGTATAAATTGCTTATGATGTTAGCCCAATTAGCAGATGAAAATACTCTCTCTCTTTTTTAATCATTTTCGTTTATTATATATCACAGCACCTTACTCTTATGGCTTATATTATATCGTGTTGAAAGTCGTTATTTCTATTTTTGGATTTTTTTGGTACAGTTTCTAATTTTAGGTATACCTTTCCTGTATCTGCGTAATGATTTTTAATCAGTAGTCTTCGTCCCTCATTATAACTAATACATTCTTCACCACATGATCGATCAATATCAAGAGTTAAACCAAACTCAAATTTTATGACCATGCATCAGGTTGTCTAAATAATATTAATGCTCAAATTAAATTTCAATATCTTTTTAGAAGGAAAGATTTTGCATGATAAAACGAAAAAATTAGATAACGGCACATACTTAATTTTTAGTGCCCTTACCGAAAACATTACGGCCTTTTAATTTTCTGACATTACTCAGCATTGCTGTATTCCTCACTTGATAGCAGTAGTACAAAGAAAATGACAAAAGGAAAATTAAAAACAAACGTTAATGTTCACGAACTAAGAGGTAGTCCTGTCGCGACTCAGTACAATATCGTCATAGAACAACTAATACAATCTCCTCTGAAAAATGTCATTAATATGAAAACCGTCACAGAAACATACATTACTTATTATTACAAGAAGGAGATCAAAAACTTCTGATACCCAGCTTATTCATAATCTCTAGCATTACAAAACCAGCTTAAATAATTAATTATACATATATATATTCATGAATGCATGACCTGCAGTACTATATATTAATTAATTTTAATCATGTTGTAATGATCAATTAAGGGCACTTAGGCTTGCCCTTGGAATTGACCATGTCCCTGTAGCAAGGACACTGGTGCTTGTTGCCGTAAGTTCCGGACGGCACGCACTTGCATTTTGCGCAGCAGATCCCGCAGTATTTCAGGCACCGGTCCATAACACCCGCGCGAGCACACCTCAACTTGCAGCTGCCGTCGCAGTTAGCTGCATTAATTTCATCAGTAAATATAGTAATTAATTATGCAAATTAATTCACTGACGTACTTGGAAAAACATAACTAATTTAGAGACTACTCACATGGACTGGCTGTTGTGGTCTCGATGAATGTGTTGCTCAGAAGAATGGTGAAGAGGAGAAGAGAAGCCAGAAACAGACTAGTCTTCATTTTTGTTTTCCTTTTCTATATATCTTTGTGTGTAGAATTGTGTAGAGACTAGAGAGAGGAAGAGAGTAAAATAAGATGAGTGAGGACTGAGTAATGTGATGAGGAACTTGCAGGTTTTGTGGATATTTATAGAGCTCAACTAATTTATTTTGGGCTTGTACTGTTTGGGATCAACTAATTAATACGACAAAAAGTAATTAATCAAAAGATGAGTTGTTTTTTTGAATTGGGAATTAGCTAGATGAATTCAAACTTCAAACGTATCGTAAGAATCTTAATTTGGAATGGGCGTTTTAGAGAGGCTGGGACTGGGATCATGGGGCTAGCTAACTAAGTCATCATCGATCTAGGGGAGGTAGTTTAGGGTTCCAAATTCAATCAATCGTGAATTTAGATAAGTTTATTTGAGTTCAAATTCTTTTTATGCATGTATTTTTAGTACACATTCTTAAATTGTTGTTCCTTTAGCTAAATCTTTTGAGTGGGCAAATTTTACCGCACAAGAACAACTTAAGTCAAAAGTAAGATTAGAAGAGGAGGGATACATTTACAAACAACTAGCTCCCATTAATCTTACTAATTTCAACCATAAATATTTGATTCGGTTTCTAAAATTAATTTAACTCCATTTTTAATTGTTCGAAACTTTTTATATATATTTTAAATGAAAAAAAAAAGAGTAGAATTTTCAAGTACTGCAAAGAGGTTACACCGAATATAATAGTGGAGAAATGGACAGCTGGGATTGTACACGCGGTTTATGAATGCAATGCACCATCATTATTTAGTACTACCTTTTCTTTTAGCTCCATTACTTCTCCATGCAATGCAAGGATTTTTTGTCCGTAAGTAGTGTGCCAACTAGCAATGCATCATTAGATCCAATGCATTCTGATTTCTTTTTATTATTACTAATGCATGAAAAAGGCATCACCCAATAACTTCGACACATCAACTTTCATGGAAATTAATTAAGAAGGTTCTCGACGCTAAGCAGTAACAACCAAAAAACGATAATTACAGAAAACCCCCTGAGGGTATATTTTTTTTCTTCTAATAGTCAGCTAAAACCTTACATATACCCTCCTTGAAACATAAAAATGTATACGAAATACTTCCTACAAAAACTTACATATACCCCTTGAGGATAGGTGTAACTGTGTATGGTTACAAGTTTTCAGGATGTTTTCCATAAACGCATAAGGTAGAAGGGTTTTCTAACTGACAAAAGAAGGTCTCCTAAAATAACTAAACAAATACCTACCTAGCAATTAGCATTATAGATTTCGTATCCAGTATCCTAAGTACTTGAGTCTTGTGGTAAAGCAGACTTTTCTAAATTAACCACAAAAATTTTTTAATTTGAAATTAATTAGACGTATTAACCACATCCTAAGAAAAAAGATATACCACACCAAGAACATTCTAGGATAACGAGGTTCATTAATTTAAGACGTAAATTGCGTGTCCCATTCTTTTTTTTTTTTTTTTTTTTGGTACAATAAATTGCGGGTACCTTTCGTTAGAACTTAGGACAATCTGAAGTATAAAACCAGTGTTATAGCACTCAGAAATTTGTACCCACACGAACGTTTATGTCGAACTTTTTTTTTTTTTTTTTTTTTTTTACGTTTATGTCGAACTTAGCCACTTACCACGTGAAACTGTTGGAGACTAGATCTGCCTAAAATAAAAGAAAAGACACCAAAAAAAAAAGGTGTATTTTCTGCAGCACGAAACAAAAAATGGAGCACTTACTATGAAAATCAGTAGAAACATTGAATACGTGCAAAGAAAACTATGGGCACAATGTAATATTACAATCTGGCATTCTACCCCACTTTGATTACGCATCTAATTGTACCTTCCCTATATTTGATTTTATGAGATCATAATTTCCTAATTCCTCAGACCGAAAATTACAACTGTCAAAAGCTACCAGATACTTCTGTACTAGCATAAGCATGCTACAATACACGTGCACGTTGAAAAATTCAATAATATGTCAAAGAGTTTTTTTTTTTTTTTTTTTGAGAAGATATAATATGTCAAGAGTTAGTTCCACCAAATCTGGATAAATCTTAAATTAAACCAAAACCAACATATCTATCTCAGAAATAAAATCACAATCACAAAGATCAGGAAAGCAAAGAAATGAACACATAACATAAATAAGATCCTTAAAGGTGCTGATAACATATGATCACTTTACATGAAAATTCACTAAATGGATATTTACAGCATAATCTTCTCTACCACACAGATAATGAAGTGTCAACATAACTACAACAATGAGCACTTCGAAAAACTATAAAATAAGTCGAACAAGAGAGATCACTATCAGATGTCCGAAACTTATACATACTTATAATACATAGAGCTACAAATTTCACCTTACAAACAATAACCGTAAGCTTCTGTTTTAAATTAGTTATATGAATATAATATACATGACTGCCTGAGAAGTTTAATCTCATATATTTTCCAGTCAAGCTACCTAGCCTCGCCTCCTAGGGTAAATTCTTAAGCATATATGCAAAATGTACAGCTTGTAAGTTGTAACATATTTTGTATATTTACAGATAAGATAGATAACACAATCTCAACCTCCCATTCCAGTAACTGAGTGAGATTGTTGCATGTGAGAATGTGATTTATCATGATCACTCGATGCCAGAAGATTAACCTACAATTATGCTAAAAAAGTCAGATATCCCAGGAAAATAGACTGGAGAAATATGATTTTTATTTCTTCTTATTAGTATTATTATCATTATTTTGGGGTGGGTGGGATGTGAGAGGGTGAGGGGGGGAGAACAGTGAAGCGCAAACTGTACCTTAACAATTTCAGAATTTGAGCTGTAAGCAGCCAAAACACTCATGTTAAAATCCTGTAATCAATGGAAAAGTGAACATTAGGGACGGACTTATGAGCTTACTCGTCAAAAACAGAATGTTAACTAGTAACATTCAATTTCAAACTCTTAATACCAGATCAAAGCTATCAAGGATAAATCAATAGTTCTCCACCCCATAAACAATGAAGTAAAATTGTTCAAAGAAAATTAACTTGATATTAACCCTAATTAGAAACTAAATGTCTATTATAGTAAGCAAGAGATAGAACAGAGAGCCAAATTAACTAGATGAAAATTACCCTGAAAGGATCGCCCCTCAAGGATTGAACAAACATTGACCCCCCTGCACCTTTACCCTGAAGAACAAAAACCAAATATGTTACATTAGACTGTAGAAGATGCGATGAGAATAAACGATGATAATGATGCCAAAAACAATAATAACGAATACAATAGTGATGACAAAGTGTAACTAAATCACATTTGCACTAATTATCAGCATTTTTGTAACCCTAAGTATTACTTATTTAATCCAAACCACCTTCTTTTTAGCATCAATAACTGCATTTCTCTCTATATATAAATGTATATGTTATATACATTTCCATGTAATATATAGGAGAAAAATGTACAGACCTCCAAAGATACATCCCTAAGCCGCCTCCCTGTATTAGCACAACAAATACGGACCACATGTTCATCACAACTTCCACTTATTACATAATCTCTTCCACTCATGTAGTACGATCGAGTATAGTTCTGGGAGCTTCCAGTGGAAGCTATACCAAAATCCATATGAAGCCTTCCATCAACAGCCAGCAGCTGTCTTACCTGGGAAAAAGATATGTCTTTTATTTCTTGTGGTGGAATGTGAAAATTATGTGATTCCAACACATACTACCAAAATTTACCTCATTATCAACAGCTGAAACAAGAAGATAATGATCATCTGGAGAAAAGCAGACCATCACATTCCCTCTGGAGCTTGAAGCAGTATAACAAGGTTGGATCGGTCTTTGTCTAATATCCCACATCTTAACATCCTGATCGAAAGATGAGGTGGAAAAAAGAGATGGCGAGTGATTTGAAAACTTAACTACATTAATATGCTCTCGGTGCATATCATCAAACACTTGCAAACGTCTTCCACTGTTAATATCATACAAAGCAACATTCCTAGAGTACCCACTTGCAAGAAATAGTTCGTCTGTTGAATTGACATGAACAGATGTCAACTGGTCAAACTCATCAAAGGTGGCTGAACCATTATTGTGATACGTTCCTCTACTCGTGGTGGGAGTATATTGTATGTCGTACATTCTGAGTGAACCATTATCTGAACCAGCAATAAGCTGAAACAAACAAAATAGAAATCTAAACATTGCAACCATGTATTAAGTATCACCATATCAACAATTACAGCCATAGCTCATACTATAACAGAAAGACAACACTGATAAGGAGAATTTTCAAGCCATCAGAAACATTTGTAACTAGAGCACAAAGCACGCTTCACATGTGATTCATAATTGCTACTAGATTACTTTACAGAGCCAATGCTAGAGCAAATTGCATCAGCGCCCCTGCTGTAGCATAAAAACAGCTATAGACATCCACATAGCCTCACAGGTAATTCTTGTTTACCCCATCAAAATTTAAGACAAAATTTCAAAATTTTTGGTTTGTTTTTCTTAGAGCTATAAGCTGATAAATTATATAGAAGATTAGAAACTTGAAGTTGATCCATTCTTACAGTCAAGCGCATGGGTAACATTAATGCAAATGACACCAAAGATTAAATGATATTATTGGTAAGTCCCATAAGGAGGAAATATCAGTTTGGAAATGTAAGGGGGAATAACATACCTTAGAAGGATACTTCTTGAGCCAGCACAATCCCAGGACACTATTCATAGCTCCAAGTGAAGGAATGTAACTAACAATCTTCTCATTCTCATGGTTTATAACAACAACCTCACCATCCAATGTTCCAAAAACCATAAGGCTTGAGTCTGTTGGATGGTACTCAAACTGTCTCGGACGATAATTTCTTCTTTCACCTCTAAATCCACAGCCCGTAATGGAAATAGGACGTAAACTAGGCCATGCAGAACATCCCACTTTGGCAGCAGCTAATGACCTGGAGTAGAAGTTCTGAGATTTTCTCGATGAAGAAAAATTATTCTCTCGTCTCTGTAATATACTGACCACACTCTGTTTTCTATGCCTGTTGTATGGAAGGTATTCAAAATGGCGTGTGAATATATCATTGGCTCTTTCCCTGTCAGACTTTCCAATTACCAAATCATCAAGAACCTGAAGCTTCGGCAATGAAGCTATCATGTAGTCTCGGTAATGTTTCTCATAGCATATTGGAGATGGATGGCGGGAAATATACTTCTTTCTTGCAGAAGAAGTCATGGTACTCAAGTTGACTGATCCAGGAGACGAAGGGTATTCATCTTGCATGTCCCATGAGCCGAAAGAGATCTGCTATGACACAAAGTGTTTATTATAGTTTTCTGAAAAATGAAATATTCCCTCCTTCCTAGTGAGGGTTGTCTATCAGTTATTAGCGCTCTAAGAGAATGACCGATTATTAAGTGGGGACTCAATATGGCTACTGAATACCACAATTTAAACCATGATGATATTTTATGCAAAACAAAAAGGCTTTTCCAATAAGCCAATTTCGAATGTTATGAAAAAGGAAGCTTTCTCAATTAGCATGAAAACAAGTATTCCCAATTAACCAATTTTGTAAGAGAGGCAAATAGAGAGTATACATATAAACCATACATCTCTAACCTCTACAGAATAAATATACAAATACAGCAAATGAGAATGAAAACGCAAAAAATTTAAATTATTGCACGTGATATACATATCATAAAATCTTAATTACCTCATTTTGCAAATAATCCAGCTCCTCCCAACCGAGAGGCATATCAGGGAAGAGTTCCATCGAACCAAACTCCTGACGTTGATCAGGAAAGTCCACTTCGCTGTCATCTGAAGAATCATCTTGCGTATTTCTGACATCCTGAACTATATCAAAATCATTCATGTCTTCGTCATCTATATTTAGGTGTAAGAGTGGAAAGCCTTCAAAATCGGGAGAAGGTAATTCTATGTGAAGGCCGAGGTCCATATGATCTGAACCAACTACTTCATTGAAACAATTCTGAAATCGAAGTTCAACCAATGAAGGGAGCTTGGCTAATGCTGCACTAGTTGTCCACAGGTTTGTGATTCTTGTTTCACATAATGAAAGGAATCTTAAATTTGGCATACAGGAAAAACAATCCTCCCGAAAAGTGGTAAGGGAAGAACTGAAATCCAGGTTGAGAGTATGCATGCGTACAAATTGCCCAACCATGCTGAGCTTACGGAAATGGGATGCTTTCAGATTTAGGACTTGGCATGCTAAGCCCCGTTGAGCAAGATCCCTGGAGGAAAGATGTGGGTGAGTTCACAGAACTTGAGCATAAAAATCAACAAGAGAGAGAGATAGAGATGAAGTTTTGAAAAGACTAAAGAAAATGAAATTAAAGGGGAAAAGAGAAACCATACCAACAAGAGTGCATTGGTTTTTTCATAATAGTGTCACACCGGACAAGTTTATGAAGACAGAATAATAGGACACAATTAGAGGATAACCAAAGAGCCTTAGAAGCTCACGTTAATCAATTTCCAAAAGAAAATAAATTCTGATATATCAAAGTTTTTTCCATCTTTTCCGAGGAAACTCATAGATCTTTCTTGGATGAGCAGTAAAATCATATATCTACTCATTCCAAGCATAAGATCATGGAAAGAAATCTAGATACTTCAAGCTCAAATAAGCAAGGACAAGACACTGCAGCATTTGAATAACAATCCATTGCAAAAATAAACTCTAGATGAATAAACTGGGGAGTTAAAAGGCACAACTACATACAGCAAGAAATCCTTCCCAAATGAGATGTCACAGATATCAACCACTCGAAGCTTTTTCTTGACAGCATGCACCAATGGTGAAACATATTCCCCACTCAGTACACACGAAGATCTATTTACCATGTCAACTGCATCAATCTCGGAAGCATCAATTTCCTTCAGCAGATCAAGAAGTGGGTTGAAATCAACATCTTTAAGAGTATCCATTGAAACCATGAAATTAGATATCTCATGGCGGGCTTTCTTGATCTTAGCCTGTATCAGAAATAATGGAACAATCAATGGAGTTATTAGATAACATTCATAGATACAGCTAGGATAGGCAGAAAAAACAAAAATCACATCAGAATCATTTCACAAGTAAAAGGTTGAGGTCCTTGACAATTAATTGACTCATTGTGTGAGATTAAAAAAGAAAATTCACAAAAAATCACATAAAAACAGAAATCTTTAAACATTTTCATTAATAGAAGCAACATATGTAGAAAGTCTAGACCTAGCGAAAATGACAATTTTAAGGAAATGTTGATACTAGGGGAGAACTTTTCCACAGTGAGATTCTAATGCCAGCACTGCACAATTTTGGATGCTGATCAACACCAGGTATATGCTAATTAATTTCACCAAAAAGTGCTACAATTGCAATCAATCATTGACTCATTGAGGAAGGCTGATCAAGTGCAAAACGTCCTTTGATTACATATTTGACATGCTAAAAAATGGCAAACCTCTAAATTCTGCTTACTATAAAGAATAAATGCCGTGATTTTGATATGGGGGAATAATGCAAGCTGACGTCAGCATGTAAAACCTGACTAAGCGTGCCCCAAGGACCACAAGTTATGCACTGCAGGGTAATCAACATCGGGTACATTATGATGATGATTAAAGAATTTTGTACATATGAGAAGTAGAACTACGCATGTACACTGCTTGCTCAATATAAATAAGTTACTATTGCCGCCATGTGGAAAAAAAAAATCAAACAATATTGAGCAATAAAATTAGTTCAAATGACATGAGGAATCGGTGTTAACCAAAATAATTATGTGTAACAGAAATGATAGCCACAATCATGTGAAAACCTTGAATAATGCTGCCACAATTGCCTTGTTTGGTACAATTCCCTGCCTCTTGCAAGCATCAAAGTACCTGAAAGAGAAAAAAGGTTTAGAATCACCGGAATTAACTAAAATCAAGATGCATCATCCACTATAGACTAATTGATCAGGCTAAACAATCTGCAATTAATAATATTCAATGATTTTAGTCAAATGCTGCCATGATACGCATTCTCCATCTGAAACTTGTATACTTATTGGATACATGTGATTCGGATTGGATACTGTTCCAAACAGAGCAAGCATTTGTGAGTAACCAACTAATTTCACGAAATTCCTGCCTCAATTGTTACTGAGAGGCGACATCTATGCACCATGAACATTACATAAATGAAGGATAAAAGAGCAGGCTAAATAATAGACAAACCGATATTCATTCAAGAAAATTGTAAAATTGACAACTTATCAATTATCTTTAACACTCTCATCTCAAAAATTAACCAACCTTTTCTCCAAGGTGCCGATGTCGGTAGCCATGGCCAGGCGATGCGATCGCGATTTCTTTCAGCAATCTCGAACGAGATATTTATTCTTTCCCTTTTGATTATTGAAGATACGAAATTCAGGGTTTATTACACAAGCACCAATGCCTTTTTGAGTTAATTTTCAATATATATTCTTCATATCGAATATCTATACTATCTCTTAGACTTCTTTCTTCTTTTTTTTACCTACTATTTCCTCAACATGTTAGTTTTATTTTTTTTTTATTTTTTTTTTTTGGTTTTATAATTCCCTCTCCATACTACTCTATTTTTATTTCTCTCGCCTCAATTCTGTTTTCTTTATTTATATGAGAGGTTATTAATAAAATACTTTTATAATCATCATTATTTTGTGATTGGGATTACTTTTATAATTTAGTAAGTTTTATGACTATATGATTTTGTTATAGTTCATGTAATTAAGTTTTTTTTGACTGGATAAGAAAATTTAATTTTGGTTTACTTACAATAAAAATAAGGGATAATGATTTTTTCTCATCTGAACCATAGCGATTTTTGCACTTTACTATCTAAATTTTTTTTTCTCACTGTTTGTCTCCTGAACTACATAAATTTTTGTAATTTGCCATCTCCGACGGCAATATACCACCGGAAAATTGCATTGTATCATATAAGAAATATAGGTTCACGTTGTATTGCTCTCCTCAACATATCGAAAATAAACCCTCAATCAATTTTAGAAAACTTGGAGTTTTTATCACCCAATTGAATATTTAAAAATAATCTATCAAATTCGCTGTTATTTCAATTGGGTGATAAAAACTCCCAAGTTTTCTGAAATTGATTGAGGGTTTATTTTTAAGACATTAAGGGGAGTAATACAACATCGACCTATATTTCTTATATGACACGATGCAATTTTTCGGTGGAATATTTCCATCGGAATGGCAAATTATAAAAAAATATTTAGTTTAGGAGACAAACTCTAAGAAAAAAAAATTTAGATAGTAAAGTGCAAAAATCGTCATAGTTCGGATGGGAAACAATCTTTTTCCCTAAAAATATTATTAGGGAGTTGTTATTTGCACTCCTAAGTTGTTATTCACACTCCAAAATTATAATTATACGACAAAAATATCCCTACTTATTAATTTCTTGCTAATTTATTACTTTTAATTTCTTTCAAATGACTTCAAGCTAAATTATTACTCTTTTATTTTGTTTTAACATTTTCTTTCATATTTAACCTATCATCTTTTGAATTTTAATTTTTTTTAAAGTGAAATTCTTCATCATTTTCTGAAGTCCTTATAGAGTTTTAAGATATACAATAATAAATATTTTATATATTTATAATTTTCATTCTGAATTTAATATTTTGTAAATTATTATTTTTATGTATAAAATGTTAAAAAGTCAACTCGTTTCATAAGTTATAAGGAGAATTTATAATTATGCTCCACAAATCATTAATAGCAATATACCTTATTTTATTGTTATTAATTCTATAATTAGCCCAACTAACATATTTTTTATTTCTTAAACTTTAATGAAATTTAATAAAATGATAAATTTTTTGACTTTGTTATAAAAGATTATACAAAACAAGAATAAAATGTCAAAAAAAAAAAGAGATAAGAATAAGTTAGAAAATATTAAAAATGAAAAAAAGAAGAGTAAGTAAACATGAAATAAGAAGGGATATTTTTGTCTTGTTATAAGAGATTTGGAGTGTGAATAACAATGTGGAAGTGTAAATAACAACTCCCATAATATTATTCTAAATGGTATAATCAAACTTCTTCCTTTCTAAATAAAACTACAGGAAATTAGCCACAAGGACCTATTTCACATTTGTCTTTAGAAAAAAGGACCAACTTTAGAAAGTGTTAGGGAAAAGGAGGCCAAGTCATCTAAAAAATTTATTTTCTTTTCCATTTTCTTTTCTCTACATTTTCCTTTAATTATGAGATAAAAATATTTTCTTTTCCATTTTCTTTTATTCTCTTTTGTTATTTTACGTAATTTTTTTAATTTTCTCTTTCTTCAAAATTCTTTTCAACTCTTTTTTGTTTTTGATCGTATCTTTTAGTTCCTTCATCGAATCGCACGAATTTATAATCCAATTTAATCCTTTCGACGAGACGAACAAAATGATATACAGAAATCTAGGTTTCGTTGAACGACGGAGGGGCGACGACGGCGGGTGGTGGCGGGAGGCGGGTGGTCGGGTAGTTTCCAGCCATTTTCAGGGAGTTTTAGTGTTTGATATGGGTAAACTAATAGTAAGTTCAATTTTTGAAAATAATAGATAAATTAGGAGTAATTTAGATTCGAATTTTTCGAATAAGAATAATATTTGAGGTACCCAGAATGACATTTGAGGTACTAAAATTGTAAAACGTGGTACTTATATCCCATAATGAAGTATAAATTTTATAATGTCAAGAATTTTGACATATTTTTAAAAGATTGTATGACGTTTTACAATTGACATAATTTTAACATAGTTATTAATCGTACTAAAATGAACATATATATTATTTTTCAAAGAGTGGCTGGCTCAATAGGTTATGCGAAAAGAAAATTGTACAAATAATTATCGATATTTTTCACGAGGTTTTTGGAATTGCATGGAAAGTGATATTGCATGAGTTTTGGAAAACAAAATATGTTGCAGCAGAATTTCGAATACAAATAGTGTTTGCTAGCTTCTTTAAAATCTTTGTGATGGCATTGGTGACGGAAAATTTGGTAACGAATAGTAATTTTATATGTGAAATAATAGAATTTTTTATTTTTCAAGTAATACTTGTTATATTGAATTTTATACTTTGATTTCGGGTCTGAGTACCTTAATTTCGCACCCTAGTACTTGATATATGTATTACTGTACTCGATTCTCTATATTTACCATATATTAGGAAAACTTGTTATATTGAATTTTATACTTTGTGTCAGTCTCTGAGTACCTTGATTTTTCAGCATAGTACTTTAAACGTATTAAACTGTACTTGAATATCTATATTTCCACGCATGGCCTGTAATAAAATATATTAAAAATAAATATGATATTAGAGTTTATATTGGGAATTTCGGAGTTGCAGGGAACTCTTCTGGACATCCTCGTGGTATCTTTTGTAATAATAAACAATATATAGTAATACTTGTTATATTGAATTTTATACTTTAATTTTCGGTCTGAGTACCTAGATTTCGCACCATAGTACTTGATATCTGTATTCATGTACTCGATTCTCTATATTTGCCACATATTAGGAAAACTTGTTAACTTGAACTTTATACTTTGTGCTAGTCTCTGACTACCTTGATTTTTTAGCATAGTACTTTAAACGTATCAAACTGTACTTGAATCTCTATATTTTCACGAATGGCCTGTAATAAAAATATATTAAAAATAAATATGATATTAGAGTTTATATTGGGAATTTCGAAGTTGTAGGGAACTCTTCTGGACATCCTGGTGGTATCTTTTATAATAATAAACAATATATAGTAATACTTGTTATATTGAATTTTATACTTTTATTTTCGGTCTGAGTACCTAGATTTTGCACCATAGTACTTGATATCTGTATTCCTGTACTTGATTCTCTATATTTGCCACATATTAGGAAAACTTGTTATATTGAAATTTATACTTTGTGTTAGTCTCTGAGTACCTTGATTTTTTAGCGTAGTACTTTAAACGTATCATACTGTACTCAAATCTCTATATTTCCACGAATGGCCTGTAATAAAAATATATTAAAAATAAATATGATATTAGAGTTTATATTGGGAATTTCGGAGTTGCAGGGAACTCTTCTGGACATCCTCGTGGTATCTTTTGTAATAATAAACAATATATAGTAATACTTGTTATTAAATTTTATACTTTGATTTTCGGTCTGAGTACCTAGATTTCACACCATAGTACTTGATATATGTATTCTTGTACTCGATTCTATATATTTGCCACATATTAGGAAAACTTGTTATATTGAAATTTATACTTTGTCAGTCTCTGAATACCTTGATTTTTCAGCGGAGTACTTTAAACGTATTAAACTGTACTCGAATCTCTATATTTACACGCATGACCTGTAATAAAAATATATTAAAAATAAATATAATATTAGAGTTTATATTGGGAATTTCGGAGTTGCAGGGAACTTTTCTTGACATCCTCGTGGTATCTTTTGAAATAATAAACAATATATAGTAATACTTGTTATATTGAATTTTATACTTTGATTTCCGGTCTGAGTACCTTGATTTCGCACTGTAGTACTTGATATCTGTATTCCTATACTCGATTTCTCCTTACAAATATTTTAACGTATATCAACACTATAATATTCTGCACGAGTAACATAGTTTATTGATCGTATTATGTCGCATGACGTTAATGAAATCGAGTGAGAAATGTAAATTCAATGAGGAATTTCTAAATATAATGTTTGAAACAATCATAAGTGTTCCACATATGTTTCAAACATATGTCAATTACCATTAATCTATATGAATAACAAAGTATATCGACTGTATTATATCGCATAAAGTTAATTAAAGTATGAAATCGAGTGGGAAATATAAATTTGATGAGGAATTTCTAAATATATTGTGTGAAAGAATCATAAGTGCTCCACAGGTATGTCAAACGTATGGCAATTAACATTATTCTATATGAGTAACAAAATATATTGATCACATTATGTCGCATAACGTTAATTACAATATGAAATCAAGTGAAAAAATTAAATTCGATGAGGAATTCCAAATATAATGTGTGAAACAATCATAAGTTTTCCACATATATAATGTACGAATCTCACTAATTCAAGAAATGTGAGATTTTCTTCATTGAATATAGAGTACATATATGTATGTATAAAGTATTATGATGTAAAATTTAGATATGGTTGGTCCGAAATCAAGTAAAAATCTCACTAATCCAAGAAATGTGAGATTTTCTTCATTGAATATAGAGTTCATATATGTACTTATAAGGTATTATGATGTAAAATTTAGGTATGACTTGTCCAAAATCGAGTACGCATCTCACTAATCCAAGAAATGTGAGAAAATATTTTTCTATATATTTTTGGTAATTACAAAAGATACCTCGTACACGTGAAGAAGAGATCAATGCAACTCCTGCCACAAAATATAAAATCCAATATCACATTTATTTTTATACATTTTAGTACATATCATACATGCAAATATAGAGATTCGAGTACAAGTTTTCCAATATCAAGTACTAAACTTAGTAATCAAGGTAATTAGAATCAGCCATAAAGTATAAATTCCAATAAAATAAGTTTTCCTATATATACCAAATATAGAGATTCGAGTACAGAAAAATAGGTATGAAGTACTACAGTGCAAAATCAAGGTACTCAGAGCCAGAATCAAAGTATAAAATCCAATATAATAAGTTTTTCTATATATTTTTTATTATTACAAAAGGTGCAAAATCAAGGTACTCAGAGCCAGAATCAAAGTATAAAATCCAATATAATAAGTTTTTCTATATATTTTTTATTATTACAAAAGATACTTCATACATGTGAGGAAGAGATCAATGCAACTCCTACCACAAAATATAAAGTCCAATATCACATTTATTTTTAATACATTTTAGTACATACCATACATGCAAATATAGCGATTCGAGTACAGGTATTCCAATATCAAGTACTAAACTGAGAAATCATGGTACTCAGAGTCAGCCACAAAGTATAAATTTTAATAAAATAAGTTTTCCTATACATGGCAAATATAGAGATTTGAGTACAAAAAAATAGGTATGAAGTACTACAGTGCAAAATCAAGGTACTCAAAGCTAGAATCAAAATATAAAATCCAATATAATATGTTTTTCTATATATGTTTTATTATTACAAAAGATACTTCGTACACGTGACGAAGAGATCAATGCAACATTTTTTGTCACAAAATATAAAATCCGGTATTTATATTTTTCTTATTTATATTATTATTACAAACGAATCTGAAAATATAGAAATTCAAGTACAAATAAATAGTTATCAAGTATTACAATGAAAAATCAAGGTACTTAAATCAAGTTTTAGAGTACAAAATCCAATATTTATATTTTTTTTATATATTCTTATTATAAACTAATCTGGAAATTTAGAAAATCAATTACAATCAAGATATTTTTAGGAGTAAAAAAAAGTACACAAATCAACCTAAAAGAGTGCAAACATCCAAATTAATCATCTAAAGATGCGTAGATATTTCCAAGATTTCCACCGGAAACAATTACCCAATTAGGCACTTGCCAATCAAACTGACGTAGAATTTCAATGGCTGTAGTTTTTTGCCCTTCTAATCTCAAACTGTTCAAGTAAACTGCTCAACTGTGACTTCACGAATCAACTGCATATAGCCATCGAAATCGGTATCGAGACTCAAAACGAAAGCACCATTGGCAATGGGCTGAACAAGCTGAGCAATTGAAATCCTATTTGCAGGCAAGAAAACCATAGATGGGATTCCAGCCGCGTCACAGTAAGCAAAAGGAGCTACAGATGTATCTTCGACGGAGGCACAACCAACGCCCACCATTGGACGGTTCATTTTTCTCAACCTATTCACTTGGCTGACCAAAGCAGTCGTGCCTAGATCCTCAAAACTACCAGTTTGGTTAATCCCACATGGTTCACCCACAAATCACCCATGCCAATTTTCAATTTAAAAAATATTTCTAAAACTTAAATCTTTTAATAATAATTTTTGTCACTATTTCAGAAATTAAATTAATCATATAGGTGTTCTTCTTCGCATATATAGAAACAAATTCCAATTCAAATTACTCCCAATTCATCCATTATATTCAGAAATTAAGCTCACCATTAGCTCACCCATGTCGAACACTATAAAACTCTATTTCAGGTTCTTTTGAGCAACACTTTTCAAAGTTGGTCCTTATTTCTAAAGGAAAAAAGGAATTGGTGATTCTGTCTAGTTTTCGCATAAAACTATGAAAAAACTTTCTTTATTACTAAGCCCAAATCGCTGTTGTTAATTCGTACGTAACTCGTAAGTGGGGTGGGTGAGAGTTAAGTCTTGGGTTGACCTAGCAGATCAAGCCTCAAGGCCGTAAATAAATAAAACATACGGACTGGGTACAGGCCCATTAGAGATATGGGCCTAAAATAAACCATTTAATTGCATGTTTTTTAATCTTATCAATTTGCATTTTACAATGGTATGTTCACTGTTGTAATGGTAAGAACATAAAGTTAATTTTATGAGTGAACATGTGTTTGGACTTTGGGGCATATCTGAACCAACTAACATGATCTTTAATCCATAAACTCTGATTACGTACGTTTTTCACTTTTGCACAAATTCATTAAACGTCCACACTATTTAATTTAGGGTTGACATAAATCTTAATATTGACATGATCACTGCCTGTATTGGAGATCAAAGGAAATCTGTAATTATTCAACTAATAAAATTAGAAGTAGCTAGCCAAGAATTTGTTCAAAATTATTAATTGAATCTTGTGGTATGAGTTATGACGAGTTAGGAATTAGGATGGAATAAAGTAATTATTTAATTAATTAAAAAATATATATTATACGGTAGTTGTTGTCTAAGCTTAATTTCTTCCCAAAAAGAAAAAAGAAACAGTGACTTTTATCGTAGGGCTCAAAAAGAATCGGTCGATTCCCTGTTTTCTTTTGTGTGGGCTGTGTGTATACTGTGTACATGATGATGTACATTTTATTACATTCTATATAGCAAGTAAGAATTACTAAAGACTTTGGTTTAGAGATCTAGCAAATGCCCTGGCTTGAATTTTCCCTCAAATTATATCTCACGGTAACATTAAATAATATACATAATCTAACTCAATTCCAAAAACTAATTAGCTCAATACTCTAATACTATATTAAATAATGGACTTGATATAATTCAACTCCCACAAAGTAGTTCAAAATGAGCGATTTATCAAGCAATTAACTAGATATTGAACATACATGATTTTTAATTATTCATTGTGAGATAATTTAACATTAGCTATTAAAGAAATTTAGACACCTAATTTCGCCATTAATATATATGAAGTACCGTACCGGCTAGATCTCAACCACTATTAAATATATATAATTTTTCTAAAGATTGAAAAACATTAATATTGTTTATGAATTATTATGAGTTTTGTGATGATTAAGGATTAAATTTGTGCACGAGGTGGCCGGGTGGGTCCAACTCAAAAATATGTTTGCTGGTTGCTTAAAGGATAAGTATTAGTTAGGGAGACATGAGAAATTAGTGCAGGCATGGTAATTGAGTTTGAAGGTACAAAAGTACACAGTAGAAAATGCGCGCAGGCTTTACAGGTCAATGTGTGCACGGGCATGGCTACTAGCTGCAACATGCATCACCCCATATATAAATAAATAGTAAATAATAATATTATTAGTTCCTTTTTCTGATCAGTAGTCTTCACCTGGGTCGTTGATTTCTGGCCTATTAACGACGTACAGCTAGCCCCCCCGCCAACGTTACATGGATAGAGATAGACTGAAAAGATGATCATATTGTTCATTTAATTTCCATCATGCATCATTTTATTCATAGTAGCGTAATCTTGACTCTTTCTTTCTTTCTTCCTTTTTCAGGACAATCAAAAAAGACATAGGCGGAGCCAGAAATTCAAATTATGGGGTCAATTACATAAAATTCATTGAAGTTTTGAGCCTCTTATAATTTAGCTATCGAAATTTTGTAACTTTACACATATTCCTTTTAGAAAGTATTTGTAAGGTTTTTCAGGAGTATTATGTATACATTTTATGTTTCAACAAGGCATTCATAAATTTTCAGTTTATTAAGGGGATATTTATAAAATTTGAAGGTTCCAATTGTTTTTCGGAATTTTAAGAAAACCTCGGGGAATTTGTGTAATTATCTCACATAAATATAAGTGGTCAAAGTTCCAACTTTAAGCATTTTAAAATATTGACCCCCATTAATATGAATTTAGAGTTTTGTGAGGGAGGTCAATTGAAGGAATTTAACAAAAACTCTATACACATCTATGTATGTATATATATACTATAGTGAAATTTTTTGTAGTTGAAGGGGGTCAATTGTATCCCCTCAACTAAGAGTGGCTCCGCCACTGAAAAAAGATGCAAACGAATGGACCAGACTTGATGCACCTGCTTGTCCCCGTTGATAAGGGGTAAATCCGGTCAGAGTTGTGGCGCAACCTCGGAAAGACACGTGGCACTTGGAGGTCAATCCATGAGGTCGATCAAGGATCGGAAAAGTTAGTTTGAATAACCGATCTTGTCCGGCGATCGGAAACAGCGTGGTACGATCGGATTGGGTATCGACCTTGGGGATCGAATCGACCCCCGATCCCAGACATTTGTGGCCAAGGCCCTGATCGCGAGAATGAACGTCCAATCATCAGTCGTCAAGCATTAAATGCCTCTGAACCTATGACTGAACATTCTTCTGACACCACCTTATCTGATTAAGGTTCCCGGCTGAGCCTACGGTCGTCACATTAAATGCGCACCTACAGGGTTGTCTGTAGTGCGTGTTTTACCCCACTATAAATACCCCCTCATTAATTATTGGTTGGTAAGTTCATTTATTACTCTCCGACTGCAATAATTCTCTCTCTATACCCCACACTTTAAATTTACTGACTTGAGCGTCGGAGGTGCTACGCCGAAGACAACGTTCTTCGGCCAAGTAACCCAGTAACCCCCTGTTCGTGTTTTCAGGTCAAAACGGATCCACCTTTACAAATTCAACTGATAGATCAGCGGTTGAGGATCGAATCTCGAACCTCTCCCAAATTCTGACCTTATCACCCGTAATTGTATGTCTTTAATTTACCCCTAATTTGATATTCGATTCATTTGATATATATTTGGTACGATGTTATCGATCGAGCAACAAATTTAGATGATGATTTAATTATATATATCTTGAATTCTTTAACTTTAATGAAAATCCTGCTACATATAACATTAATTAATAAATAGTAGTGACGTTAATACTTTGGTATATATTCATGTTTAAATAAAAACGTTAAGAGCTAGAGAAATTTCAATACGTTATTTATGATCATAACGATGCTACTAAAGTGAGATATTAGATAACAAATTGGAAAACAAAATATTAAGCCCCCCTTTGAGATAGCGATATGATGATGCGCATGTGCTGATCAGGGCCGCCGTAAAGGGAAGAAGATTGTTCAATGTGTAAAGAAAATAAAGCCATATATTTGTCAACTTTTTGTGACACAAAAAAATATATAGTTATCAACTTTTGACCTTTATCCCCTTATTGCAGTTTTTATGAGCAAGACAACACATATATAATCGTATATATGTCGGATATTGTTATTTTTGGTGAAAATTTTCGGCCTATATGCTTCCAATATGTACATATAACAATTAAATATATTATATATAATTAATTCGTGATTTTATTTTATTATATTGCATTTGAGCGGCCCTAGCTCCCGTTTCATGTCTACTGAAGGTGCATAAAAAACTTGGTCATGATATAAATATTTTAAGAGAAATCTTATAAATTATTAAAACGAATCATGAAAGATATATATATCCTGAAGGGATCGGACAGAATTGATGTTGCATAAACATATATATATCTGCAATTTAGATAATTTCTTGCCATATAAGATCGAGAACGTATAATTAGTAGTCTTAAATTAAGAATATATATCTTTCTTTTGGGATTAGATCAAGAGAGATCATTGAAAATTTTAAATTAAAACTAGTTTTAAGGTAAATAAATTCAAATTGAGAGACCAATTACAACCAACTTCAAATACATAGGATACATAATAAAACATATATACAGAGAATATGTTTGTAAGTCTAATTAGGAGCAGGGCCCTTGTAGCCTCAGGCTCAGGCCATAAAGTATAACCATGCACTGAATATTAATAAAGTTGAGTACGTACTGTTTCCTATATATTTGAGCTAGCTAGCTGCTTGCATCAAAATAATATTAGAGCCAAAAGTTGGTTCTGTTAATCAGGTTGTCAAATGTTGGCACATTTTCATGTAATATAATTACAAAGGACAGTACTGGCCAGTATATATAGTAGAGACCGGCTGATCGAGTTAGCTAGGGTTTGGATTTTAATTTGGAAGATACATTAATCACCCCGGCCCTCTCAAGTATAAAGCTATATATATTTGTATATTTAATTTGTGTGATGATGCTGAAAAATAGCTTGAAATTTTGAGGAAAGGACTTCTTCCAATTCAGCAACGATTTGTTAATATTTGTGGATTCTACCTGCTAAAAACAGTCAAGAACTCTAATGTTAAGATCAAGCTGGGGTTTAAGCCAGCGTTGATCCTCCACTGAGTTAAATCAGGTATCAGAAGGTAACGAGTGTATAAGAACACTTAAGAGGATATTTTGACAGAGTTTCGGTATGTAAATTGTCCGTACTTTGCTCAGTCATGTTTTTGAGTATTTATAAGAGATATCCAGGATCGTGAGATGCGGTATGGGCCACATTCTGGACGTGGCGGTTATCTTGAAGCGAGTGGGATTACTGGATCAGTTATTTCCTGATTTTAGGGCCACTAAGAGTAGTGGAAAGTTACTTATAGTTGGGCGGTTTTACAGGTGAGATGTGGCTAATTCGAGGATGTGGTCGAGCTGGAGTATTCCTCTTCGAGGAGGAACTTAGTGAAGTGTGGACTTTATGTAGCTTCTCGAGATATCTCCTCGAATGTCACTTTTGTGGGCGACATTGGGTGTTTATCTTTTAAAAAAGTAACGCTCTTTGACTTGAGACAAGTGGAGAAGGATTAGCCACGTGGCATTACAAAATTATGGCACATCATTGTGTATTACAATTTAGAATAAAAGTATCTATCTCTTGTATATTTGTAAAAGTGTATAGTTACAAAGTTTTTAGTTTATCATATATGTAATTAATTACTACATCAGTTTTGAAAAATGAATATGGAAGTTAATTTTTCAAACCCTAATGTGCTGTACTGATATATTCAAGACATATTTATCGATCATGTATGTACAACATAATTTAATTACTTGTGCTTTTTCACATATAATAACAAAATAAAATGATTCTATAATATGATCTAATCGAGGATATTATCCTTGGTCTGGAAGTAACAATATGTTATTGTACTCTTTGTCTCTCTTTAGCTAATATGGTTTATTTAACTATATGAGGAAGGAACATGGCAGTCGGACCACGTGAACTTCTTCGAACAATTCGGACCAATATTTCTTGGTCCAACATTACAGTATAAATCAATCGAGTGGACTCCAAATATAACGTTTACTTCAATTTATTTTTTATTTTTCTTTTTTTTTTACAGAGATTGAATTTTAGTTACTACGACTCAAACTATGATGTACTAGCTAATTCTTTTACATACTTTAATTGTTTCTAAATCTTATCGACAGTAAAAATATTCAAATTTAATTCAATATGTATTCTGAATACTCTCAACTTATTCAATTAATAAGGGGTTCATGTTTGTTCGTCGTGATGTTAATATAACTCACATTTTAGCTAGATATGCAGCTTCAGCTCATGTTAGTTTGGGTAATGTTCTCCATTTTGCTCATAACTTTGTTAGTGTTGAATTAAGTTTATATACTTTCCCTTTTAAGAGGTCTTTCTGTCCAAAAACGAGGGGGTTCTATAATCGATCTTCGATGAAATTAATATTCCATTACATCAATAATTGTGGTCGGATCAATTATAAAACGGCTCATCCATCATCTCACTACGACAATTCATAAGAAAATCTTTTTAAATAATTGTTGACCCACTTAATAAGTGATCATGACACAAATGTACAATCACATCATGAATTTTAAGACCAAAAGAGAACTGCATATCATCAATAGCAAACAAAATTTTGTTGAGGGAGATATTATAATTGATGATGCGATTTTCAGGCAAATTTCCAAATGTATATATACAATACAGGACCATTATTCCTGCATAGAAAAAAGATCAAATTATATAAGCATAGGTAAAATAATAATTTTCAATATTGTTTTATTAGAAAAAACAAAAAACAATTGGGCATTTGAATGCCAATTAACTGGAGCAGGCTGCAGGCAATATCAGAGTCTTGTAATTCACTATCAACCACACCACGTGATTGTGATCATGAATTCGCAGATTCGCCGATTAGTACAAATTTTCTCTAATTAATGATAAATAGAAAAGCTTTAAATTAAAAGGGCAAGAATACAAACAGGACATTTTATTTTATATATATTCTACTCTTCGAATTTCACTTGTAAGTAATATTAATTTTATATAAAGATGTTGATTAATTACATATATTAAAAATCTAGTGCATGTAATGGATAATGTAATTAATGGTTCTTTAATTAATTCCGAAAAATATTACATGGTGTCTTTTGTTGGAATTAATATATAAGCTTATCAAATTATTTTCAATATTTTTATTTTAATATTGTTAACCGTCTCACATTGAATAAATACTAAATCCTAACATACCTTATAAGCTTAAGCAACCCTCACTTCATTAGCTAGCTTTTGTGGTGAGTTAGCCCAAGCACCCTAATTAAGAAATATCACATACCTATTAATTTACTTTATTATTTCTTTAAAGTTATTATAATATATTTATGAGTTTTCATTAAAATTTTGACTGTCTAGATATTATACTTACAAGACCAATTATCACTTACGCCTTTATATATTATAGTAGGATTTTAATTCTTAGGACATTAATTCTAATTTCATACCTATTGGTACGTAATTATGAGACTCGTCGTGATGAAATGGTGCTAGCTATACTATGAGTTTAATTATGGACTAGTGACCAGTACTCGTCATAATCTGCATGTAGCTGGATTTGTGAGTACAATTATAATGTTTTCATTATTTCTATCTGCTAATTCATTACACAGTTCTTATGATATTATTAGCATATATGATTTCAACGGAACATTAAATAATTTATAAAAAGACCAATCTATCACAAGTACAATATCCACAATACTTAATTTCCAGCTAATTTTATTCAGACTCGTAAAATAATTTATAGAAATTAAAATAAAAGAAGTTCAATAATTTATATTGCTACTTAAAGTAATTATATCTTATTTGTTGCATTAATTAATTATAATCCTAGCTAATTCTTTTTGGCTCAGATATAGATATATTACTAGTTTAATTATGAATCTTTAGCTGATCCGACATATCGGACCTTTGTTTAACTCATTTTCTTTTACATATATGGAACATACATGCAGAGAGGAAAGCATGGTTAATTGGACCCCCCATAATTAAAAGTAAGAGATATGTTTTTATTTTAATTACTGATTGTACGATAGGGTAAACTTTGGATCAATCCTATCCCAAGTGATTTATTTGATTGCTAAAGTATCTTGAAATTAAATAGGGTATAAATTAATATCTATCAATTTATCATCATCAACACCAATGATCGATATTAGTTTATATAGTTTCTTCCCACCCGTCAAATTGCAAGAAATTAAAATATATATGATAAAAATTTGGTAGCGATTGACATGAAAATAAAAGAAGTGTGGACAAGAACAAAAGTACAAACGGCGGAACATGCATAGATTGAAATGATATATCTTGAATAGTCATATGATGTCTATTGTATTGTCTAACCCATAAATTGATTAATCATGCATCCCGGCAGGCCAACTAAAATCCACACACCAAGGCGCGCGCTGACAACCTTCACTACTGCCATATCGTTTGTTCCATTCTAACAAACTCATTGACCAATTTCATTACAAGATATATAGCATGCTAGCTGCAGCTGCATCTCAGCATCTCACCTAATTTATTAAATAATATTAATTCCTTTACAAGCTGAAATTTTGTGTAAGCTGCAGGCAACTATCTATATATATATATATATATATGTAGGCAGAGACGAGTACAATTAATATACAGGAGTATAAAAATACATATACAAATTATTAATTTCTCGTATTCAAATTAATGAATCTTCATAATTAATATATATTTTAATTGGACATGCATGTTTATTATTCTTGCTCACATGGAGTGTGAACTTTTGTTGACCAAGACTCCGTTCAAAAGCACAATAGGTATAGTACTGTCAAGAATATAAAGATGAGATTATCTTTTGTTTATTGAATAAAATCAAGTGGTTTCGTGACGAAATATTTACTTGAAAAAGATGAGGAATAAGATGGTGGAATCGGAATTAATTGGGTGTTAGCTGGATGCAATCTACCTTAAATTAGTGAGACCACGTGATTAATTAAGCTAATCAACCTACTCTTTTAATTAGGTTAGGGCCCATAAAAACGGGAGTTTTTGGCCGTGACCTGACCCAATATATTTCTGTAAACCTTGATTAATTATATGTTAGGTTAATCTCTTTGCATCGTGAGTGGTGAACAAATCTTAGTACCTTATATAATATGTATGTATTCACGAGCTAGGTTAATTAACCAAATGTGTCTCAAGGAGATCCAACTTAGAATATGTTCTTAATCCGTACCTAGCTCTATTGATATTGCCTGACAACAAATCAACAAAATATGACATATATTTAATTATATATATTTACCTACTTATTGAAATTTCCTGTAATCAAAGGATTCTCCAATAATATTTAGTTTGATGAGAGGTATAAATTGATTTAATAATATTTTACTATGATCAAAGGTCACTTGGTCTAAAACAATTAATTACTAGACTCAAATAAAGTACCGTATTTAAATCCTAGCCTTGTAAATAGATCTAACAATTGAATTAAAAGGGTTGTTCCTAATTGAGATTCTGCATTACCCAATTTGGAGAAAAGAGCAAGTTGGAAAACCTAGAAAATAATATTCGGTAGAACTTTGTCAGTCCACCGAAAAATTATTTTCCATTGTAAAAATACCATGGTATTGTGCAGTTTATCTCAACCTCTCACAATAAAATCTTCATTTAATTCCACAAAAGACAGTTTTCTTGCCACAATTGAAGGATTTGTCGCTGCTGTCGTCATTTCGATTCCACAACCACCGTGACATGACATTTAATTGAAATTGCTCATCAGTTTTTCCTCAGAAATGTCATGTTTCGGTTAAGATCTTAATAGAAAACTTCTATCTATGTTTCGTTGCTAGTCGTCAATCTCTTACTATGACTCGACGGAATATCATAATTAAGATGGTGGCTTGCAAAACTCGTATAGTTTCCACTATGAATCGTAAAAAAAGATAAGTAGATGGTAAAAGTGATAAAAAAAAATCCAAAAAAGGATTTTTCCCTTTACTACGTTTTTCACACACAAAAGTAAATACATTTCGTGCAAAATCGTAGTTAATGCAATAATTAAGATCAATAAATAATTTTTTAGCTACTTTCTAGACCTAAAAATGTTATATATTAGACTAATGAAGGCACCTTAATGTTGTTGGTAGAAACGCATTCAAGCATTAATTACTGATTAAAATAACGAGACATGTGTTCCTTTTTATGCTTTCCTATTTATTCACGACCTTTAGTCCGTTACCAATTTTCTTCCCTCCACACGTGTGTATTTATTATTGCTTATGCAGTTCAATATTTTATTTTTTTTAATTTATTAATCCTTAGAAGTCGTTTACTAATAGATTTAATTGCATTTATTAGTCCAAAATAACCAACTAATACTGTTTACTTATGAAGGTCAATTTCTACGGGTTTCACGTCAAGCTCGTCCTTAATCTTGATTATGGGCTGTTTAAATTGTTGCTTTCTTTTGGTGAGTATAAAAATAAGTGTATAAAACATTAATATAAACTGCCTAAACAAGCGTTGGACCCACCACTAATCCGTCTCATAAAATAATGGCTCTAGATTAATTTCAAGATGAATAAATGAACTCTAAATCCGATATTAACAATAGGAAATCAAATATAGGAACCATGATTTTGGGGTCCACTAATGTACTAGTTGAAATATGTTTTATTAAGAGTTTTAACTATGACCAAGTCCAAAACTGAATTAAGGGCCCTTAATATAAGAGTTTATTAGTGGTTCACCCAAAAAATAAAATCAAGTATACTGAATTTAATTGGATTAATATTATATGGTGTTAGATTTAATTTCTTTCCTTATTTAGTAAATTAAAACTATTATATTAATTTTAATTACATCTATATTATATAATTCAGAAGCCTTGAGACTATCCACAAAAACGTGCATGTGGATAGCCCTAATGAAGGGCCCCTATTACTGCCGTTGCACCGATCACCTGCTCCTACTGCCACAAGCCGAACCACACCGCCGACTTCTGCCGGAAGCGATTGGGGCAGTGTTTACTTTGTGCATCCTCTGATTTATTTAAATGTTTTAATTTTGGGGATTCACTGTTGCCAAGTGTCGGGATTGACCCGTTAGCTTGCATGGGTTCTCGGGTTGAGGCACTGTACTCGGCTTGGGAGACCGTGCAGGTTCGGGGGCTGTAGAGCGGGGCGCTACAGTCCGGAATTCTATTTTGTCATGTAATTAAAACTATTAATTACTTGTATATTTATCCAAAACAATGAAAGATTTTGTATAAATATGTTAGTTATTGATCTAATTCAAATCAAATTGTTATTTATATTTTCAATGTCTACATAGAGAAGTTTTACAATATCTTTATAAATAATTTAATTTTTAACTATATTATGATGAATTTTAAAAATAATTAAGTATAAAAATAAAATTATCAAAAGATAAATATAAAAGAAATATGATAATATGGTTCAAATTAAAATAAATAATTTTAAAAATGTTATAGCAAACTGAAATTATTATTTTTTATTCAAAATAAAAATTAATTTAAAATTTTTTAAAAAATTCATATATTAATAACTTAATAAATTATAAAATAAAATTTTATTTTATTAATAAATTAATACCTGTGCCTTGACACCTAATTTTTACTAATATTCATTTAATTGCTGAAGAAAAAAAAAGAATAGCAGTATGAATTAAATGTAAATCATGGGCAACACTACAGGATAAGTATGCAGACTCTCATCCTGCGATATAAATTATATAATCTCATTTTGAAAAGAAAAACAAATAAAAAAGTGTTGAATTCATTCGAGAAAACAGATTTAAAATTAGATCCTCCAATGTCCATATAATATCTAAATAGGCCCCCCACCGGGGAACATAAAATATTGCATTTTTGACCCCCCCATACGCGTGAAGTCACTCGCGTCAACCTTCACATCACACTTGACCACTATGAGAAAAGCAGAAGCACTGAGCATACACTATCTCTCCCTCCGCAGGAGTCGCTTTCACACTGTTGTGCTGCTTTCTCTCTCTAAATAACGCCACTTCCTCCTCAACGTTTTCCCTCACTCTCTCCTCAATTCCCCCACTTTCTCTAACTAAAGAAACACCGCAAACTTTCTCTCTCTGTAACAGAGAAATTTTTTCGTGTATTAACAGAAAGCTCTCATGAGAAATGGCAGTAATCCCATCATGTAATCCCCGTTTTATGTGTCTAGCTGTGCAGAGATACAATCGTACGGATTAGCGGGAGACGAGCTGCGTGGCGTCATACTTATCCTTGCATATATCGGGTTATATACCGCAAATAGAGATACATATATACTTCTGAGGCCTTGCTTATCGAGTAGCGAGCGACAAGAGAGATGGAGAAGAAACAAGGTTTTTTCTCGGCATTGAAGGAGGAAGTCGTGCGTGGTTTGTCTCCAGCAAGGTCACGAGCGAAAAGTCCAGGTCGGACCGCGTCGCCAATGGCGGCTCTGCTTCGGCGGAAGAAGGTTAGCACGAGCAACCAGGACTCCTTCATTGCGAGATCGGGTAGTCTCAGGCCGGTGGGGGAGACACTGGCGCCCTTGATGGAGGGTCCGGATCAGGATGGAGAGGAAATCGGAGAATCAAAGCGAATGGGGTCGGGTCTCGGGCAGTGGGTCAGAGGCCAGCTGACCCGGAACCCTTCGGTGGCCGTTAATGAGAATGGTTCCAGCAACAGGAGGTCTGATCTGAGACTGCTGCTTGGAGTAATGGGTGCGCCACTTGCGCCGGTGCATGTTCGCACCACTGACCCGTTACCTCATCTCAGTATAAAAGATACACCAATTGTACGTACCACTATCTCTATGCGTAGGTCATAAATATACGCTTGTGTTTCGTGGTAACGTATTCGTTTATTAAATGGTTCTGGTGGACTTGTGGATCAGAACTTAGTGTTTAGCTTTATATATGTATATACATGCGTAAGGTTGGTTTAAGTCTATTTATGACGAAGAAAGTTAAATTTCTTTTCAGGTTCACTCTTCTGTTTAATGATGAAGAACTGATGTAGACTTGAGATTTTTTTTGAAATTTAGTAGATTCTCACAATCTCTGTCTCTCTTTTTTTTTTTTGAAACTCAATCTCTGTCTCTCTTTGAAAGATAATTAATGAACAAATTTGTAAAGACATAGAGTTGATGCTGAGTCGTAGATTAGACTTTTAAAATGGAGCCAAAATCTTTGACTGTCATGCACTCATGCTTTCACCGCAGAAAAATTTTGGTAGTTGTTTTGTGGTATTTTCGTTACAACCAAAGTTTGTCTTCCTTAAATTCCTCACTGTGCTTCTCCTTTAAGCCAGAAATGCTAATCTAATTGGTTTTCTTTTGGAATATTGTAGGAAACATCTTCGGCGCAGTACATATTGCAACAGTATACTGCTGCTTCTGGTGGCCAAAAAGTGCAGAACGCCGTCAAGAATGCTTATGCCATGGGAAAGCTGAAGATGGTGGCTTCTGAGTTTGAAACTGCAACAAAGGTGGTAAAAAACAGGCACGCCGGTAGAGCTGCCGAGTCGGGTGGATTTGTCCTGTGGCAGATGAACTCAGACATGTGGTATGTTGAACTTGCAGTTGGAGGAAGCAAAGTCCATGCTGGCTGCAATGGCAAGCTAGTTTGGAGGCACACTCCATGGCTTGGTGCTCATACTGCAAAAGGGCCAGTTCGACCCCTTCGCCGTGCTCTTCAGGTCAGGATTTAACCAAATTTCACCTGCACTTTGTGTTTTTGCTACTTTTTTTCTTTTCTGGGCCTTCTGATCTGATCAAAATCTTGATGTTTTGATTATAGGGTCTTGATCCAAGAACTACTGCGAGTATGTTTGCTGATTCCATCTGCATTGGAGAGAAAAACATCAATGGAGAAGATTGCTTCATTCTGAAGCTTGCTGCTGACCCCCAGACATTGAAGGCCAGAAGTGAAGGACCAGCGGAAATCATAAGGCATGTACTTTTTGGCTACTTCAGCCAAAAAACTGGACTTCTTGTTCACATGGAAGATTCTCATCTGACCCGAATCCAATCCAACGGTGGAGATGCGGTCTACTGGGAGACCACCATAAACTCCTTCTTAGACGATTACCGCCCTGTTGAAGGAATCAGGATCGCTCACTCTGGAAGATCTGTTGTGACACTTTTCCGGTTTGGAGAAATGGCTATGAGCCATACCAAGACAAGAATGGAAGAAGCTTGGACAATTGAAGAAGTTGCATTTAATGTTCCAGGTCTGTCAATGGACTGTTTTATTCCACCGGCTGATTTGAGATCGGGTTCCGTAAGTGAAACTTGTGAGCTCCCTCAGGAGGAAAGGAGCAAGTTGGGAATTTCACTTGCAGCACACAGAGCAAAAGTTGCAGCATTGGAGAATGATACTCATACAAGCAGCATTGAGAATGTAGTGTGGAAGGTGGAAATCTGAAATCTGACCGAGTAGGATGAAATCTTGTGGCAAATGTTCATATGGGTAGGCAGTTTCTAATTTACTTACTAACATAGTAGAATTTAACAAATTAGGCTCAGTTTAATGAGAAAGTTTGTTAATAGTGTTATCTTGCCTCTTTTAATATGTGTTACGGAGGATAATGATTCAAAGGTTCTTGTCGGGCCTCACTGAATTTTTTATACTCTTGTAGCAGAATCCAATTAATGGAGTTGGAGTTCATTTTCTTGGTGAAGGGTTTGGAAAAAATGGAGGCTAATTTCTTAGTTTAATATACCTCCTTTTGATGGAGGAAGGTGGTGAAGCTTTAGTATTAGTAATGGCAAAACCATTTGACTTTTCTTGTTTCTAATTTTACTTGGTCTTTTTTCTGCCTAATACATATGGCACTGGCAGTTAGGAGGGGAATACTGCTAATATGGTTGCGTCATTTTCTTTTAATTTTAGTCTTGTCTTGTGTGTCATTTCTTCTTGTTAGTTGGTATGTTTTAAAGTTTTTCTCTTTGGGAAGGAGAAAGGACAAATCGTTCTGTAGGTTAGGGAAGATGTCAAGTTAGCAAGTGAAATGCTGTTAAGTTTGCTGGCATATCCAAATTGTTGTGGTTAGTAAGTAGCTAGCTTGTCTTTTAAGAAAATATTGTAAAATGCTTATGCAGTTACAAGAAAAGGGAAGAAAGAAAAAGAATCGTCTTTCCTTTTTATCTTTGTTTAGTTTATGATTCATTGTGAGGTGTACATATATATAATATATGTATTTCTGACGAGTCTTGGTTATTTTTGTATAATTTATGCTGGTAAAAAAAAAAAAAGGAATCTTATCAGCTGTTAATTTACTCTTTTTATTTAATTTATTTATGGTGATGCCATCTTGGTGTACAGCATCTAGGGCTAGGTGGAAATTGCTTTAATAATGTGCAGCTGCTTCTGCTTTTCCCACTGCTCATTGCTACTTTTTGGAATATTTTTTATCTTTTCTTCTGACCCTTGGACTTGGACCAAAACTCATCATAATTTTTGCATAAAAAATAAGGTGGGCCTTGCTACTGGGGTTTTGGTGTTAAGACTGAAAGAGTGACTATTTTGCCTCGTTTCAGCCAATTTTTAACTAGTATCATTGCACCTCAGGCACGAGTTGCTAGTTAAAGTTTGTCCAGACCCATGTGATTTCTACTATCTATTCTTTGCCTCAGGTGGCTTTCTTTTCCAAAAACTTTCTTGCTTTTTTCCATTTTTGCCCCTTTGAGGGATTTCTCACTTTTATTTTTACATAAAATTGGTCCAATTTAATTGGCACTGTATGTGGGGAAGCTTCCACATTATGATGGTGTCCCATGACAAAGCTAATATTCCCTATTATTGGGGGAATCCCATTAATTATTTGCTTTTGTAAGGCACGGAGTACAGACACACTCATTTCTCTAAAATTATTGATCATTATACCAAAGTTTTATTATTGGTTAATTTTGATCAAATCAAATTTGATTATAGTTGATACTTACATGTCACATGTGACTAATCTTGTTTTTCTTGAATCATATTGTAATTATAGGTCAAGTATAAGTCAGTAAGTCACCCTCGTCTGATTTTGATTTGGCCAAGTTCCATCATAGCTAGAACTTAATTAGAAATATATTCTAATTTTGGCTCCCACCTAATTTAGCCATTGAAATATTGATGCAAGAATTCAGGGCTTGAATTGTGATAAATGCCGATCGAGTTTTTTGGTATTATTTAGGAGTAGGATCTATTAGCTACACAAATCGCAGTAGTTTTAACTTTTAATTTAAGACCGTGAATTGTTAGGATAATTAACTAATTATCCAATTGTGGGCTACTGAGTGATCTAATAATTCATACCCTACCTTACTAGGAAAAAGAACGGGGCTATAGGATACGAACCATGTACAAACTCCAGCCCTTCATTAGCTTTTATTTATACTTTTTCATCATTCGCTCTCTAAATTCTCTTTATTTCACTTTCACATATGAAGTTCGAGCAAAAGTAATTGGTCAAATTAAAATTTCTTGATATTATCTGAAACTTCCACCAACTTTTAAAAAGAAAAAAAATGTTTTGAGTATAACTATAATTGTGTGACTAAAAGGATGATGTATTTCAGTTTATTGAACTCCTATGGATTTCAAGTGTAATTAATCCTTTATAATAATATTATACTTGTAGTTTGCATAGACATGCACCGCACCGAGTGTACCACACTCCAAGTATTAATTTTAAATATAATATGGGAGAGTAGTCGTCTGAATGGCTTGTAAAATAGGTAGGTTGAGAAAATGAGAACGTACGGCATCCTCATCTCATGCAGTTTATTTAATTGGTCAATGAAGTGGGAATGATCAATGCAATAGATGATATATATCTAGCTAACTCGTAGCATGCATATTAATGAGTGAATGAATGATGAATTGAGTTGAGTTGAGTTGAGCTAGCTAGTTGCATAAATTTTAATCTATCATATGATCTCATTCGTCGATTCACACTAGCAGCTATCTAATTAATTAAAACGTACGTACATTGGAAATTAGGCCGGAAACAAAGTTTGGTTGCAGCTGGAATGTACGTGGGCAGATATATATCCATCCTAGCTCAATGGAGGATCAACTCAGCTCATTCAATGCCGGCGGCGTAGACCCACGGTCAAGTCAAGGATATATCGGACCAAGTCAAATATCATAATATGGAAAATATTGGGGTATATTTGTTTAATTTTCAATACTTTTAGTTATATATAACCTTGTTGAACTTGACACTATGGAGAGAGCTAGTATGGATAATATTGATAATTAATAAACTTTTTGTTCTAAAGACTGATGCTAATGCGGGTCTGCTGAAAATTAAATTTATATGAGTTTATTCGATCGGTATAGTAAGTCATGATTATTATGTACTCTGTTTGTAATCATTTGAAAACAGACGGGGGAGTTTGTAATTATAACAAACCTTAGGGTATTATAGGTAATTTCAATCCCCCCCCCCCCCCCCCCCCCCCCCCCCCCTTTTCTTTTTTACAATATAATATATAACTATTTACATCATAGATTGCCAACACCACATCGATCCGTTTACACTATTTAATAATATTATATATTGGGAAAAGAAAATTAAAGTTAACCTAATACTCTCCTAGTCTCCTTAATTAGTTTAACTATAATGCCATCTTCCACCCTCTTTCCTAGGATAAATAGCAGTACTGTTTTTGATTCTATATATATATAGGAAAATTATATTCTTACGGTGGGCTGTCACATTTTGAAGTGTACAGCCCACTTTATTGCCACAAAAACTACACATAAGATTTAAAAAAAGTTGGACCCACTAATTAAACAATTAAAATTAAAGTTGATACCATATATTTTAAGTAATATTTGACGACTCTTTGCTGTATATTTGAATTCCCAATTTCTAGCTCATTATAGATAATTAAGTAATATTTTTTGTCTCCATGTACAAACTTGTACTAGTAAGTTAATTATTTTAAGGAATCATCACAAATTTGATATGTACATGTAAAATCCCAGCATGTGCTAACCGTAGGCTAGGAAGAAAGCTGGTCAGTGTGGCATGCATCCCTCATGGGCTCATCAATGAATTAAACAATTGGTCCTCAGACTTTTTAGTTATTCCTAATGTGAAGTGATTATAGTAGCATGCTAGATTAATTCGACCAATTGTTTCGTTAGCTTAAGTTCAATAATTACATAGCCAAGAGGTGCCTAGCTATAACCTAGCTAGCTAGCCAAATAATGAAATCGAATCTTCTGAAAAGATATATGGTCTTATTGATATTAAATAAGTATAAAAATGAATCTCGCATATGCGAGTCAAAGTAGTACAACAAATAATAATATTACTTTTTTTGTGTGTGTTATTTCAAATTTGTATTGGAATCCTGATTGACTTTTTTATTGAGGGGTGAATTTGTGGTAATTAATGGCCAATATATAGTAGCGGAGGTTTAGGAAATGTTGTGAAATTGGTTGCAGTATTACGCATTTCTAGTTCCCATATTAGTTTTATAGAGTAAAGACCAAATTGAAAACATGGAATTTTCTACATAAATATTGATTCCATCTGCATGTGTAAAAAGTGTCGGCAAAGATGCAGGGTACTTGCATATATTTATGAGGTGAGGCCTGCAGTATTTAAGGTGGTTCGGTTCGTCTGTGCTTCCTTGCAAACTTCAATATATGCGAATAATTAAAAAAAATAAAAACAAAGAAAGAAGAAAACGTGCAAATGCAAATAAGAGAAGATCAAAGAACTTATCTACAATTCTACACACATTTATGAAACCAATGTAGTAGCTAGCTTTGTTCCAATCTTATGTTATATTTTAGTAATTTATATGTTTTGTTATATTAGCCACACAAATACAGAATATGCATATTGGTGAATAGTCGAGATTAAAAATTAAAAAAATAAATTATAATGTTAAAACCTCTTGGACCAAAATTTGGTTGTTGGGGTTAGCGGTTAATTTAGGCGTTGATGTGTCATATTTTGTAAATACCACGTGTCACAATCCTCTCCACTTGTCTTCTCCTCAGTCAAAGCATCTCAACTACTCAGAAAATGTTAAGTGTTCTCCTCGATGATCCTCCTCAAAGACACTCTTCTCAAAAATACCCTCCTCGGCTAAACGCCATCTTGAGCTCGGAATCATCAGCTCAAGCGCACCCATATGGAACCGCTAGTCTCCACTACTTTCCCCACTACAACAGAATCCCTGATCAAGCAGGAATAACTGATCTTATCCAAGCAACCTCCCACGATCAACTCCCAGGTCAAAGGGGAGCGAGATTCACGGCCCATGATCTATACTCACTCTATAAATACTCAGAATTCAGATTCAGAAAGGTACGTTCAATTTACATACCGAAACTTTGTCAAAATTTCTCCTCGAGTGTTCTTACACTTATTCTCATAATCCGATACCTGATTTAACTCAGTGGAGGATCAACGCTGGATCCAACTCCAGCTTGATCTTAACCTAAGAGAGTTTGGTTGTTCTTAGCAGGTCCGAACCCATCTCTCAACCGATCGTTGCTGAATTTGAATGAATCCTCACAGTCGAGTTCATATCCATTTTTGGGAAACATCAGGTGTATATAATAAAATTATGATGCACAGATACTTTTAATAAAATGAAATTATTTGTATATTTGTATATTAAATGCGTGATATAAATGATGATAATTGATTGAAATGAAATGGAAAGATGGGCGATAATAGTAGGTGCAATTACATCTACTCCATATCCGATGTTTACTTCACAAAGAGGAGGAATAGGACTGACTACCAATTCAGTGGCCGCCCGCCCATGCACGTGCATATCCATAATATTATTGAGATGCTAGCTAACATTTTCTTTCTTTAATTTGCCTATGTCTCTCTCTATCCAATCCCTCAAAAGTCATCTATAATATTAAATACGAATAAGAATAATATAATAAAAAAAAAGTAAGAAGAAAAAACAAACAAAAAGAAAGAAACATACTTTTTCATGCATCTGATCTATATAATACAAATTTCAAAATTAACCAAGTAATTAACTCCACGATAAGCATATACAGTAATACAGATCAAAGTAGTTATTTTAGTTTGAATAAGTATGTTATCTTTACTCATACAAATTATTTCAAATTTTTTAATTAATATATCATATTTATAATAAGAGTGTGTTAACAATAAATAATTATAAATAAGTTTATCATCAAGATTTTATTTATATAATAAAACTATTATTTTGGAGGTCGATCTTCGGTATGAATACGATGATAATCAAAGCCCTACTTTCGGATCTGTAAGTCGATCGGTATTTATATATTACAGATCATATCGTAGAAATTGAGCAGTCCGTTGCACAGTTGGCCCAAAATCAATGATTTTCAAGAGTACGTAGGTCTTAGTTTGTTATAAAATTGTACCGATGAAGTTCTATTAAACTGGGCCTCTCTAGAGTAGTAGCCTAGGCCCTAGGCTTGGATCTCATCTCAGTACAAGAAGTGAAAAAGAAGGTTGGAATTTCCAAAAATAAATAAAATAAAAGAAGGTAGAGTAATGGTGGCAAGTGAGGGGACCCGATTGGGTTTTTGTCGAACTCGGACCTATATCATGGGTTTAAATACGTTAGCCTCCATAATGGGTCAGCTAGTATAATTTGTAATATATAGCAAATACCATTTTTTCTTAATGCATATAAGTAAAAACAATGAGGCAAGCCTAAATTTTTTCTCAAATTTGAATAGCTTCGCTTGAGCTAGAAATATTTGAATGAGTTTCAGTTTAAGCCTAAAATTTGTAAGCCGGACAAATTCGAACTCGAGTTGTTTGAGATAAGCTTGAATTTTGAGTCATCCAAGCCACAAAATATCTTAGGCCCATATCGATAGGCAAAAGAGAGCCAACTCATATCTTAGGCCCATGAAGTAAACCTTCCAGCAGACAGGCCCAATCTGGTTGGGTAAACTTAGTTCAAGAATTTCGAAAAATATGTCAAAAAGACCCTCACATGGTGCTTTACTTGGTTCAAAAAACCTGTATGATGCATTATGATTACTCTTTTTTCCAATTTTTAGTTCATCTATATATGCCATTAATTAGACCAACGTTCACCATATATCTCACTTTGAACAATTTTCTTACCTCAAATTAGTAATGATAAAATGATATACAGAAGTGGGATAGAAGATAAATTTTAAAAACTAAAATAAACAATATTGAACAAGAAACAAGGAATAATAATAATAATTTAGAGAACAAAAGTAGCTAGGATAATCTTATAGATCATAACTGGCTCCTGGCGGAGTGTCAATACAAAAATAAGCTCCCAAAAGAATGCAACCCAATGTATATAAGTGAAATACAGACAAAAAAATCCACAACCCTATGGGCCAAAATACAACCAATAGACAGACATATATGTATGGGTCATGACTCAACAAGTAAAAGCCCAAATAGAGTACTCTAAAGTGCCAGATAAACCAAAGCCCATCCCATAACAAAGCTTCCAGAGATCTTTAACATTGAGTTTGCTCCACTCTGCAATAGACAATTCAAGATTAAGATGGTCATAAAATGTTCTTTTTTTTTAAAGATATAATTAGCAATAATTACATCATTTCGTAAATATTTCAGTTTAAATTTAGCAATACAATGAACCTAACAGAATGTTTCTAAACAATCACAAATTTACCACTCTTTCTAGTGGATCTGACGGATCCCTTCGGACATAGTCACGTTTTCATTGGTGGATCACATAAATGCGGGACCTAAAACTTTCGAAAGTGGAGAAATATTCAATGGAACACTATGATTCAGGTTTTGTTCCTATGTGTGGGTAGAGAAATTAAGCATCCACCTAATAAATGTCCTTTCGGGTAAGATAAGGTATGTTTGTCTATCAAACAATAGCTTCCATCATGTGCGCTTATAATACCGACCCATCATGCACTAAAAATAAATTATCACTTTGGAAAGTACAAACAAATGTACCAAGAAACAGATCCAATATAATGTTCTGAAAACAAATTAAATTCAAGGTCTGTACAATTAGATATTTTAATCTATAGACCTATTTGAAAAATTAGTGTGACAATGGGACTTCATGTTAGAAAACAAGGCGTGGAGTGCATAATTTATTAACAAGTATAGGAGCAGCCACTGTTCATTTAGAAACTCATAGATTCACATTTAGCTAGGTGATTGACAATTAATGGAATGATCCTATATACAACATTATAGATATGTACATGAATGTAAATAAGGGATTAATAGAATCTTTCACTGTTGAGTTGGATCGGAGCACATTATATATAGAGATCTATTACAAAATAAAATTAAAACTGTTAAATGATCATATAGTGAAAAGAGTTAATGTGGGCTGTGGCGTACCTGATCAGTGGCTAGTGGAGCAGGAGCAAGACCGCCTAGACTCGGCGCCGGAGCCGGGGATGCAGTAGCAGGAGCGGGAGGGCTTGACAATGACGGAGATGGCGCTGGAGACGTTGGCTTGGATGGAGCCGGAGCAGAAGCGAGTGGAGCAGGGGTAGGGGCAGCTGGTGGGGGAGGAGAAGGAGCGGGAGGTGGTGGAGATTGAACGGGCGGTGGTGGAGCCTGAGCTGGTGGAGGAACAGATGGAGGAGGGCTAGCCGGTGGTGGGCTTGCAGGTGGAGGAGACTGGACTGGAGGAGGGCTTGCTGGTGGTGGGCTTGCGGGCGGAGGAGACTGAACTGGAGGAGGAGTACTGGTTACAGGCGGAGGAGAAGCAGCAGGTGGTGGAGAAGTAACAGCCGGTGGCGGTGACGACTGTACGGGAGGCGGTGATGAAGTCGGTGGCGTTTGGGTGGTTGGGGGTGGACTGGTGGTGGGAGTTGGCGGAGCGGGGGTTGAAGACGGAGGAGTCGCCGGAGTTTGTCCACTGACGCCGGCGGCGGCAATGCAGATCAAAGCTATGAACACAGCTAGTTTCCGATCCATTGTGCGCAAATTGCCGGTACAATGTCGTTACCCTGCGCACACTCCCTTTGCTTAACCTGCGCAACCAGAGAGAGGAGAGAGAGAGAGAGGGGAAGCGAGAGATGTGAAGGTTAAGAGTTAAGACTGAAAGACAGTGTATATATAGGAAAGACGAATTACGATGTAAAGCTAAACGACGTTTAAAAGCTGAAAAAGGGCGTATTGTATAGTATTGAACCGTAGAGGAGTGAAAGGAAAGAGGCTACAGTACTTTTTGGAGAAAAATGCCTATGAATAGGAATAGGGAGTCAGTTCAGTTGTGTGAAGAGTTGTGACTTCGGAAATACTCCGAAGTGAGATCTATATGGGTCCTACTCCCACTCATCGTACATATTTTTGAAAATGAATTATATCTGTCTCAACTCTCAAGTAAATCTGTAAATGTAATTACTTATTATTTCAAAAAATAAACCAAATTCCAGAACAGAACAGAGATTAAAAGTTAGGCTTCTGCTGTCTGTCTCTGCGTTTCTGTACGTGTGTGTTATTTTATTTTTATAATTTACTTTTGCAACAGTACTGGAAAGATTAAAAGTTCAAAAACCTACGTAAGTAATTAAGTGAAGATGGTGAGTGTAAGGTAATTGCTCAAGAAAACCATAATATTAAAAAACACGTACGGAAATGGCAAATAAATTATTTGTATTTTCTTTTAAGTCAAAATATGTTTTTCATTGTTTAGTACAAGATACAGAGTAGTTGATGATTTATGTATGAAACAAAGAAAGCAGGATACAAGATCCTCCTATTTAGTTCTGGGAGAAGTCATTTTGGAATTAAATTTAGATTCGCTTTCGAGAAGAAAAAAATGGTGCTCTCACCCACCCAAGTAATAATGCCATGGAAAAAGAGTGATATATATAGAACTAAATCTATTGTGTAAGTTTTGGTTTTTTCAAAAAAATATATATAAGAATCATTATGGTTTATTGTCGGTCTTGATCTAAATGGAGTGGAATTGGAAAAGAAAAAAGCTCTGAAAATTAAAGAATACTATGCTTAGACAGCAATTCACCGGCTTTGTGCTAATGATTTGCTTAATAAACTAATGAGTACTACTTCAACAATTAGACATTTCAATATTCGATCGCCAGTTGTTTTTCAATTAATCATCTACAGTACTAATTAATCTAATTTCTTACATTTTTACGATTTCCATGCATTTTTCAAACGAAAACTTTAATTTAGATATATTTATTTATTCTTATTTTTTACAGAGAATAACTACCTAAGATTAGAAGTGACAGCAAACCAAACATGCATGATTGATCATCGAATGAAACATCTATCTGACCCAACTTTAAAATGAAAGATTATGCATGATCAATCAAATAAAATTAGAGCTAGCACGCCTCTTGTCTTGGTTCTCAACAATTATTTCTTGGTGATATATACAACTTTTGATATTATATAAAAACATTGAATACCATTTTTATCATTTATATAAATAAAGTACTGTAAACTGTTAGCGAAAATCTTATGCAATTTCTTGAACTATAGTTGATGTACAGTAGCTCTGTAGCTGTATCATTGTGGTAAATTTTGATACGGGACATGTGCGGCCCCTGCCGGGGGTTCATTCTATCATCACTCGTCTAACGAAAAGGGAAAAAAAATCCAGCTCAATGAAATAATTCATGTTATAATTATGATTACTTAATTCAATTAAATCTTGAAAAAGAGAAAAAGTTAGAAAAATGTGGGACTTAGTTTTGAAGGGTAATTGGCGTGGATTAAAAGGGACGAGGGATGAACAGATGAGGCAGTTTGGTGGAGGCCATCAATTCATGTGTCCAAAGTTAGAATGATTATAGTCATCATCATAACACAAATTAAATTAAATTGCCCAACCAATAATACCTATTAGCTAGCTACATGTAACATTGTATCCTATCATCCAAACTTAGCTTCTGAAAATCTTATCATGTCGTATTGTGTTGTGTCGAATTTACTTGTTTCTTTTAAAGTACTAACGAACTCTATTTAGCTGAATTACAGGGCTGTTATATATCGGTTTTAAGGCTTTGACAGTGTTGTGTTAGTTATAGGAATCTTACACTTTAAGCCAAAATGAATGATTGTGGTCGTTGAATTTTTATTTTTTTTGAATAAATCCTTCAGAGTATCTAATTAAGTAGGTACAAATTGGAAAAAAAGGTGTTTATGGTATGTGCGTATGATCACCTAGTCTATGTCAAATCCACTGACATTGCCACATGTCGTAGAATGAATCGGAAGGATGTTGAGTCATAATCAAGTAACGAGTTGGGCCCAATCCATAAAAACAACATAGATTCAAGTTGTATTTGGGTAACATTATATTTTCAAATGCCAGAAATATTAAGTATTGACACTTCAAAAACTATTTCGTACTGATATTAAAATTAAAGTTAAATAAAATCTAAACACTTTAGACGACGTATTATTTAAAAAAAAAATTATTCTTTCAAGAAAAATAGTCCTCTTTTATCTTTGTTTGATTATTTATTTATTTGGTCAAACTGGATCTTTATTTGATTTTTAAGCAGCCACTCGAACAATGGTATTCACTACTTGGGCCTAGAGAGGTCCGCGAATCAGTATTAACACGATGGACCTAATCCAGGAAACTCTTGGCCCAAAGGGTGTGATCCATAAACCGAATAAAGTTGAAAAATGTCACAAGAGTCGCATTTTCGGAGAAAGAAACCTTTGCCACTTTCTTTTTTACCAAAATTATTTTTGAGGTCTTCTTATCTTCTTCCTCATTCTTCTCACTCATTTCAACAAAACCCTCTCTACACATTCCAACAAAATTCTTCGTACTCACCTTCACATACCTGAAAAATGGCGATTTCTTTGGGTGTCTTTTCGACTTTCCTTCCTGCTGACACGGTGTCATTCGGCAACTCCTCTTCTTCTGCCACTTTCAGGTTTGCTCCTGTTAACCTGCGTGTTTTGAGACCGCTGACGGTCTCTGCCGCTTCCAAGCCGGCTACGGAGACCACGAAGCGCGAGCCGAGGGGGATAATGAAGCCGCGCCGAGTGTCGCCGGAAATGCAGGCGTTCCTTGGCGGTGTGGCTGAGATTCCCCGCACTCAAGCACTCAAAGAGATTTGGGCTCACATCAAACAACACAACCTTCAGGTACATCAACATGTTTAAACCCTAGTCTGTATCTCTGCGCCGGTTTACTTCGTGTTTTCCTCGCATTATTGCAGATTCTTGGAATGTTTTTCGATGCTTTAATTGTCAATATTTTGATGAAGTAAGCTCGAGATGTTGTCTCACTTGCTACATGTTCAAAGTCTGAAGTGTGGAGTTATATTTATTTTCTATCGTGCTTTTACAAGAGATTTATTTAGTGACCTTTAAGTTTGGCATTAATATCGTTTAATGCTTGGTGTTGTTGGTTGAAATTGGTCGACGGAGGATCTGCAATGGATTGCTATATTTTACAGTTTTAGCATACATTTGTGGTGTGATAGTGCTCTGTGGATTTGTTGTATTTCCTTTATCAGCTTGTCGAGCAACTCACCCACTTTTCTGACCCTCAGTGTTGTAGAATCTCTGCCAATTTTTACATACTGGGTTCAAAACTCTGTAATATTGGAGTTAGGCGAACCTTATCCAGTATCCATTCATTTTTTGGGTCATAAATTGTTTCATGGAATCTCCATAATTCTTTGCAAGTTGTTGGCAAGTTGCTCTATATCATTTGATAGCTATGCAGCCTATGCTGGTGAGTACTTTACAAACATATTTGCATACTGCTATGTTATTGATGTCAAACTGCTCCAAGCTTAATTTTGCTATCTTATTTCACAATTGTCAAATTTATTTCTGCTGGTGCATCCTTTGCCTAATTTATGTTAGTGATAAAGAAAATAATAAGGAAGAAGAAGCAAAATGATTAGCTTCACGAACATCTACTACACAGAAAATAGTCCATAGGCTTTTGAGAATTATGCCTCATATTGTCAATCTTAGCTTTTAAATTGCTTTTTCCTTAATTCCCGAATTCTTATTTTGAATATGGGTTTTTTATGGATAAGACAACCATCTTCATGGTCCATGCATGGGATTGAATATTTAGTTTTGAATCC